>CANTUQ010000009.1:10805000-11300000 GCA_947683425.1 Excoecaria cochinchinensis
TCTTCCACTTCTGAACCCGTAAACTGATTCCTCTGTACCATATTGATGGTGGCTGGTTTAAGCTCAAACTGCACTCCCCTTGGCAGCACAATCGTCCGATTATCCTCATTCCATCTTGGTACTGCATAATCCCTTATTGTCCTCTGCCTCGGGACCTCTTCTCTATGATTCCCTTGATTTCCATCTTTTGCCCTCGACACTTGTTCGTTCTCGGGAGGAACTTCACCAATAGGGAGAATATTGTCTTCCATGTTATTATTTCTGTTGGCTCTCCTTCGTTGATGCAGGGTCCTCTCGATTTCAGGATTGTAGGGTGCTATTTGCTCCTGTCTCGATCTGCTCATGCACCACAACAATTACCTGGAAAGAATAAAGAATAAATAAAAATAAAATAAAATAAAAGAAAAAGCAAAACACACACAAATAATAATCAAAACTTAAAACAACGCCAGTCCCCGGCAACGGCGCCAAAAACTTGACGCGATCTCAGCAAGTGTACTGAATCAAAACACATAAAGAATCAAAACACATAAAGAAAACATATATGAACAAAATCGGGATAACCCTCTTAACCCAAGCGTCCCATTCCGGAGCAAGCTACTCTAATTACATGACGTCCCATTCCGGAGCAAGTCATACAACTAGCCTAATCACGGGTCTAAAATCCTAGGTTCGGTTTGCTTTTCCATTCCGGAGCCAAACAACCCAAAACCTACTTATTTCACTCCTCACTCAAATCTTAAACCATGAAAACATGCACATATGGATTCCCTTCCGGAGCAGTCCGAATGTTACAGCAAACATGACAGAAAATCTGAAGTTAAATTATCATGACATTTAATCATTCAATTCAATAACCAATTAAGATACATGAATTAATCCATTCATCAAAACCGGAAATTAACTTAAAAATATACATCTCATGATTTGACAATAATAACCAGTGAAATAAACCTTCATTCATATATCAAATATCAAAATATGTTTAGAGTTCACATCTAAGATAGGGGTTTAGAGATCCCCCAAACAACTAAGAAACTCCTCACAATCCATTACAAATTCAAAAGAATAAAGGAAAGAATAAACCCAGAAATTCATTGAGGTAGAAATCCCGGTTGAATCCCACGTTCTTCAGTCTTCTTCTTCAGATCTTTAATGGAGAATAAAACCAAAATTCTGGAAAAACTGGAAAACTAACTACCTCTGGAAATTAACTATGTATCTAATGAAAATTACTCTCAATTTCTAATTAAAATCTCAAAGCAAGAATGAAGATTAAAGTTTAGAACCGAAGAATCACTCAGAAAATCTCAGCTGCCAAAACTAATGGTAAAAACTAACTAAAAAAATCGGAACCCTAACCAAAGAGAAAAGTGCGTTTTTATAGTTCCAGATGGGTCACGGTGATAATGAAATTCATTGTCACCGTGTTCAGTCGAGAATTTCAAATCCTTTTACGCACAGGAGAGGGGTCACGGTGATAATGAAATTCATTGTCACCGTGAGGTCTTCAAAGTTTCGCTTCTGTCCAGGAAATAATTACGTCACGGTCACAATGAAATCCATTGTGACCATGAGGTACGTGCTGCCTTAATTCTGCCTTAATGATTTTTATGTCACGGTCACAATGAAATCCATTGTCACCATGACATGCTTCCTACTTGCATTCTGCCCAATCGTTTGCTATGTCACGGTCACAATGAAATCCATTGTGACCGTGACCCATCTTGGTCAGCTCCTGACTTCCATTTCTCTTTATGTTACGGTCACAATGAATTTCATTGTGACCGTGATGTACCTATTACCTCACCTGCAAAGACAAATAAAAATCCATCAAAAACTATCCATAATGCATCAAAATTCCAATTTGACTAAGATTAGTAAAATTAACCTAAAGAAAACAAAACCTAACACAAAAACACAACTAAACACCTAAAATAATATAAAAACACCCTCAAAACTAAGTACTGTATTGAAGTTATCAAATGCCCCGATTTATGTATGTTTTTCTTATGTTTGACTTTATTTGTTTGTTTTAAATTTATATTCATGTATTTTCTTTTGGGCCCTTGTAATTAATTTTGGGGCAGCAACATTATTTAGTTTCCATTTGGGATTGTATTCCGTCCCACTTTACATTTTTAATCCTCTTTTATTGGGATTGTATTTCGCCCTAATTTCCCTTGTAATTGTGTGCTTGGCGTGTTACTGCTTTCCTTTATTGCTTTATTTACCGCTTTCTTTATTGCTTTCTTTATAGCTTGAGTGCTTGTAGTGCGCTTTAATTAAATGCATAAATCGTGTGAGATAAGAGATAAAATTTTAGGAAGTTAAAAACTCATTTATAATTAACCAAAGCATAAATAAGAGTGAAGTCCCGAACACCAATCTCTGGTCTAGACCGATAAGAGGTTAGAGACCTTTTCCAATTTCTTGTAAATTGGGTGGCGACTCCAAAATACCTCAAAGGTGCCTAAAGGCGTCGTGAGGCTAGATGATCCTTCCCAATATTTTTTTGGGAAGGAGGCATCCAAGATGTCTCATGGCACCCAAGATCAAAAGACGTGAACCAATCTCTCGAATCCTAAAAATGGGTTAAATGAGGGCTTTTGATAGGTACGGTGCGCATCATAGGCGGCCTCGCACGTGGTTGCTGTGTGCCCGCCCACGCTCAGGGGCACTCTCGAGCGCGGGGCGGACTCGTACGGGGCTACCACATGGCTGCCCGCACGAAGGCAGTGCCTGCGGGGCGGCCTCGAGCCCCAAGGCCGTACCTGCGGGGCGTCCTTGCATTTGGCTGCCGCGTGTACGCTCGTGCACCCGCGGGCGGGGGCACTAGCAGAGGCCCCTCACGTGAGGGGCTACTGCAAGGCTGACCGCACAAGAGGGGCGGACTCTCGCGTGCAGGCCGCCCTCGCTGGATGGGTGCTCTCGCACGTGAGGGGGAGAGCCCCTCGCCGCACGCGCGGTAGGTGTCAAAGCCCATCGCGTGTGCACGATTGGTGCCCGTGCGTGCACGCGGTAGGGGCAACTCCCCGCCCGCATGTTCCTCCTTCGGCAATACGACGCGTGCGCGCCCTCTGCACGCAAACCCAAAAAAACCTTTTTTCCAAAAAATAAAAATAAAAATAAAAATAAAAATAAAAATAAAAATAAAAATAAAAATAAAAATAAAAATAAAAATAAAAATAAAAATAAATAAATAAATAAATAAATTTTAAAAGCATTTTGAGATAGACAAATGAACTTGAAAAGGAGACGACCAATCCCCACTTTTTTGCCTATGAATCAGTTTTTATTTTCATCATCGGGTAATCCTGATCTTGGACCTTCTCGGGACTCTGTGTCTACAATTGCCCCCAATTTTAGGGAAATTAGCATGTAGGTGCCTAGGTGAGCCAAAATTAAGAAAAAAGGAAAGAAGCGCGTACCTGAGGCATCGACCTTCATTTTGCTACGAGAAGGAAATTGTCTCTTTAAGTCACTATCTAGACTGTGGAGCGATTATCATCCTTCTATGTTGCACCGAGTCTTCTCAAGACTTTCGAAGCATGGGTACCATCCTCAGAAGGCGAGGCACCGAGTTTGCTCCAAACTTACTAAGCGCTGGGGCTGTTCTCTTGAACTACACCAAGTCTGCTTCAGACTTACAAAGTACGTGTGCCATCCTCAAATAGCGATGCACCAAGTCCACTCCAGACTTACGAAATGTGAGAATTGTTCTCTTGAACTGCACCAAGTCTGCTCCAGGCTTACAAAGTGCAGGTACCATCCTCAAATGGCGATGCGCCGAGTCCGCTCCAAACTTACAAAATGCGAGAATTGTTCTCTTGAACTACACCAAGTCTGCTCTAGACTTACAAAGTGTGGGTGCCATCCTCAAATGGCAATTTATTGAGTTCGCTCCGGACTTACAAAATGCGAGAATTATTCTATAGCATAGCCTCAGCTGTTCCCTGAATAAAACTAACTTCGTTAAATCAATTTATCATGATAGTCATTTTGATCATTTACCTTTTATCACGGTTCTCATTATCTCATTTTATCATTTGTGGTTTGTCATTTCATATATATTACATTTATCTTTGCCATGCCAAAAGTGTGCTAAAGAAAAAAAGAAATAAAGGAAATAAAAGATCATTTGCATACAAAATATATTCGTTTAGTACACAAAAGAACAAAGCTAAAAATCATGATAGGTGGTCTCCCTTAATATCAGCTATAGATAGTCAGTGGGCTCCTTAGGGTCACTCTCGCCTGGGAAGTGCAGCATCGGCACGTCTGGTCCTGTGAAGGCGGTTGGCTGATCAACTACCCTACTGGCAAAGATCTAGGGACTGGTATTTGGGGCTCATGAATCATCATACATTGACACATGCCGGAACCGGCCCGAGGGGAAGGCTCCCATTTTCCTTTGGCCCACTTTTAGGGCTCGAGGGCTGGTTCGCGTCATTTGATCTTAGGTAACATGGGACATTTTGGAATCCCTACCCAATAGAACATTGGGGAAGTTCATCTAGTCCCATAATACCTTTAGGCACCTTTGAGGTATTTTGGAGTCGCCACCTAATTTACAAATTATTGAGAAAGGTCGTCTAACCTCTATGGTCTAAACCAGGGAGTAGTTCGGAACTCCACTCTTATTAATGTGTTGATTAGTTATAAATGAGTTTTTAGGTTAGAAAAGTCCATCTCTCATCTCATACGATTAATGCATTTTATTAAAAGGCGCAATTCAAGCATCAAGAAAATTGTAAATAAAAGCTGTAAATAAAGCGGTAAACACATAAAACCACATCATTACAAAATAGAAATTGGGACAAATATAATCCCCTAAATGAAATGGAAAAGCTAAACAAAATTGAAATGGAAATTGGGACAAATACAATCCCCTAAGTGAAAAGAAAAGTTAAACAAAATTGCTCCAAAAATAATTAATTACAAGGGCCCACAAGATTTATAAACATAAAGCTAAAGTAATCAAGCAAAAGCAATCAAAAGAGGTAACATGCATAAATCGGGATATTTATTCGGTTTAAGAACATTGGTTCCTTCATGCTCGCTTAAAAAAGGATTGAAGAGTTGTTTTAGCTACTTGCTTAACAACCGGGATGATTTACTCCCATTTTGAGAAAAAATCAACTCTTCATTTTAATTTATGACATTTTTGCATTTTTTAGCTAAAATTAAGGACATTGGTCCTAATTTATTAATAAAAATCCTGATTTAACCATAAAGCTATTTTTGTGATTTTTTATCTGACACGTACATAAAATAAAACTATTTTATTTATAAACTAAACATAATAACACAAATAAGAGATAGGTAAGATCTCACCGAGTTAACGTAATCTCCTACACATCGTGACCCTTTTATTTGGTCACGAAAATACTCAAAAAAGCAACACCACATTTTAAACCCAAATGAAAAACAAATGGTTCTTTTCTCTCAAGAAAAAAAACCCCACATTTTTCTTCAAAAATTCTTTCTCTTTCCCTTCTTTCTTCCTCCCTTTGGCATTTTAAAAAATCCTTATCAAAAGACATAAAAACAAAAAAAATTAGGTTTTTTCAATCTGATCTGGACTGTAATATCTTAAAATCTGATAGAATCGTGCTGCAGGACGAAAGAAAGCGACAAGGGCGGCCTGTCGAGGTGCCCCCAAAGAAAGCACAGGGGCGGCCTAGCACACTGCGGCCCGCGTGTAGGAGCAACCTCGGGCACTCAGGCCACGCCTGCGGGGCAGCCTCATACACACAGGCTGTGCCTGCGAGGCATCGTTGCACATGGTTGCCCCATAGTCTCCCGTGCGTAGGGTCGCCCTCGTGTGAGATGTGGCCTCGCGCTAGCAGACCGCGCCTGCGTGGCGGCCTTGAAAGGGGCTATCGCGTGGCCACCCTCACACAGGGCCGCCCTCGTGCGAGGGGTGGCCTCGCGCTCGCAGGCCGCGCCTACGGGGCAGGCGCTCATAGAGGCCCCTCGCTCGAGGGGCTGTCGCGCGTGAGGGCAGCTATGACGCGCGCTGGAATCGGTAAGGCCCTCATTTAGGAGACCCGCTTTTAGGGCTCGAGGGATTGGTTCATGTCTTTTGATCTTGGGCATTATGAGACATTTTGGACACCTCCTTTCAATAGAACATTGGAAGGATCATCTAGTCTCATGACAACTTTAGGCACCTTTGAGGTGTCACACCCCAAAATAGCCCTGGTCGGATTGTGCATGTGAAGTCGGGATCGAAAGGGTATTTCGGTACTTGTGTTTGAGAATTTGGAGTGTTAAGGACCTAATTGATAAGATAATTAAGTTGGTAAAGAAAGAAATGTGTAAGTGAGTGAAGTGTAATTTGTTTAAGGACTAAAGAGCATTTAGACAAGATATTTATTAAGGCAATGTTTGGGTATGACTCTTGTATTGTGCCATGGTTTGAAATGCTAAGTGGAGTTTGGGGTCCAATAGGATGTTGCCAAGTGGACTGTTAGGTGGGCAGTGAATGGGGAAAAGAAGAAAAGAAAGTGGAAGAGAGAGAGGGAACACAGATTTCATTCCCGTCCCCCTCCTCTCACGCTTTCCCTTCTTCTTCTCTTCTCCCTTCCTTGCTTTTCCTTTCTTTCTCTATTGGATTGGATTTATGTGGCTTGGATTGTGATTTTGCTTGAGGAGGTAAGTTAGAATTAACGTTCTCCTGTTCTTCTTCTTCTTCTTCTTCTTTATCTGGTTTCATCTTTAGTTAGGGTTTGGACTAAGGGTTGTGTGGTTTCTTGTATGTGCAAGCTTTGGATTGTAAGAAATAGCATAGTAAAGGCAAGGGAAGGATTGAGGACTGATCTTGAAGCCTGATTATTGGATCGTCATTTCCAGGTTTGGGAATATTTTTGGATGCATGTAATGGTTGAAGAGCTTCTGTGTTCTTGTCTCTGCCATATTTCTCACTAGGCTTGTAAATGGGTTTGCTTTGCTTAATTTCTGGAAGTTGATGTGTTTTGGCATGAGAATATGCATGATTAAGTGAGTAAATATGTTAGTAATGCATGTTGGGGATTGAATTGAAGTTACTGAGCTTTGGGTTTTGAAATTACTGTATTTTTAGGGTTTATGTTCTTTAATGGATGAAATCTGTTTATGCATGGTATTAGTTGATTTGATTGTTGAATTAAGTTGCAATTGTCTTGTTTATGCTGGTTGGGACATCGATTGAAAGGTAAGATGAGTTTGGTGGTGTTTTGAATGAGATTGAAAATGAATTTATCGAGTTCTTGGAGTTCTGGGTAACTGGGAATGGAAAATCGCGTCTCTGTGGAATTTCCAGTTCCAGTGTTCTGTGAGAAGCGAGTCACGTCGCGTGACTTAGAGTCACGACGTGACTCATGTGAAGGGCAGCGTGACTCCCATTTGCGAAGCGTGACTCTTCTCTCTGTGAGAGGAAAGTCACGTCTCGTGACTTAGGGTCACGACGTGACCCTTGTGAATGGCGAAGCGTGACTCCAGTTGCGAAGCGTGACTCTTCTCTCTGTGAGAGGAAAGTCACGTCTCGTGACTTAGAGTCACGGCGTGACTCTGGTAAGGGTAATGCGTGACTCCTCTCTCTGTGAGAGGGAAGTCACGTCACGTGACATAGAGTCACGGCGTGACTCTTGTGAGGCCAGGCGTGACATAGAGTCACGTCCCGTGACTCTCTAGCAGGTCACGAGACGTGACACTAGGTCACGCCGTGACCCTCCTGTGAGGTCAGTCATGAGTCATGATATGACTTGTGACCGACCCCTCTTCAGCTCCTTTTTCCGATTTCACCCAGTTTTAACCAAAATGAATTTCCTATTTCTTCTGTATGGGTCTTCACTGCTGTATAATTTATGTCTTACTGTTATATGCTCCTGTATAGCTTTTCTGTTTTGATTTGTGCCCCGTGGCTAATTTGTTATGAAATGACTGTCAAATGCTTTTATGACTTCTTTCTCTACTGTGTGCTATCCTGTCTGTATGGTTAGCCTATCTTAGTTGTGTTTAGCATTATGTTATGCTGTTCTGGATCGGATTCTTATCTAAGTTAACATACCATGTTTAAGAATATTGTATCAATCCATGATTCAGATTATATGTTTTTGATCATTGGCATAATATGATTACACATGTGTTCTTGATATACTCTAGTAATTGGAGTAGTGATAAAATGTGATCGATTGAACTATTGCATGCTTCAGAATATGACTTGAATGAGTTATGATTGATATTATGCTATGCTATATTTAGTTGAATATTATGATTAATATCTGAATGCATGATTATACTTTAGCCTGGGAACTCAATGAGTTAAGTTAAATGTAATTTGGTCTGTGCATGATTTATGCTTAGTATCTTCGCCTAATGCATGATTAAGAATTTGTGTTGATAATCATTAGCATGGTAGTGCTTTTATACCTGATTCTTGGCATGCTTTAGAATATTGTTTAATGTTAAAATGTATGGATTGTAATATGTTTTGCAATACGAATTGCATGATGTACGACCGACCTTATGAGCATATTTATATGTCTATTGTATTCTGGTTTATGCATGATGTATATATTTATATATATTTATGCGTTGTGCGATTCGAAATGTGTATTGTTTTATGCATGACCTGCGAGAGTCAGTCTAGTGGATAGTTAGGCATGCCTAATAGAGTCTTTCAGTAGCTGCAGCGCCCTTTGAACGTATTGGACCCTGATCAGGTCCCCCGTATGGTTCCTCGCGAACCCCCCCCTCAGTACGGATCCTCGTGGTCCTTTTTAATGTATTTGGATCGGGTTAAGATCCCCCATCAGTAAAATGCTTTTGTGACAAAATAAAGTGGTTTTCGATTTGTACCCGTAAGGTACTAATCAGTTCAGTACACTCGTTATCCACTATTGTGAGTCAGCAGGTGCTTTACTGGTTTGTATTACTTTGAAATAACTATATGAATGTAATACTAAGTGGTTATGCCTTCAGTTTCCGTTATCAGAATATTTCTTCATGATGTTTAATATATATTAGAGTTGCGCAGCGGTATTGTGATACTCTAAATGTTATCCTTTGAATATTTGACTAGTGTGTATGCTTAACATGATGTTTGGGTTGTCAGTTCCTGCACAGGTACTTAGTTATGTCTTTTTGCGTGTGTTAAGCTCATGTGACTCCGCACGGTAAGATGTTGATAATTGCTACCCATATAGGTTTATGCATGAGTTATAGTATGTAGTTCGGCATGATGATATTTGTATCGTATATTGTATTATGTCTGTTTTGGTATATTCTGGACATGAGTTTATGGTCTGTTTGTGAGTTATCGATTGAATGCCTTTATTGTGCAGCCTGATTATTGATATGCCATGAATATCTGCATTTGTCATCTGAATGTGTTTTGCCTTGACGACCATTGTGAATGGCCGTCCATATTCTTGTGTGTTCTCCCCACTAAGCGTTATCGCTTAGCACGGATTTCCTTTCCGTGCAGGTGGCAGGTTTGGTTTTGTTCGAGTCGCGCTTCTGCAAGGTCGGCCACGTAGGAGTTAGAAGTTCTGTATTTTGTTCAGCTTCTGTATTTCAGCTTTTGTAATTCTGTAGTATTGTATATGTATTTAATTATGTTTTAATCTTGAGTTTTCTTTTGGGAATGTAATAGTTAGTATGTCCTTATGTTTAGTTAATTCTTTGTTTTATTATTTCAATTATGCTTCAGTTGAATGGGCTTATGAATGCTTCTGTGTATGCTTCTGCATAGTGTCTGTGTGTACATAAGTTATTGCATGATCAGTCCGTGCCTGCAGGTAAGGTAAGTTTTTAATTAATCCGTATTTCTGTATGCATGTTAAGTATGACTGTGTGCTTCCGCATTGTGCATGTGTATATCTGTATATGTGAGCGTCGTGTAGCGCGTCCGTCGGCGTCCTTCCAACGGGGACGGCGATGGGGGTGTTACATGAGGTATTTGGGAGTCGCCACCTAATTTACGAGAAATTAGAAAAGGTTATCTAACCTCTTTGGTTTAAACTAGAGATGGTATTCGGAACTTCACTCTTATTTATGTCTTGGTTAATTATAAATGAGTTTTTAGGTTCATAAAATTCTATCTCTCATCTCATGCGATTAATGTATTTAATTTAAAAGCGCATTGCAAGCATTCGAAAAGCAGTAAATAAAAACTTTAAAGAAAGCGGTAAATAAAGAGATAAAGAAAAGCGGTAAACACGCCAAGCACATCATTTACATGATGGAAAATTGGGAGAGAATACAATCCCAAATGAAAAGAAAAGCTAATGAAAATTGCCCAAAAAAATAATTAATTACAAGGGCCCACAAGGTATATGAACATAAATTTAAAACAGACAAAACAAAGTCAAAGATAGAAAATGACATACATAAATTGGGATATTTATTTGGTTCAGGAATATTGGTTCCTTCATGCTCACTTAAAGAGGGATCGAAGAGTCGTTCGATCATTGGTTTGAAAATCGGGATGAGTGATCCAATTTTAGAAAACTTAACTCTTCATTTAAAATGAGGAATATTGGTCCCAATTTATTAGTAAAAATTCCAATTTAGTTATAAAAATATTTTAATGATTTTTTATCTTACACGCATATAAAATAAACACATTTGATTTGCAAACAAGCACACACACAAATAGGGGATAGGAAATGTCTCACCCAAACAATGTGGTCTTCTATGCGCCATGACCCCTCCGTGTGGTCACGATGATGCTCGACAGAGCGACATCACATTTTACGCAAACACGAGCAAAAACAATAAAAAAAACATTAGTAATAATTCTAACATTAAACAAATAAATATAGAGACAGGATAAAAATAAAGAAAATCCAATGCCAAAAACAACAATAGTAATAATAATGATGATCAAAATAATAATAATAGTAATAACAATGGCAACAGTTGGATAATAATGACAGCGACCAATACAAACATATAATGACATTAATAATAATAATAATAATAATAATAATAATAATAATAATAATAATAATGATGATAATAATAATAATAATATTGATGCAGTAACAGTAAAAACATTAATAATAATAATAATAATAATAATAATAATAATAATAATAATAATAATAATAATAACAACAACAATAACAACAACAACAACAATAAAGATAGTCATGATAATGCAATAACAAAATAAATAATAATAATAATAATAATAATAATAATAATAATAATAATAATAATAATAATAATAATAATAATAATAATAATAATAATAATAATAATAATAATAATAAGGACAACAATAGCAAAAAATAAAAAAAATAATGAATATGATATTAACAACCGTAGCAAGCAATATGAGTGATAATAATAACAATAATAATACTAACAGTAAATCAAACAAGGTGAAATAAAGTGATAAAAATAGGTCCAAGAAATGTTTACCCTCAGAGTTTACAGATTGGAAATAGGATGTCTCAATCCATTCTGCTTGTCGAGTTTGCAGTGGCAAAACGCCAAAATATTTAAGAAAATCTAAATTTTTAATACAAAAAAAAACTCAAAAAATGATTTTGATGGGTGATCAAATCAAGGTAATTAATTTTCCTTGCTCAAGTCAAACTAAGAATAAAATTTTTTTTAGAAAGAAAAAGAATTAAATTCCTAAAAATTTTTGAAGATAATTTTTTTGCTCTCGTCTGCCTCTCTCTTCTCTCCAGGAAGAAGAGTTTCTTTTTTTATTATTATTTCCAGGAAGAAGCCCCCTCAAAATGAAGACCCAGTCTTCCTTTTGAAATTCCTTCATCTCCCGAAATGGAAAAACAAAAAACACCTTTCTAATTTTATTTTTCCAAAATAATACCAAAACATGGAAAAAACCTGATTTTTGAAGTCCCAGGACTGTGTTTCCCAAGTGAGAAAGCGACAGGGCAGCGGGAGGTGCGGCCTCGCGTGAGACCGCAACTCACAAAAGTGAGTTGCGGCCTCAAGTGAGGTCGTAACTCAAAAACTTATTTTTTTTTACAAATAAAATTTCCAACGTTTTCTTTCTTTTTTTTTTCCTTTTCTTAATTAATTAATTTAATTCTTTTTTTTAATTAATTGATTTAATTCTTTTTATTTTTTCCAACGTTTTCTTTCTTTTTTTTTTCTTTCTAATTAATTTTTTTATTATATATATTTATCTATTTTTTTTATTTTTATTAAAAAGAAGCTCTCAACAAGAGAAATATCATTTTTGACATATTTGCCTGTGAGCAAACATCATTTTCATCATCGGGTAATCCTGATCTTCGACCGACTCGGGACCCGGTGTCTACAGCAGCCTTTCGAGCGCGGGCCGCCCCTTGCAGGGAGAGCGCTCTCTTGCGCGAGGGGGAGAGCCCTTGTCGCGTGGGCGATAGGGGTCATCTCACCTTGCGCACGAGATTAGGGGCAGCTCCCCTCGCGCGCACGCGC
This sequence comes from Excoecaria cochinchinensis, assembly GCA_947683425.1. NCBI lineage: Eukaryota > Viridiplantae > Streptophyta > Magnoliopsida > Malpighiales > Euphorbiaceae > Excoecaria > Excoecaria cochinchinensis. The sequence continues at coordinate 10,817,430 of CANTUQ010000009.1, forward strand.
CCAACAGAGGCCAGTACCCCTCGCGCGTGCACGCGGCAGCGGCAACTCCCCGCCTCTGTGTTCCTCCCCCAATGAGATGAAGCGTGCTCGCGCTCCGCACGTAAACCCAAAAAAACTTTTTTTTGAAAAATAAAAATAAAAATAAAATAAATAAATAAATAAATAAAAAATTTTAAAAGCATTTTAAGACAGACAAAAGAACTTGATAAGGAGACGATGAATTCCTATTTTCTTGTCTATGAATCGGTCTTTATTTTTATCATCGGGTAATCCTGATCTTGGACTGCCTCGGAACCTGGTGTCTACAGTTGCCCCCAATTTTGGGGAAACTATCACGTAGGTGCTTAGGTGAGCAAAAATTTAGAAAAAAAGAAGCGCGTACTTGAGGCGGCGACCTTCCTGCTGCTATGAGAAGGAAATCATTTTTTTAAGTCACCATCTAGACTGTGGAGCGATGGTCATCCTTCTGTGTTGCACTGAGTCTTCTGAAGCGCAGGTACCATCCTTAAATGGCGAGGCACCGAGTTTGCTCCAAACTTACAAAGCCTCGGGATTGTTCTCCTGAACTACACCGAGTCTGCTCCAGACTTACAAAGTGCGGGTGCCATCCTCAAATGGCGTTGCGCTGAGTCCGCTCCGAACTTACAAAACACGGGAATTATTCTCTTGAACTTCACCGAGTCTGCTCTAGACTTACGAAGTGCGGGTGCTATCCTCAAATGGCGATGCACCGAGCCTCATTCAGAGTTACAAAATGCTGGAATTGTTCTCCTGAACTGCACCGAGTCTGCTCCAGACTTACAAAGTGCGGGCGCTATCCTCAAATGGTGATGCGCCGAGCCTGCTCTAGACTTACAAAATGCAGGAATTATTCACCTAAACTGCACTGAGTCTGCTCCATACTTATAAAGTGCGGGCGCTATCCTCAAACGGCGATACGCTGAGTCTGCTTTAGACTTACAAAGTGCGAGCTTATTCTCTTGAACTGCACCGAGTCTGCTCCAGAGTTACAAAGTGCGGGTGCCATCCTCAAATGGCGACGCGCCAAGTTCGCTTCAAACTTACAAAATACGAGAATTGTTCTCCTGAACTGCACCGAGTTTGCTCCAGACTTACAAAGTGCGGGCACCATCCTCAAATGGCGATGCACCGAGTTTGCTCCAGACTTATGAAGCGCGGGGGTTGTTCCATAGCATAGCCTCAGCTGCTCCCGCGTATATATTCCTTAAACGCTCGGGGGTGTTCTTCCAGATAATTTTCACTGTCTGATATTTCCTAAAAAATTAAAACCCTATGAGAAATGCGAATGAAAAATTCGTCCGAGCTGCCTAAGTATCGAGGTGCAATCTCATTCTTGAGGATCTCTACTGGGATGATTCTTGGCTCGAATTCTCTCTGTGTTGACTCTGTAACTTGTGACTGGCAGCCCCTGATCACTTTCGGTGTCATTTGTCATTATTTTAAAGATAGGGCGTCCTTCGTGGATTTACATGCTAGCTTTTCTTTATGGGAAATGCGTCCTTTCAGATTTTCACATAACCCTATGTCTTATTTTTGCCTGAGGAGATCCTAATTCAACTCAGCGGCTTTTATTCATCATTATTTTTTATTTTTTATTTTTATTTTCCTTTATTTTCTCTCTTTCTTTTTTTTTTCTCTTTTTTTTAAGCTGTTGACAACAGGCTCGATCAACCTAGGTATCTGGTTGGCCAGAAAGTACTCAGAAGATAATCATTAGATAAGATGGACTTAATAAATAACACTATTTTTCTTCTTTTTACAAAAGAACTGAAAAAATAGTGCAACATGAATTCTTCATTGCGGAATTATGTACATCTCCATATGATTTCATCACCCATGATCATCATTTGACCAAATTCAAGCAAATACAAGACTACATCTAATCCCGAGATAAATCCTGTAAGCATCCCACTCCTGTTACCAATCAGCCCTCTTGAGTTTTCACGATTGATTATTTTCTCTCAACACTTAATTTTTGCCCAGGGTGCTTTTTTGGTTTTCACCCTGGCAGGGCACCCAATCTTAGCAAGGCAGGCTTTTTTTTGGTTTTCGACCCTCGGGACACTTATTCTCTTCTTTTGATTTTAAGTCTTTAGCCATGGACCCTTTTTAATGTATCGACATTGAACGGGTCCTTGAATTCATTTCTATCACTGTCTGTCAAGATGGCTGCTCCTTTCGACATTAACTTCCTCAACACGAACGGACCTTCCCATATGGGTCAAAATTTTCCATGGATATCTGGCACACCTGGCCTCATCTGCTTGAAAACTAGGTCTCCTTCTTTCAAGGGATGCTTCCTAACCTTCTTGCCAAATGACCGAGCTAACCTCTCTTGGTAAACCTGATTATGGTAATACCCTCGCAACCGATTCTCATCTAAGAGATTCAACTGCAATAATCGTTGTTGTGCCCATTCTACCTCAGGAATCTTGGCTTCTATAATAACCCTTAAGGATTCGAGCTCGATTTCAATAGGTAAGACCGCTTCAGTTTCGTGCACTAGAGAAAATGGCGTTGCTCTTGTCGAGGTTCTGACAGTGGTCCTATAGCCCTAGAGTGCGAAGGGTAGCTTCTTCGACCAATCTTTGTAGTTCCGAACCATTTTGGCTAGTATTCTCTTAACGTTCTTGTTGGCTGCCTCAATTGCCCCGTTAGCCTGTGGTCGGTAAGGTGAAGATCTGTGGTGATGAACCCCATATTTCTGAAGTACTTGTCTAGTCTCTCTTATGAACTGTACCCCGTTATCAAAAACTATGTGGTGGGGGAGGCCATATCTGCAGATCAAGTTTCTCTCAATGAATCTTACCATATCTCGAGCATCAATCTTCCTAAAGGACTCAGCTTCGACCTATTTAGTGAAGTAATCAATGGCAACTATTATGAACTTATACCCATTGGAAGCCGTGGGGCGGATCTCACCTATAATGTCTATTCCCCAAGCTGCAAACGGCCATAGGGACGCAAAGTTGTATAGCTCTGAAAAGGGCACGTGCCTCAAATCCGCATATTGCTGGCACAACTGACATTGCTTCACATACTTTGAACAATCCGTGTCCATTGTGAGCCAGTAAAACCCTTAGCGCATGATCTTCTTTGCTAGAGTTAGACCGTTCATATGAGCTCCACAAATACCGGCATAAACCTCTTCCATGACCCTAGTAGCCTCCTTCTCAGCCAGACATCTTAATTGAATACCGTCAGCCTGCCTCTTATACCACACGCCATCCACACTAATGAACTGGGTAGATAACTTTCGGATCATCCTTTGGTCCTTTTTCGGTGGCTTCTTCTGGATAAACTAACCTTTCTAAATAATTCTGAATATTGTAATACCAAGGGTTTCCATTGGGGACATCAACCTCCATCACCTACTCGGTTTCAAAACACGGCTTTTCCGAACTAGAGATCAGGACGGGTCTCATAGCCACCCCTGCCAGGTTGTCCCACATGGATACCAATGTCGCGAGAGCATCAGCCAAATGATTCTCATCCCCAGGAATGAAGTGAAAAGTGCAAGTCTCAAACTAGCTACTTAGCATTCTCAAGTACTTCACATAGGGCAACAACCTCTCTTCTTTAACTGACCACTCCCCTCTGATATGATGGATTACTAAGGATGAATCTTCAAAGACTTTCACGGTCTTTGCCCCCAGAGCAAGCAGTGCTTCCAACCCAAAGATGCAAGCCTCACCATCCAGGGGTTGTAAGAATAATCCTTGCTCCTGCCCCTTTACTGTTAACTGCACCATCGAAAAACAATTGCCAGCCTTGTACTGCTATGGCTATGACATCTTCATCTGGAAAATTGTATTCAAATTGGTCTCCCTTAATAGGATGTTCAGCCAAGAACTCAGCTATAACTCTTCCCTTGATGGTTTTCCTGGTTACATGCTCTATATCGAACTCTTACAACAGTAGCAACCACCTTTACATCTTTCTTAACAAAGAAGGAGCTTCTTGAAGGTATCTGAGCGGGTTATGCTTGTCAACCGCCTGTACACTAAATGAATAAAAGTAATGCCGCAACTTCTTAGAGGCCCGAATTATCGCCAAGCAGATCTTCTCAACCTCAACATATTTAGTCTCACAAGTTAAGAACTTCTTACAGAGGTAGTACACAACAAACTCTACTTCGAACTCTTCTTCCTCAGCCATCATGGAACCCACCTCAACTTCCTTGTGGATCTGGTCACTTAAAATCTTCGTAACCATTCTCTGATAAGTTGCTCCCGCATTGTTTAACCTGAAGGGCATAGCCCTGTATGCGAACGTGCCCCACTCGGTACTGAAGGCAGTTTTAATCCGATCTACTATCTTATTGAGGATCTGATTGTACCCAATAGACCCCTCCATAAAACTATACATCATGCAAGCGGCCGCACTATCCACTAGTACATCGATATGAGGTAAGGGAAAGTCATCCTTCGGGCAAGCCTTGTTTAGATCCCGGTAATCCACACACATCCGCACTTTTCCATCCTTCTTAGCTACAGGGACTACATTGGCCAACCATGTTGGGTACTGAACCTCCACCAGAAATTTGGCCTTAATTTGCTTATAGACCTCGTCCTTTACCTTCTGTGCCCATTCCGGCCTAAGCCTCCTAAGCTTTTTCTTGACTAGTCCACACTCTGGGTAAGTCGGGATGGCATGCTCAGCAACCTCTCTGTCAATCCTTGGCATGTCTTCATAGGTCTAGGCAAAGACTTTCTCTTATTTTTTCAATATTCTCTCAAATTGCACTCTCTCTTTAGGAGTTATGTGGGACACTATCAAGATTTCCCTTGGGTTTCTCAATGTCCCGAGATTAAACATAGCCTTATTAGTTGAATCAATGTTAAAAATGAAAGCATCATGTTCGTGATCATGCGAAATGAAATCATCAGAGACATTACACAAATAAGCAAAGTCATTCATATTATTGATAAAACTAGAATTACAAACATTGTCACTATTAAAAACTTCTGGAATAAAAAGAGCATCTAAATAATTATCATCTTCATTTCCCACTGATGCAGATGCTGCAGCCGATAGTGCACTGTTGTCTTCGACTGGAGGAGGTTGGACTGCTACCTCAAAAATCTTCAAGTCCTGGTTCTTTAAATCTGGCTCTGAAGCTTTAATCTCAACTTTCTCCTTTCCCTTCGACTTAATGGCTAGAAGCTTCTAAGTAATGATCTCTTCTGGCTAAGACTTGTCCCAAATGTCACACTAGGTCATTACTTCTTCATCCCAAAAGCCTTCCACAGATTTGATAACTCCGATTTCCCAATTGAAAACATCATTGAAGATCTCGAATCCCTGTATGATCCTACCATCGACCCACTGAGGCTCGGCCTCTCCAGTGTAAGCACAAATGGGGGATGCAGGCACGAAGCTCTCCAAGATATGGGGAATACTGTCTGACTTCTTCTTCCCCTTGCTATTTCCACTTCCATAGTGTAGACACCGGGCCCTAAGGCAGTCCAGATCAGAGTTACCCGATGAAGACATCAAGGTCTGTTTCCAGACAAATGGATAAAGGTTATGAGTTTTCATTCTCCGGTTTTACAAGGATTGAGGATTTTTTCTCGACAGTAGAAGATTTCAGGGAATCGGGGGGAGTTAATATCTGGAAAATTGGGTTTTGCTCCACCGACGGCCATACAGTCGGTAGAAGCGACACCCATCACTCGCATGAGAGACCTGTCTCTCGCGATGAGCGCTAGCTATCGCTCACTTGTGGAGCCCCATCTCTCGCAGGAGCGACGCCTGTCGCTCGCGTGAGAGACCCGTCTCTCGCGACGAGTGCCGACTGTCGCTTACTCGCCAGAGCCTGTCTCTCTTGTGGAACGACGCCCGTTGCTCATTCTAGAGATGCCTGTCTCTTGCGGTTTCATCCCTTGAGAGGGGCCCACCGACCAAAAGACCAAGCATGCCCCCATCAGCGACGCCCGTCGGTCGATGATCTGACGTTATTTGAACGGGATTTTCCAGATTTTTAAGGAGATCTCCTAATATTTTCCCAAAATCTTTTAAATCTTTTCAAATATTTTTAAATCACGGATTTGATTTTGAGAATATTCTGAAAATCATTCGATTTTGATCTTGATTTCAGAAATATTTTTCAAATTTAAATTCTAAATTTAAATTTATTTGAATTTTCTTCCTAAACCTATAAATAGGGGTTGGGAGCTCATTGTTCAGGGAGAGGATTTTAACAAAAAAAAGGAGGATTTTAGCTATTTTTCTTATAGGAAAATTTTCTTTCAAAAGTTCTCTTACTTTTATTTTTTTTGAAAAATCATCATAAAAAATTCTTTCAATTTAGGCAAATCCGAGGGAATGACATTAATTCATTTCTATCAAATCCAGCCATTTTAGCATTCACAACTGCTATCAAAATATCGAGAAAGAAAAAAATAATTTTCTTCTCTTGATTTATTTTCAAAAAATGATTTTTGTAGTACAAAAATCTTCTGAAAATCGCACATCGTGGACTAATCCTTATAGAATTTAAGAAACCGAAATCTCACAATATTCACCTTCAAAGGTAAAAAAATCCGAGGCTAAATATTCTGGATTTGTCATTTTCATATTTAATCATCTCGTAATAATTTTACACATAAAAATCTCATTTATTTAAAATAAGATTAATTTTTATTTAATTTTTTGAGTTTTTTTCAAAGTCTGATGTGACCGACGGCAGAGAGTCCAACGACGACTGTCGCTCACGTGAATGAAGGCCTGTCGATGGACACTGCCTCTACTTATCGGTCAACCCAGGGATGCCCGTTGCTCGAGTATCTTGGGTTGTCCCTGGGCCTTTTCTCACCATTTTTTCTTTCTTTCTATTTTACTTGTTTTCCCATCATTTTTATTGACAAGTTCTCATGGATTTTCCTTGTTATTTAATTTCTCGCACCTTATTTTACCCTTAATTTTGGCACTAACATGATTTTTATTTTGTGAGTCTTGTTTGACTTATTTGATGAATTTGGGGTTGTTAAAAAGGCGGTTGCCACGGTGATTCGAGAATCTTCATCCGGGTCCATTCTTTTAACTTTACCTCATTTCTTTTACTTTATATATTATTATTGTAAATATTATTTTTATCCTGGCAATATAAAAATGGCTAAAAGTTTACAGTAATTAAATTGGAGTTTTCATTAATAAATTAAGGACCAATGTCTTATTTTTTTTAGCAAATAAAATCGACACTTTGAAATTATTTTGAAATAAATATGTATGCGAGGACCAATGTCCTCATCTTTAAAGTATATCTCGATCTATGTATGAATCACATGCTATTTACAATGGGGGTTGTATTCCGCCCCTAATTTTGTTTTAATTTATTTTCATATACCATATTTTAATTACACTCCTGTTTACCACTTTCCTTGTATGGTCAAAATTAACTGCATTAAATTTAAAGAGAAATGGGATAAAGCACTAAATTCAAAACTCAATTATAACTTTGATCAAGGTATGAATAAATGGAAAGTCCCGAACCTTCTCTGGTCTTAGGCTCAACGAGGTTAGATGACCATCTCAATGTTTCATTGGGGCGGGGTCTACAAAATATCTCTTGTTGCCCAAAAAGGCCCAACTTGCATAATCCTGGGCTCCATAAGGTTAGAGGATCATTCTATTGTTCTATTGGGGTGGGGCCTCCAAAATATCTCTGGATTGCCCAATATGGATGTATATGCACTGTCTTAGGCTCACTGAGACTAGACGACCTTTCCCAATATTCTATTGGGTGGCGACTCCAAGAAACCTCCTTGTTGTTTAAAATAGACGCACTTGTAATTCCTTACAAGTTTTTATAAACCTCTCTCGAATGCCCTAAAGGCGGGCAGTTCGGGGCGCCCTGGGGTTCTGTGCGCGTCACAGTGGCGACTCCACTGGGGACTTACTTTGAGACTTCATTTCGAAAGTACCTTGATTAAAACATATGATTGAGTTTTAATTTAAAAATTTCATCCTTTTTCGAAATTTGCATTGCATCTCATTAGAGCGTTAGATTTATGCTAGTTTGGTCCCTCTTTTAATCCCGGTGCATTCCTGAAGCACGACCCTACATTCACTCAATGTGGGGAAGTGTTAAGGATAATCACAGCCCAAGCCTTGTACCTTATGGTATATCAAATTGAGATCCAATCAGTCGTTATGCTCATGATGAGCTAGACCCATTGGCAGGGACCATGCTTGGGTAGACCTAAAGTATCATCACCTTGGCCAGAGCTCATGTAATAAATACTTTTCCTAGGTGGTATGAACCATAATACTAGCTATATGGATCATTTTGTATTGGACAAACCCAAATAACTTGATTGGTCACCTGATCAAAGGCTGTTATGCCCCGATAAGCCCATGTTAATTTATTCGGACTGCCTAAATATACAACGATCATCACCCATACATTTGTGCATTAGTTAGGAGAGGTTATGCTGCTAGTTTTTTCCCGTACATTATGCGCGTTCATCAGGTTCCCTGTTAACCCATGAATCAAGCTCACCTAGGGAAGAGACTATGACCTCGTGTGCGGGTGTAACAAGATTGGAAGGAGCTATGTGCTTATATGTGATTTGTGGATGCTGCATAGCACGACCATTCATCTTACAGCATTCATGCATCATCCTAACGAGTATGTTTTGTAGCCATCATAGATCTATCCAAGTGGTCAAGAGGTCCTTAAGGGTGCCTGTGCAGAAACTCGTTCTTTTAATTATCGAAAATGGTAGAGTATTCAGACACAATCTCCAAAACCAGTCACGCTACATCATCCCAGTTCTCCCTACACAATGAAATGGCTAATTCACTAAGAGGGACGGATGCCACCAGGACCCTGATAGCAGAGGAAGTGGGTAGGAGGTTTGAAGAGTTTAAAAATCGAATGTTGGCCATGATGGCAAATATGTCCCAATCGACTGCACCACAGAACCCAGTCCCTCCTCCTATGAGACAAAATGAGCAGGAGGAGGTCAGAGAAGACACACAAGAAGAGGTGTACCCGCCACCAGTAGACCTGAGGGCCAATGTACTAGCAGGATAGAGGGGGCCTACCCGTAGAATGGAGGAATTAGAGGATGAGGATGATTATGAGGAGCATGTGTCGCTGAGAGGAAAAGCACCCCAAATAGAGGAGGCCATCTAGAAGAAGATGGAAGAAAAATTTGAGGCAATGATGAAGATGCTGACAAGGGGGCATGGGATAAATCCCGAAGATAAAGAGCTAGAGGGAGAGGATTTGATCCCGATGAACTTTAAAATGCCGAATGTCCCGAAATTTGATGGCACCTCTGATCCTACCGCCCATATAAAGCAGTACTCGCTGTTAATAAAGGGTACTACTTTAACAAAGAGATAAAAAATTGAATATTTCTGTCTGAACTTAAGCGGCCTGGTGATTGATTGGTATCATGGTCTAGATCGGAGGACCAAGGAGGATTGGGAATTATTGACAGAGGAATTTCTCAGACAATACGATTGTAGCACGAGAATGGAAGTGACCCTAAAAGACCTTAAATTATTACAGCAGAAGTCAGGCGAATCTTTCCACGAGTATCTGACCCGATGGGGAACCGAGTAATAGAGATGAAAAGAAAGCTAGATACTGAAGATCAGATACGGCTGTTTATCAAAAATGCCAACCCATATCTGAGGGACGGATTGAAAATGAAGGGTCTGAGAGACTGGGAGTCTTTGAAAGACATTGCTATTGAGGCAGAAGGGGAGTACCTCTCTAAAAGAGCAAGTAATGAGAATTATGACAAGAAGGGTAGTAGTGGCTAAGGGGCAAGTAGGTCAGCAGGATCCAGTAGTGGCACGAGGAAGACAGCTGAAGTGTTAGCTACTAACACCTCTCCGAGGCACTTTTCCAATTTAGGGAGATCTCTATCATGGGTACTCAGAAGGCTGATGAAGGAATGGAAGTTGCAACCTTTGCCACCTCGATCGGCTAGGACTTAGGGTTTGCCAGGGCATAAAGATAATGAATATTGTGCATATCATTAGCATACCGGGCGCATAACAGATGATTGTAAAGCTCTAAGGTATGCAATCCAGGACTTGATCAATTCAAAGCAGATCACCAACCCAGAGAAGAGAGGGAATCAGAAGAAGTCCGAGTATAATAATGTGCCCCGCCTGTGTTCATGATAGGGTCCAGATTATCCAAATGGTTTGTGTTGAGAGATTTGTACGGCATTGATGCCAACACTACTATCACGAGCCTCCATGAGGTAAGTAAAGAAGGGATTCCCATGGCGGTGATCGATTACTGGTCCACTAATGAAAGTGGAGATGAAGATAATTCTAAAGTTAAAGGATTTCTCGACCCGTGGGGTTCAGAGGAGGAAGAAGAGAAGAAAGAGAAGAAGAAGGTAGGAGTAGTGACTCGGAGTGGAAGGGTAGCTCTAGAAGCTGAGAGGCCACAAGATCCAGTGGTAGGCCGAAAAGAAAAAGAGCCGGAAGATGATCCAATAATAAGGCAGGTGAAAAAGACGCCGGCTCAGATTTCAATATGGGATCTATTGAGGCAGTCTCCATCTCATAGACAGAAGCTAGTGGAGGCTTTGTGCGAAATAATGGTGGCCACAACTATCTCGCCCATAGAGTTGCTGGATGTAGTAAAAGGGGGAAACGAGGAAGAAGATCCAGTGGTAGGCCGAAAAGAAAAAGAGTCGAAAGATGATCCAATAATAAGGCAGCTGAAAAAGACGCCAGCTCAGATTTCAATATGGGATCTATTGAGGCAGTCTCCACTCATAGACAAAAGCTAGTGGAGGCTTTGTGCGAAATAATGGTGGCCACGACTATCTCGCCCATAGAGTTGCTGGATGTAGTAAAAGGGGGAAACGGGGAAAATGTGGTGTTCACAAGTGCTGACTTGCTGGCAGAAGGCAGTAATCATAACTGTCCCTTGTACATATGGGCATAGGTCAATCAAAAGCACACGGCATTTGTCATGGTGGACGATGGTTCATCAATTATTGTATGCCCATTAGTGGCAATGGTAGCTTTTGGGGTAACTGAGGACATGCTGGTTAAGTCGGATCTAACAATCACGGCTTATGATAATTCATGGAGGCAGGCTTCTAAGACGTTCAAGACGGTAGTCAAGACAGGGCCGGTGGAAACAGAAGTGGAATTTGTGGTCTTGCCCATTCCTGCTAACTTCTCAGCCCTCTTGGGAAGGCCTTGGTTTCATAAGCTGGGAGGGGTCCCCTCTATGCTACATTATATGGTTAAGATTCCTCATGAGGGGCAAGTCGTGACTATAAGGGCTGCAAGGGAGAATCAAGTCTCGGTGTTGGAAATTGCAAGATAGCCTTTCAGTGGATTTCACGTTGCTATTATAAATGGGGAGGAGCATATGGATGGAAGTCCCCAAGTACTAAATATGATGAAGAGGATGTCATTCCTCTTTGGTACGGGACTAGGCAAGAATTCACAGCGATTGCCAATGGCCATTACCACCAGAGGTCAGAAGGATAGGAAGGGCCTTGGGTACAAAGGTGCAGTGAAGAGAGGCAAGAAGTCAGTGAAAGAGATCCCCCACATTAGAGAGAGCTTTGTGCCTGTAACTTCAGTGTGTGCCTACACAGGTGAAGCAGAGCCTCAGTGGGTTGATGGGAAAATTGTGCCGGGATTTAAGGTCTTCAATGACGTCTTCGATTGGGACATTGGATTGGTGAAGCCAGCAGAAGGCTTTTGGGATGAAGAAGTCATGACCCAGGAGACAATTTGGGACCGTGAAGCACCCGAGGAGGTTATCACCGAGAGGCTGGTGACTGCCCAGATGAAAGGGAAGGCAAAAGTAGAAGAAGTCATGCAGGGGGTTGCTGCAGAGCCTCCAAAGTGCCAGATGGATTTAGAGCCGTCGACTTCAATACGTGCGCAGGTGAAAGAAGAGGAAGAAAATAGTCTAGATTTTCTTTTTACTCCAGAACTTTTTGATAATGTTAATGACATTTACAGTTCTATTAATAAAGTGAACAATTTTGCTTACTTGTGCAATGTTTTTGATGATTTCAATGTGCATGATCATGATCATAACCCATTCATATTTGACATTATTTCAACTGATGCTACTCCATTTAATCTTGGAACATCAAAAAACTCGATGGAAATCTTGATAGCATCTAACATAACTTTTGAAGAGCAAGAAAAATTTGAGAGAATTTTAAGAAAACACGAAAAAGTCTTTGCCTGGACCTACGAAGATATGCCAGGAGTAGATCGTGAAGTCGTAGAGCATGCCATTCCGACATACCCAGACCATAAACCTGTCAAGCAGAAACTTAGGAGGCTTAGTCCAGAATGGGCAGCTAAGGCCAAGGAGGAGATTTATAAACAGATTGAGGCCAAGTTCTTGATTGAAGTACAATACCCAACCTGGTTGGCCAATGTGGTCCCGGTAGCCAAGAAGAACGGTAAAGTACGCGTATGTGTGGACTATTGAGACTTGAATAAGGCTTGTCCAAAAGATGACTTTCCATTACCTCACATAGACATGTTGGTAGACAGTGCAGCCGCATGTATGATGTATAGCTTCGTGGATGGTTATGCAGGCTATAATCAGATACTCAACAAGATAGTCGATCGGATTAAGACAGCTTTCATCACCGAGTGGGGGACTTTTGCTTACAGAGTAATGCCTTTTGATTTGAAGAATGCGGGCACAACTTATCAGAGAGTGGCAACGAGGATCCTAGATGACTTGATCCATAAAGAAGTGGAGGTATATGTGGATGATATGATTATTAAGTCAGCCACCAGGGAAGGCCACTTTGAGGCTCTAGAAAAGTTCCTCCAAAGGATCGAAAAGTACAACTTGTGGTTGAACCCCAAGAAATGTATCTTCGGCATCACCTCAGGGAAGCTGTTAGGACATGTGGTTAGCCAGAGGGGGATTGAGATTGACCTGGACAAGGTCAAGGCCATCCGAGATATGCCGGTACCTCAAAAGGAAAACGATGTTAGAAGTTTTTTGGATAAATTGTAGTATGTCAGCTGGTTTATCGCCAAGCTTACCTCAATTTGCGAGCCAATTTTTAAGCTACTCAGAAAAGGCCAACCTGTAGTATGGAATGAGAACTGTCAGAGAGCTTTCGACACTATCAGGGAGTATTTGTTGAATCCGCCGGTCTTGAGACCACCACAACCAATCAAACCGCTTATTCTGTATTTAGCCATAGAAAACAATTTCGTGGGCGCCATGATGGCTTAGGAGGATGAGTTCGGAGTGGAGTTTGCAGTTTATTACCTTAGCAAGAAATTCCTTGCTTATGAGGCCAAGTATGTAGAAGTAGAAAAGATTTGCCTGGCGGTGATCTGGGCCTCTAAGAAGCTGAGACACTATGTCATGGCCGGATTTGTACCCTAAGAGAATTAACCTAATTTGGCATGTGTGTGTAGGATTGGACTTAATTGAAAGAAAGAAGTTTAGTTAAGGGATTTAAATGGTAATTATGAATGTTTGTGCTAAGCATGAGTTAAAGGCTAGTTAATTAGTTAATGGAAGGATTAATTAAGAATATAATAACTTTGATTTATTGGAAGTGGAGGCAGACTTGAGGAAGTGGTTTCCGTGTGGCTTCTTGAGAGGTTGCCACCTCTTCCTTTGCATGCAAGTGTGGGTTAAGATGGAAGAGTTTCATTTGGTAACCTAGATATTTTCTGTATTTTGGCTTTGGCTTCCTTCTTGTTCCCATGAGTGAGGATGAGAGTGGTTTAGTGGCTAATGGTAACTGTGCGCATATAGCTAATTGGATCAAGTATTGAGGGTTAAACCTAAGAGGTAAGTGAATAAGTGCATAATCTCATCTTCTACTCTTTCTTTTTGGTTGAACTGGTTTGGATGGGATGTTATTGGTCTGAGATTGAACTTAAGAATCTGTGTTGTTTTGCTAGCTGAAGAAGTGAAAAGAGATAAGGGAAAAGCTGTGATTGGGGAACCGAGCGTTCATCGGAATTAGGAGCTAAGGCGACGAGGTTTGGGAACAAACCCTCATTGTATGAATATGTGATTAGTGTTGGTTAAATAGGGTCTTGAACTGAATTGCATGATATGTGAAATTGAAGGTTGAGCATGAATTATGTGATGCTAAATTGTATGATTATAGTAGCAAAATGATTGTGATAAAGTGCTTGAAAGTGGTTATGATTTGTACTATTATTGAATGCCAAACAAGAAGGGAAAATCAGGTATGTGCTAATTGATCATGTGGTTGATGTATTTGGGTTGATTGCCAAAAGTGAGAATGAGATTTGAAGTCTTAATGAGAAGGAAGAAATGGACTGAAAAACATAACCATGTTATGGCGTTTTTGCAAAGGTCACGGTGACAATGAAATCCATTGTGACCGTGAGGTATGCTTGAGTTCAATTCTGCCTAATGGATTTTGGTATGTCACGGTGACAATGAACTTCATTGTGACCGTGAGGTACCCAAGGGAGCATTCTGTTTTGCAAAGTGAGAATATGTCACGGTGACAATGGGATTCATTGTGACCGTGACATACCCTCAGGTTGCATTCTGCCGAGAGTTGGGAACACATCACGGTGACAATGAAATTGGTTGTGACCGTGACATGTCCCCAATTTGCATTCTGTTTTGGACTTCAATATGTCACGGTGACAATGAAATCCATTGTGACCGTGACCCACCCTGTTTTGGCAATATAATCCTAATGTGTTTGGTCAATCAAATGGAATGGCTTTAAGCTGAAATGAAGGACAACATGAGTAAGTAATGTATATGTGTTAAGTGATCTACAAATGCATACAACTATGATGACTTCTGAATGGGATAAGTTATGTGAATATTAAATGTGAAGACTGAATTTGAAAGTATATTGAATATGCAAATGAAATGTATGGCTGTGTGCTAATACAAATGTGTAAAGTGAAAAGTGAACTGAATAATGTGTTTAACAACTTAAGCCTGCGAGTCAAGTAGTGGATAGTTAGGCATGCCTATAGGGTCAAGTGCTACAGCCCCATGCGTTAAATGTGTCTGATTCCATGGGAATCACAATGCGAATATCCTTACTGGATTGTGTTATATGTGGAATGATGAAAGGTACCAGAAGGTACTAATGTGATATGAAGCACCAGAAGGTGCTAATGTGAAAAAGTAGTCTCGATGAGATTACTGGTATCTGAGAGATACCGATGCGATACCCGTTATCCGCGTCATTGAATTGCAGGCAAAGTGGCAGAAAGGCTAATTGGTTAATCGGCTAAAAGTTAATTAAATATAAACAGAAGTGATTGTGATACAAGGAAGTATGGAAAATGTGAATAAGTAATTGATGCCTTATGATTGAATATAGTAATGGTTAATCTGGCATGATTATTAGCATGTTATGTATGATGATTCTGATGTGTGATAAATTATATGCTGTATGTATGAGTTCCCCACTAAGCGTTATCGCTTAGCATGGATTTACTCTAATCCGTGCAGGTACGGACGAGAGGTGACTGAAGGACGTCCCCCGCATTTTGGTACGGTCAACAATAAGAAGTATATAGTATAGGTTTGGGGGCTTGTTATTTGGGACTTTTGTATAAGTTTTATATGTATTTTTAATATGTAAAGGCATGTATTAATGTAGTAATCACGGATGTAACCTCCCACATGTATGTGTGTCATGTGAATAGCTAAGGCGTGTGACTAATAGTAGTTGGCATGTGATGCATGAATTAAAATAGTGTGTGATGAAATTTTATTATTCAGTTTCCGCATGTGTTTCTGGGTGTGTGTGCGACCTTCTCTAACTAAGATTAGCTGAGCTAGTTGTCGTTAGGGAACGGGCGTCACAAGTTGTGGTATCAGAGCCTAGGTTGAGTCTTTTCTGGGAATTGAGTAGATAAGATGTGTATAGTTTGTTGACCTAATGCGGAAGTTCTTGTTTAATCTGTGTAGTAAGATGGATTCTGGAAGGCATACCGGTGAGGAATCTGCCGAAAGTGTGAATCCTCGTGAAGCTGAGGTGACAGGGTCTGGGCAGTCTAGATCGGTTGGCTATGGGAATGAGATTCCATTTGGGCCTATGGAAGCCATGATGAGAATGACACAAGATATGGCGAGAGTGATGGAACGTATGATGGCGCCAAGAGCCCCAATCGAATCTTTGAGGAAGCATGGTTTGGAGGAATTTCATGGTACAAGGTTAGATGAGTCAGAAAAAGCAGAGTACTGGATTGAGAAGGTGGAAAGGATTCTTAAGGAGATACGATGTCCTCCAGATCAGTGGGTTGAATGTGTGGAGTCATTACTCCAAGGTCATGCGTATGATTGGTGGAAGTTGGTCCTGCAGAATCCGATGCTTCCTGAACCATTAAACTGGGAGTTCTTTGAAAAAGAATTCAAGAACAAGTATATTACTAAAGCACATCGAGAGGCAAATTGGAAGAAGTTCTTGAGTTTGAGACAGAGGACTATGACAGTGGCGGAGTATGAAGCAGAATTCTGTCGCTTAAGCAAGTATGCGCCGAAAGGTGTGTTAACTGATGTGTTGCGATGTCAACAGTTTGAGGATGGATTGATTGAGGAAATTAAAGCTTTGCTGATTTCTTTAACAACAGAGCAGAATATAAGTTACTATCGAATTGTACAAGCAGCTTTGAGAGTTGAAAGGACTTTGGGAGCCCAAAGAGAATGGAGACAAAGGAGGAATGCGAATAGAGGTGGTTCCCAGACGGGGAAAAGATCAAGAGATTCTCATGTGGCATCACCTGCGGAATCAGGGTTCAGTTCTGCAGCGAGAGGTAAGAAGCGAGGCGCTCCCTCAGCATCTGGTTCTGGAAGAGGAACATCTGGTAATAGAAGTGAGGTTCATGAGTGTCCTCATTGTGGTAAAAGGCATAGAGGAGAATGCTGGAGAGTGTCGGGTGCTTGTTATAGATGTGGGAGCACTGAGCATTTCATTGCTAATTGCCCGAATACTTATGAGATGTCAGGAAATCAACAAGAGCAGAGTAGGGTGGTTCAAACTTACCTTCTACGAACAGAGGAAGAGGAAGAGGACGTGGCAGAGGTAGTCAGTCCAGAGGTGCAGTCGATTCTGAGATTGTGGATAGACCTGATGCGGCGTCAGTGCGGGCTTATGCTATGAAGGCACTGTCACACCCCATAAGTGGCCTAATCGGAAATTGGCAATTTTAAGTGGATATTTAAGGACAATTGGGTTATTTGCTTATGAAAGAGGATTATTTTGCAAAGAAATAAAAGATGTAAATTGAAGATTTTTATTAGTGAGAGTAATTTGTTAAGGACCTATTATAAGTTTTGTGAGGAGCTGTTGGTAAAAGAAGAGTGAGTGGATTGTGAATCTGTGCATGTGTGCCAGGTGGAGTGTGAGTGTGTGTGTACGTGGGTGAGAGAAAGCAATGGTCTGAATGTTTTAGTTTCTGGAAAACTAAACACAGGAGGTTTCTCTCTTGCTCTCTCTTTCTCACGAACACCACTCTTCCTCTTTTGTGTTTTCTGTTCTTTCCCATTTGCATGTGTGTCCATTTGCTGTGAGCTAGGGTTTTGGATGTTTTAGAAGCTTCAAAAAGGTAAGTGGTTGTCAGTTGTTTTTCCTGTGGTTCTTTACCTGCTCCTTAAGAAAGGATTTGCATTACTGTTTTTTCTTCTCTGGTTTAATTTTGGGTTTAACTATTGGTACATGTAAACTGTTGAAGAGAGGAAGAAAGATAAAGGGAAAGAGAAAGTGGTGGATTGAAGAGGTTTCAGTGGGCGTTTTTGGACTTCAGTAACAGGTTTGGGAGCGTCTGTTATTTCTCGTTTGGATCCTGTTGCTGTGTTGTTTTGAACATTGTTTATGTGTTTTTGATTATCGAAATGTATGAGAAATGCAAAGTGTATAAATGATTTCTGTAGAAAAGTATGTAAATGAGATGAACATGCATGGTTTTGAATGTGAAATTCTGGGCTGTTTGTGACTCTCTGTTTGTCACTGTGAATATTTGATAATGTAAATATGTGAGTGAAATTACTGTAAATGTACTCTGAAGACTTGAAGGTACGTAATTCGAATCTTGATTGCATGAAAAATGGTTTTAGATAAAGTGGAGTTTTGAATTTTGGAAGTACTCTGTTTTCTTGTTTTTTTCTGGTTTTCACGTTTTCTGCAAATTCTGAGATTCTGAGTGGAGAAGAAGAAGAAGTGTGAGAAGAAGGTCACGAGACGTGATGCTGCATCACGCCGTGACCCCCTTCTCTGTTGAAGGTCACGAGATGCGAAGCAGCTTCACGCCGTGACTCCTTCTTTGCTGAAGGTCGCGTGGCGTGATGCGGCATCACGCCGTGACTTTCGCCTGTTCCTGCGTGTGACTTCTCTTCCTCTCCTCTCAGGCGTCACGAGACGTGACTGATGGTCACGCTGTGACTGCCTTGCTCCTCTGTCTGGCGCTCGCGTGAAGCCTGCGTCACGCGACGTGATGAATGGTCACGGCGTGACCGGCCTCTACCTGCTGCCCTGTTTTCCAAAATTGAAGTTTTAACTTCTGTTTTTTTTAAGAATTTTTGCATTACATGACAAAGTTTGGATTTAAAATATGAATTGTAATTAATAATTGTTTAATATTGAGTTGTATACCTGATTAAACAATTAATGTACATAATTTACTAGTTTATGTTTTGACATGAACATAACTCGACTGAATGTGAATTATTTGTACTTCTGCCTCTAATAATTGATACTGAATGTATTTAAATGCTTCGGAATTTGATTAGATACATGTACATGTGAAATATGTATTTGCATTTAGTGTATTTAATACTGATATTGGTGTTTGAATTGTTGAGTTGTGTTTTAAGCCTGAATAGCCATAGTAGTGGATAAGTAAGCGCTTACTTAGGTCAGAGTGTGTGTGCAGCTGCTACATGATAAAATGATATATGCGGGTCCGTTTGGATCCTTGTTTCGACCATGTTTGGTCTATATGGAAATAAAGCGAGACCTCGGTCTCTATATGAAAAGTACATGTTCGAGACTCATGTCTCTATATGCTTGGGATACTGTGTTCTATCAGTATCCAAATGACCGTATCCACTTCTTAGGTTTATACCAGACTAATCAGGCTACATGTTTATATGTGATATATATGTTGAGATGTTTATTAACATGATTAAAAGTATATGTGGCACATGAATTCTTGTATATCCTATATCGGTGTAATGTAGAAAAGTATGTTTGTATTTGTTAATTACTTGTATTGTAAATGTCATAAAGGTAATGTGATACTGTATTGTATATGTATATTGTTATTTTGTTTTGTTCCTCCCCACTAAGCGTTATCGCTTAGCACGGGCTCTTTTCCCGTGTAGGTGGCGAGTTTAGCTTGGAGTCGGATATCTGCAGGTCGGCCACTAGGAGTCTTTTTGGATAAAGTTGTTATATTTTTGAAGTCTTCCGCTGTAATTTTTGTATATGGCTTGTGTTTAGCAAAGTAAATTTTTGTAAAGGAACAAGTATATTTTTGTATATGTATTTGCTTTCGGGCCTTTTTGTAAATCAATAGTGATATATATATGTATATGTTAAAGGTTTTACTATAAATGATTAAAAGTTTCTTTACGTTTCATTTGGTTTTATTTATACATGTGTATATGGATTTGTTATATGTGTTTGTCCGCGTGGCACTCTGGCATCCTTCCAACGGGGATGGCGGGGTGTTACAGCTTGGTATCAGAGCCCAGGTTTGGTGGTTCTGGGTTATGTTGTGATTGTTTGAGTATAGAGTTGAGTCTATGCATGAGAGTCAGTTTTGTATAGTGGCCTAATGCAGATGTCTTGTGTTTTGTAGTGTTTATATGGAGTCGGATCCAAGTGAGTATATGGGCGACACCATGAGTAGTGCTAATGTGAGTCGTGGAGGGAATCCAGTTAGAAGAGATGATCCAGTTAGACAGGATAGACCTGAGCGGGAACCTGCACCAGCTGAGGGTGCAAATAGAGGTGTTGCTTTTGATCCAGCGTTAGTTCAGGGGTTATTACAAGTGGTTGATAGGTTGACTGCACCTAAGGCTCCAACTGAGTTGTTAAGAAAGAGAGGAGCAGAGGATTTTCATGGGACTGCTTTAGATGAATCCGATGTGGCTGAGTTTTGGCTGAAGAGAGTGGACAGGATTTTGCAAGAGATTAGATGTCCTGCTGATCAGAGAGCTTCTTGTGCAATTTCGTTGCTTCAGGGACCAGCATATGATTGGTGGGAACTTGTGATGAGGAATCCTCAGCGACCAGCTGAATTGACATGGGATTATTTCAAGCGAGAGTTTGAGCAAAAGTATATAACAAAGGCATACCAAGAAGCGAAGTGGAGAGAGTTCATTAGTTTGAAGCAGCGGGGCATGACTGTCAGTGAGTATGATAAGGAGTTCAACCGGTTAAGTAAGTATGTGCCTGAGCAGTTGTTGACAGATGAGTTCAGATGTAGGCACTTTTTAGAGGGATTGCGTGAGGTATTCAGAGGCCCCTTGTCTGCGATGATTGTCTTGCAGCCAGTTGGGTATTATCAGATTGTGGCTGCAGCAATGAGGTTAGAGGAATCTGAGGAGATCAAGCAGAGAATGGCACAGAAGAGGAGAGCACCAGAAGGGGGAGTTGCAAGTAATAAGAAAGCAAAGGGTACTCCAGTTGAGCAAGGATCTAGAGGGAGTGTTCAAGTGCCTTCACAGGTAGAGAGTGTAGCCCCACAAGGAAATAAAGGAAATCGAGCACCAGAATGCGAGCATTGTCATAGGTACCATTGGGGTACGTGTCGCAAGATTACTGGCGCTTGTTTTAAGTGCGGGAGTATGGAGCATCGGTTTGCCTTTTGCCCTGATCGACAAGTGGACCAGAATCAGCAAGAGAGTAAGAGATCCAACGTCATCCAAAGCAACCGGGATGCAAGTAGAGCTCCGAGAGCACCATCTGAGACGGTGAAGCGACCTGGTGCTATGGAGGATCGTAATCGGCATAGGGCATATGCTATGACTGCGGAGAATGTGACGGTTGCTGCAGGACCTTCGGGTAAGCGTTTATATGATTGAGTTCTGTTTTCTTTCGGTTTTGGTATTTGAGATGTGTTTGGATAAGCGAGGAAATTTCGAGGACGAAATTTTCTTAAGGAGGAGAGAGTTGTCACACCCCATAAGTGGCCTAATCGGAAATTGGCAATTTTAAGTGGATATTTAAGGACAATTGGGTTATTTGCTTATGAAAGAGGATTATTTTGCAAAGAAATAAAAGATGTAAATTGAAGATTTTTATTAGTGAGTTAAAAGTAATTTGTTAAGGACCTATTATAAGTTTTGTGAGGAGCTGTTGGTAAAAGAAGAGTGAGTGGATTGTGAATCTGTGCATGTGTGCCAGGTGGAGTGTGAGTGTGTGTGTACGTGGGTGAGAGAAAGCAATGGTCTGAATGTTTTAGTTTCTGGAAAACTAAACACAGGAGGTTTCTCTCTTGCTCTCTCTTTCTCACGAACACCACTCTTCCTCTTTTGTGTTTTCTGTTCTTTCCCATTTGCATGTGTGTCCATTTGCTGTGAGCTAGGGTTTTGGATGTTTTAGAAGCTTCAGAAAGGTAAGTGGCTGTCAGTTGTTTTTCCTGTGGTTCTTTACCTGCTCCTTAAGAAAGGATTTGCATTACTGTTTTTTCTTCTCTGGTTTAATTTTGGGTTTTAACTATTGGTACATGTAAACTGTTGAAGAGAGGAAGAAAGATAAAGGGAAAGAGAAAGTGGTGGATTGAAGAGGTTTCAGTGGGCGTTTTTGGACTTCAGTAACAGGTTTGGGAGCGTCTGTTATTTCTCGTTTGGATCCTGTTGCTGTGTTGTTTTGAACATTGTTTATGTGTTTTTGATTATCGAAATGTATGAGAAATGCAAAGTGTATAAATGATTTATGTAGAAAAGTATGTAAATGAGATGAACATGCATGGTTTTGAATGTGAAATTCTGGGCTGTTTGTGACTCTCTGTTTGTCACTGTGAATATTTGATAATGTAAATATGTGAGTGAAATTACTGTAAATGTACTCTGAAGACTTGAAGGTACGTAATTCGAATCTTGATTGCATGAAAAATGGTTTTAGATAAAGTGGAGTTTTGAATTTTGGAAGTACTCTATTTTCTTGTTTTTTTCTGGTTTTCACGTTTTCTGCAAATTCTGAGATTCTGAGTGGAGAAGAAGAAGAAGTGTGAGAAGAAGGTCACGAGACGTGATGCTGCATCACGCCGTGACCCCCTTCTCTGTTGAAGGTCACGAGACGCGAAGCAGCTTCACGCCGTGACTCCTTCTTTGCTGAAGGTCGCGTGGCGTGATGCGGCATCACGCCGTGACTTTCGCCTGTTCCTGCGTGTGACTTCTCTTCCTCTCCTCTCAGGCATCACGAGACGTGACTGATGGTCACGCCGTGACTGCCTTGCTCCTCTGTCTGGCGCTCGCGTGAAGCCTGCGTCACGCGACGTGATGAATGGTCACGGCGTGACCGGCCTCTACCTGCTGCCCTGTTTTCCAAAATTGAAGTTTTAACTTCTGTTTTTTTTAAGAATTTTTGCATTACATGACAAAGTTTGGATTTAAAATATGAATTATAATTAATAATTGTTTAATATTGAGTTGTATACCTGATTAAATAATTAATGTACATAATTTACTAGTTTATGTTTTGACATGAACATAACTCGACTGAATGTGAATTATTTGTACTTCTGCCTCTAATAATTGATACTGAATGTATTTAAATGCTTCGAAATTTGATTAGATACATGTACATGTGAAATATGTATTTGCATTTAGTGTATTTAATACTGATATTGGTGTTTGAATTGTTGAGTTGTGTTTTAAGCCTGAATAGCCATAGTAGTGGATAAGTAAGCGCTTACTTAGGTCAGAGTGTGTGTGCAGCTGCTACATGATAAAATGATATATGCGGGTCCGTTTGGATCCTTGTTTCGACCATGTTTGGTCTATATAGAAATAAAGCGAGACCTCGGTCTCTATATGAAAAGTACATGTTCGAGACTCATGTCTCTATATGCTTGGGGTACTGTGTTCTATCAGTATCCAAATGACCGTATCCACTTCTTAGGTTTATACCAGACTAATCAGGCTACATGTTTATATGTGATATATATGTTGAGATGTTTATTAACATGATTAAAGGTATATGTGGCACATGAATTCTTGTATATCCTATATCGGTGTAATGTAGAAAAGTATGTTTGTATTTGTTAATTACTTGTATTGTAAATGTCATAAAGGTAATGTGATACTGTATTGTATATGTATATTGTTATTTTGTTTTTTTCCTCCCCACTAAGCGTTATCGCTTAGCACGGGCTCTTTTCCCGTGTAGGTGGCGAGTTTAGCTTGGAGTCAGATATCTGCAGGTCGGCCACTAGGAGTCTTTTTGGATGAAGTTGTTATATTTTTGAAGTCTTCCGCTGTAATTTTTGTATATGACTTGTGTTTAGCAAAGTAAATTTTTGTAAAGGAACAAGTATATTTTTGTATATGTATTTGCTTTCGGGCCTTTTTGTAAATCAACAGTGATATATATATGTATATGTTAAAGGTTTTACTATAAATGATTAAAAGTTTCTTTACGTTTCATTTGGTTTTATTTATACATGTGTATATGGATTTGTTATATGTGTTTGTCCGCGTGGCACTCCGGCATCCTTCCAACGGGGATGGCGGGGTGTTACAGGCACGAGAGGATCAGGATGCGCCTGAGATGATAGCAGGTACTATTCTACTTTGTGGTGTGGAAATGTTTGCACTTATTGATCCTGGTTCAACTCATTCATATGTATGTGATAAAAAGATATGTGAAAAGATGCCTATAGTGGAATGTTTAAAATATGATATTTGTGTGTCTAGCCCTTTGGGAGGTAGTGTTAATGTGAACAGGGTATATAGAAACTGTGCATTAGAAGTTCAAGGTATAATGTTTCCAGCGGATTTGATTGAGCTACCGTTCGATGAGTTTGATTTGATTCTGGGTATGGATTGGTTAACTAAGTATGATGCGGATGTTAAGTGTAAGAAGAAAATGGTTATACTCTCTGATGGTAAGGGAAACAGAGCGACAGTGAGAGGAGTGTGTACTAATCCTCTTGTGAATGTGATATCTGCTATGCAAGCCTGTCGGTGTATGAGAAAAGGATGTGAAGCTTATTTGGCCCTGGTATTAGATAGTAAGAGAGAGCAGGTAAAGATGCAAGAGATACCAATAGTCAGAGAGTTTCCTGACGTGTTTCCTGAAGAATTGAGCGGTGTACCACCAATAAGAGAAGTTGAGTTATCAATTGACGTGGTACCAGGAACTGTACCGGTATCTAAGGCACCCTATAGAATGGCTCCAACTGAGTTGAAGGAATTGAAGGAGCAGTTGCAAGAATTACTGAACAGGGGTTTTATTAGACCTAGTGTCTCTCCTTGGGGAGCACCAGTGTTATTTGTTAAAAAGAAAGATGGTACAATGAGAATGTGCATTGATTATCGACAGCTGAATAAAGTAACAGTAAAGAATAGGTATCCTTTACCTCGAATTGAAGACTTGTTTGATCAGTTAAGGGGAGCCGGGGTATTCTCAAAGATTGACTTGCGTTCAGGGTATTATCAGTTGCAAGTAAAGAAGGAAGATGTACCTAAGACCGCGTTTAGAACTCGTTATGGGCATTATGAATTTCTAGTAATGCCATTCGGGTTAACCAATGCGCCAGCTGCATTCATGGATTTAATGAATCGGGTGTTCAGACCGTACTTGGATCAGTTTGTGGTTGTGTTCATAGACGATATTTTGGTATATTCAAGAAATGAAAAGGAGCATGAACAGCATTTGAGAGTTGTACTTCGGACTTTGCAAGAACATCAGCTGTATGCCAAACTCAGTAAGTGTGAGTTCTGGCTCAAAGAGGTATCATTTCTGGGTCATGTGATCTCATCTGAAGGAGTTAAAGTGGATCCAACTAAGATAGAAGCAATTGTGAATTGGAAACCGCCTAAGAATGTGTTAGAGATTCGCAGTTTCTTAGGGTTGGCTGGATACTACAGAAGGTTTGTGAAAGGATTTTCAGTAATAGCTTCACCGTTGACAAGATTGTTACGTAAAGGAGTGAAATATGAGTGGTCTGAAAGATGTCAAACAAGTTTCGATCGGTTGAGGAAGATGTTAGTAGAAGCACCGATTCTTACACAGCCTATGACTGGTAAAGAGTATGTATTGTTTACCGATGCTTCAGGTGTCGGTTTGGGTTGTGTATTGATGCAAGAGGGGAAGGTGATAGCGTATGCGTCAAGGCAATTGAAACCGCATGAGCAGAATTATCCGACTCATGATTTGGAATTGGCTGCAGTAGTGTTTGCTTTAAAGATTTGGCGACATTACTTGTATGGTGAGAAGTGTAGAATTTACACGGATCACAAGAGTTTGAAATATCTGCTTACACAGAAAGAACTGAATCTGAGACAGCGAAGGTGGCTCGAGTTGTTTAAAAATTACGATTGTATTGTGGATTATCATCCGGGAAAAGCTAACGTGGTGGCCGATGCTTTGAGTAGGAAGTCAATTTCAGCATTACAGTTAAAGCGGATTGAGTGGAGGTTTTCTGCAGATGGAGCTTTATTAGCACAGTTGAAAGCAAGACCGGTTCTGAAAGATGAGTTAATAGTTGCTCAGAGAAGTGATGGGAGATTGCAACAAGCTCTGCAGTCAGTTGGTGATATGGATAAGACTGACTATTCAGTGAATGAAGATGGAATACTGCTGTATAAGAATAGAATGTGTGTGGCCAACGATAAAGAATTAAGGAAGAGATTGATGCACGAGGCTCATAATACAATTTTCACTATTCATCCAGGTGGAAACAAGATGTACCAAGATATGAAACAGTTGTATTGGTGGCCAGGGATGAAGAAGGATGTAGTGGAATATGTGTCTAAGTGTCTTGTTTGTCAACAAGTTAAAGCGGAGCATCAAGTGCCCCAGGGAATGTTGCATCCACTCCCTATTCCCCAATGGAAATGGGATAATATCACGATGGATTTTGTTACTGGATTGCCTCTGACCTCAAGACAGCAAGACGCAGTATGGGTTATTGTGGACAGGTTTTCGAAATCAGCTCACTTTATACCTGTTCGGATGGATTATTCTATGGAGAAGTTGGCTGAATTGTATGTAAGAGAAATTGTTCGATTGCATGGGATACCTTTGTCTATTGTTTCTGATAGGGATCCCAGATTCACTTCTAAATTTTGGAGGAGTTTACAGGCAGCGTTGGGTACGAAATTGAATTTCAGTACTGCTTTTCATCCACAAACCGATGGACAATCGGAAAGAATTATTCAGGTTTTGGAAGATTTGATGCGAGCGTGTGTTTTGGATTTCTCTAAGAGTTGGGATAGGTATCTTCCACTTATGGAATTTGCTTATAACAACAGTTATCAGACCAATATTGGTATGGCACTGTATGAAGTTTTGTATGGAAGGAAATGTCGTTCACCGATTTGCTGGACAGAATTGAATGAAAGCAGAGTCATAGGGCCAGATTTGGTTCGTGATACAGAAGAGAAAGCTAAAATCATACAGCAAAGATTGAAGGCAGCAAGTGACAGACAGAAGTCGTATGCTGATTTGAAGAGAAGAGATATTGAGTTCAGTGTAGGTGATAAAGTGTTTCTGAAAGTGTCTCCTTGGAGGAAGGTACTGCGATTTGGTAAAAAGGGGAAGCTGAGTCCAAGGTTTATTGGGCCATATGAAGTGCTTGAGAGAGTAGGTTTTGTAGCTTATCGGTTGGCTTTGCCTCCGACTTTGGCTAAGCTACATGATGTGTTCCATGTGTCTATGTTAAGAAGATATAGGTCAGATGATTCCCATGTGCTATCTCTACCAGAAGTGGAAGTGCAGTCAGATTTCACTTATGATGAAAAGCCAATAGTGATCTTAGCAAAAGAAGTCAGACAACTTCGGAACAAGCAGATACCACTCGTGAAAGTACTCTGGCAGCACCACGGTGTTGAAGAAGCAACTTGGGAATCAGAAGCGGCTATGCGAGAACAGCATCCACAACTATTCCACTCAGGTATGAATTTCGAGGACGAAATTCTTTAAGGAGGGGAGAGTTGTCATGGCCGGATTTGTACCCTAAGAGAATTAACCTAATTTGGCATGTGTGTGTAGGATTGGACTTAATTGAAAGAAAGAAGTTTAGTTAAGGGATTTAAATGGTAATTATGAATGTTTGTGCTAAGCATGAGTTAAAGGCTAGTTAATTAGTTAATGGAAGGATTAATTAAGAATATAATAACTTTGATTTATTGGAAGTGGAGGCAGACTTGAGGAAGTGGTTTCCGTGTGGCTTCTTGAGAGGTTGCCACCTCTTCCTTTGCATGCAAGTGTGGGTTAAGATGGAAGAGTTTCATTTGGTAACCTAGATATTTTCTGTATTTTGGCTTTGGCTTCCTTCTTGTTCCCGTGAGTGAGGATGAGAGTGGTTTAGTGGCTAATGGTAACTGTGCGCATATAGCTGATTGGATCAAGAATTGTGGGTTAAACCTAAGAGGTAAGTGAATAAGTGCATAATCTCATCTTCTACTCTTTCTTTTTGGTTGAACTGGTTTGGATGGGATGTTATTGGTCTGAGATTGAACTTAAGAATCTGTGTTGTTTTGCTAGCTGAAGAAGTGAAAAGAGATAAGGGAAAAGCTGTGATTGGGGAACCGAGCGTTCGTCGGAATTAGGAGCTAAGGCGACGAGGTTTGGGAACAAACCCTCATTGTATGAATATGTGATTAGTGTTGGTTAAATAGGGTCTTGAACTGAATTGCATGATATGTGAAATTGAAGGTTGAGCATGAATTATGTGATGCTAAATTGTATGATTATAGTAGCAAAATGATTGTGATAAAGTGCTTGAAAGTGGTTATGATTTGTACTATTATTGAATGCCAAACAAGAAGGGAAAATCAGGTATGTGCTAATTGATCATGTGGTTGATGTATTTGGGTTGATTGCCAAAAGTGAGAATGAGATTTGAAGTCTTAATGAGAAGGAAGAAATGGACTGAAAAACATAACCATGTTATGGTGTTTTTGCATAGGTCACGGTGACAATGAAATCCATTGTGACCGTGAGGTATGCTTGGATTCAATTCTGCCTAATGGATTTTGGTATGTCACGGTGACAATGAACTTCATTGTGACCGTGAGGTACCCAAGGGAGCATTCTGTTTTGCAAAGTGAGAATATGTCACGGTGACAATGGGATTCATTGTGACCGTGACATACCCTCAGGTTGCATTCTGCCGAGAGTTGGGAACACATCACGGTGACAATGAAATTGGTTGTGACTGTGACATGTCCCCAATTTGCATTCTGTTTTGGACTTCAATATGTCACGGTGACAATGAAATCCATTGTGACAGTGACCCACCCTGTTTTGGCAATATAATCCTAATGTGTTTGGTCAATCAAATGGAATGGCTTTAAGCTGAAATGAAGGACAACATGAGTAAGTAATGTATATGTGTTAAGTGATCTACAAATGCATACAACTATGATGACTTCTGAATGGGATAAGTTATGTGAATATTAAATGTGAAGACTGAATTTGAAAGTATATTGAATATGCAAATGAAATGTATGGCTGTGTGCTAATACAAATGTGTAAAGTGAAAAGTGAACTGAATAATGTGTTTAACAACTTAAGCCTGCGAGTCAAGTAGTGGATAGTTAGGCATGCCTATAGGGTCAAGTGCTGCAGCCCCATGCGTTAAATGTGTCTGATTCCATGGGAATCACAATGCGAATATCCTTACTGGATTGTGTTATATGTGGAATGATGAAAGGTACCAGAAGGTACTAATGTGATATGAAGCACCAGAAGGTGCTAATGTGAAAAAGTAGTCTCGATGAGATTACTGGTATCTGAGAGATACCGATGCGATACCCGTTATCCGCGTCATTGAATTGCAGGCAAAGTGGCAGAAAGGCTAATTGGTTAATCGGCTAAAAGTTAATTAAATATAAACAGAAGTGATTGTGATACAAGGAAGTATGGAAAATGTGAATAAGTAATTGATGCCTTATGATTGAATATAGTAATGGTTAATCTGGCATGATTATTAGCATGTTATGTATGATGATTCTGATGTGTGATAAATTATACGCTGTATGTATGAGTTCCCCACTAAGCGTTATCGCTTAGCATGGATTTACTCTAATCCGTGCAGGTACGGACGAGAGGTGACTGAAGGACGTCCCCCGCATTTTGGTACGGTCAACAATAGGAAGTATATAGTGTAGGTTTGGGGGCTTGTTATTTGGGACTTTTGTATAAGTTTTATATGTATTTTGAATATGTAAAGGCATGTATTAATGTAGTAATCACGGATGTAACCTCCCACATGTATGTGTGTCATGTGAATAGCTAAGGCGTGTGACTAATAGTAGTTGGCATGTGATGCATGAATTAAAATAGTGTGTGATGAAATTTTATTATTCAGTTTCCGCATGTGTTTCTGGGTGTGTGTGCGACCTTCTCTAACTAAGATTAGCTGAGCTAGTTGTCGTTAGGGAACGGGCGTCACACACTACTTCCACTCTTATAAGGTATAAGCAGTCGAGAAGCAGAATCTTCTCAGATATCTATAGGAAGCCCCGTCTCTGCTTGGGAAAATGGGGAGATGGTTGTTGCTACTGTAAGAATTCGACGTTCAATAAATCACTCGGAAAACCATTAAGGGACGCGCAGTAGCAGAGTTTCTAGCTGAGCACCCAATCCAAGGGGATTCATACAAGTTCAATTTCCTGGACGAAGATGTAGCAGCTATTGCAATAAGAGGTTGGCAGTTACACTTTGACGGGGCTGTAAACAACAAGGGGGCAGGAGTAGGAGTTATTCTGACAACCCCGGATGATGAGAAGCTTCCGTTGGCTAAGAGGTTAAGATATAAAGCCACCAACAATGAGGCCGAATATGAAACCTACACTTTTGGATTAGAAGCATTGATAGCCTTGGGGGCAAGGAATGTGGAAGTATTTGGCGATTCATTGCTGGTAATCAATCAGATTAGGGGCGAGTGGGCCGTTTAAAAAGAGTGGCTGATGCCATATGTGAAGTGCTTGAAAGATTTGAGCAACCAATTCGAGCAATACACCTTTTACTTTGTTCCAAGAGACGAAAACCAGTTAGCCGATGCGCTGGCAACTTTGGTGTCAATGTGGGATAGTCCATAGGGGGTGATTATGAAACATGTGTTGATTTCTAGTTCTGAAAGGCCTAACTTTGAGTCTAAACCAGTCATGAAAATAGAAGTAGCAGATGGGAAGCCATGGTATCATGATATGAGAAATTATTTAGAAAAGGCGACGTTCCCAGAAGAAGCTATCGAAAAAGACCAAATTCGCAAGTTATCTGCCCAATTTATCTGCATAGATGGGTTGTTGTACAAGCGACAAGTCGACGGTATCCAGTTGATGTGTCAGATGGAAAAGAGGCCAAAAAAGTGATAGAGGAAACTCACGCTGGCGTGTACGGGGCCCACATGAATGGTTTAATGTTGGCTAAGAGGATTATGAGACAACGGTTCTACTGGCTCAACATGGACACAGGCTGCTCAAAGTATATAAAATAATATCAGTTGTGCTAGCAATATGCAAATTTAAGGCACTTACCGGTTTTGGAGTTACATAGTTTGATGTTGCCTTGGCTGTTCACAGCTTGGGGGATCGACATCATCAGAGAAATACGTCCCACGGCCTCCAATGGACATAGATTCATCATAGTCGCTATCGACTATTTTACCAAATGGGTGGAGGCTGAATCTTTCAAGAAAGTTGATGCCCGGGATATGGCCAAATTCATTGAAAAGAACCTGAAATGCAGATACGGTCTACCACATCACGTTGTATCCAATAATGGAGTCCAATTCATGGCTGAAACGAAGAGGTTGCTTCAGAAATATGGCATCGAGCATCACAAGTCCTCTCCATATCATCCTCAAGCCAATGGGGCAGTAGAGGCCACCAATAAGAATGTCAAGAAGATCCTGGCCAAGATGGTTCGAAATTATCAAAATTGGGGAGAAAAATTGCCTTTTGCACTCTGGGCTTATAGAACGACTTTCAGAACTTCTACAGGGCCACGCCATATTCTTTAGTATCTGGGATAGAAGCAGTGCTGCCAGTAGAGATCAACTCAGGTCATTGAGGGTAGTTATGGAAGCCCAAATTTCGGAGACTGAGTGGGCACAGCAGCGGTTGCAACATCTGAACCTATTGGATGAGAATAGATTAAGGGCCTATTATTATAATCAGATTTATCAGAAAAGGCTAGCCAGGTCATTTGGGAAGAAAGTCAAGAAACACCTGCTGAAGGAAGGAGATATGGTATTCAAACAGATGAGACCGGGCGTGGCCGACATCAGGGGGAAATTCAGACCAACGTGAGAAGGCCCTTTCATCCTTCATAAGCTGTTAACGAAAGGGGGCAGCAATTCTAGCAGACAGCAATGGCAATGAGTTTAAGGAGCCAATCAACATTGATAGACTCAAGAGGTTCCATGGCTAAAGACAATAAAAATCAAAAGAAGAGAATAAAAGCCCCGTGGGTCGAAAACCAAATAAAAAGGCGGCCTTGCTAAAATTGGACGCCTCGTCAGGGTGAAAACCGAAAAAAGGCATCCTGGGCAAAAATTACAGGCTTGAGAGAAAATGACCAATCAAGAAAACCCGAGAGTGCTGATTGGTAATAGGAGTTTGATGCTGTCAAGATTTGTTCCATGAATGAATGTAGCTTTGCATTTTGAATTAGAGTTAAATGATAATCATGTATATTGAAATCATGCTGAAATGTACACAACTTTGTGAAATGAAATAAATCTGAATTTATTCATTTACATTATTTTCTAGTTCTATTTTAAAAAGAAACAGATCGCTTAAAATGCATGCAAATCTAAACTAAGCTCTATCACTACTCTCGCCGGCCAAGTGTCTAAGTCATCGAGTCCTGTTATCCACTGCAGTGCCGAGAACCCATCTCTTATATGTACTGGTAGAAGTAACGGAATGATTTTCGAAGGAGGATATAACAGTCTTCACTGGTAGTTCATCCCAGAGATCATGATATTGGGAAGCAAAGGCCGAGGAGACAACTCCACCTCGAAAAGATAAAGGGAGCCTTACCACATCTTGGGTCATCCCGAGCTGTCGAGCACAGCGGCCTGTGATGAAAAATGCGCACCGAACCCCGTGGCCTCCCGAAAGCCCACTTCAGGGCGATCAGGATGGGATTCATTAAAACTTGTAAGGTATTTACATGTGCGTCTATTTTGGGCAACAATGAGGTTTCTTGGAATCGCCACCCAATAGAACATTGGGAAGGGTCGTCTAGCCTCAACGAGCCTAAGATGGCGCATACATATCCATCTTGAGCTAGCCAGAAAGATCTTGGAGGCCACTGCCTCTACCCCCTGGAGCCTAGGATTGTAAATTTCAGTCTTTTGGTGAGACTCAAGAGGTGTCTTGGAAGTCCTAGACCTCTCGCCTCATTGAGCCCCAAAGACCAGAGTGAGTTCGAGACTTCCCATTTATTCATACCTTGATTAATATTATAATTAAGTTTTGAATTTATAGTTTCACCAACTTTCCATAGGATGCATTTAATTAATGCACAATCATTCACGTCAAAAGCAATAAATAAAGCATTATTAAAATAAACATTCTCAAAATAAATTATAATAAAACTAGGGGCGGAATACAACCCCCATTATAAAAACAACATATAGATCATACAGAAATCGGGATATTCATTGGAGTGAGGACATTGGTCCTGCCATGCATATTTGTTACAAACTGATTTTTAAGAAGTGTCAATTTTGTTGGTTAAAAACAGGACATTGGTCCACTGCTTTCGAGAAAAACCCCCAAATTAATTACTATAAAATATTTGGCCCTTTTCACATTAATGACATTGAAACAATCTTAATATCATGAATAAAAAGCAAGGGTGAAGAAAGAACCCGTATGGAAATCCTCTGATTGGCTCGACTATCATCATTTATAACTCCAATTCCAAATGGTCAGGAAAATAACTCATAGGAACAAAAATGTCAGCGTCAAAATTGATGAATAAAATAAAGAAAGGAAAATGATAGGAAACTTTACAAGAAATAAGTTAAAAGATAAAAACAATTAGTATAAGTTAATTAAATCACACAAAAATTAATCCAGAATGTTTACCCTCGGATTTTACCTTGTGGGGTGAATATCAAATGGTTTTGGTCCCTGCACGCTCCATAAGGATCAAATAAAATAGATCAAAGTAAGAAAAATTGTATATTCCCTTCTTGAAAATTTAATAGCGATCGAATGTTTGAATTAGCTGTATTGATGGAAACGAATGAATTTCGCTACCTCAAACTGGCTTAATTCACAAGAAGAATTGGAGTAAATCAATTAATTGGAAGAATTTTTATCAAATAAAATTCTGAAAATAAACCGAGACTTTTCAGATTTTTGGCAAATTGCTTACAAAAAACCCTTTCGAAAAAAAAGATTTCAATCTCAAAAAAAATGGTTAATTTCCTCCACCAAAAAATTTATCAAATTTTCTAACCCCAAAATTTCCTCAATTTTTCCAACCCCAAATAATGAATTCTACTTCCCAATTTATAGAATTTTTGAAGATAAAAAATAGGATAAGATCAGTTTAAAGTTTTAATTTTAAAAGGAGTTTAAAATTCAAACTTTAACCAAATCTCCACCAGCATTTGAGGGATAGGAGATAAAATTTTATCAAATTCGGCAATAACTGATCAGATCACTACCGACGGGCATCCTTGCAACTACCGATGGGCGTCCCTGCTAAGGGCACGCGTGGAAATGTGGATACAGACGGGCCGTAACGCGGGACTAGGGACGGGCGTCCCTACTCAGACACGTGTCCGTCCCTAGCTACAGACGGGCCGTCCCTACTACGAATAGAGACGGGGATCACCCCAAGTAGGGACGAGTGTCCCTACTCAGACGGCCATCCCGTCTGTGGAGCAAAACTTCTAATTTCAAGCAAAATTTCCCAAACTTTTTCAAAGCCTCACGCTATAGAGAAAAAGATTTTAATCCTTGTGAAACTGAAAGACGAAAACCTCTGAATTCCATCTATTTATCTGAGAACCAACATATATCTCTTCATCGGGTAACTCTGACCTGGACTGCCTCAAGACCCAGTGTCTATAGGTGGCTTCGCGAAGCCCACATAGGGGATACACCCCGAGGAGCCATTGACTACCGCAACAGGTAGGGGAAGCCAAGCTCTTTTGAAAGTAATATCCTCGTCTGTTACCTCGCCAAATCTGGTAATGCCCTCGCCAGGAGTTGCGAATGACTACAGTCACTGGCAGGGAAGGAAATGCCTCAAAAAGTATTGACCGATGACCCTAGGAGGTGGTTCTGACATTAACTTCAACTTCTCTTGTAGCCATATCTGAAAAGAAAGAAAGAAAAATATAATGGAAAAGAAAAATAAAATAAGAGCCGCTGGAGTGAGTTGGGTTCACCCCAGGCAAAAGTAAGGCATAGGGTTATGTGAAAATTCGAAAAGGACGCACTTCCTGCCAAGAGAAGCTAGTGTGAAAATCCACAAGGGACGCACTACCTTGGAAGATGATGACATACCTGGAGTAATAAGGGGCTCCCAGAAAAGATAGCAGAAGGCTCAGCACGGGCAGAATTCAGACCAAGGATAGTCTTCGCGAGGACCAGTGGTAAAGGGGTTAAGCCACGATGAAAGTCACCCAGAATCCCAAATAGACGAGAGTCGCCAGTCAACTCCTCTAAAGTCACAATCAGATACCTCATGAAATAAAACAGGAAGATGATACTCATACGGTAAGGGGGGGACATCAGAGAACTCATCCAATGCCTCAATCAATGGCTCTAAAACAAATATGGAACCCTGAGGAACTAAGCGAGCAGCGTTAGAAGGAGAAATGCTTAAGGCCAATGCAATGTCTCGAGTGTGGGTCAGACCGTAGCGGGGAATGCAGGGTAAGGCACTGGGAGGATACCAGGCCCCGATAATGGCAGCAAATTCTTCAGGTAGGGGGCACAGTTCCTGATAGGTGAACCTGAAGACATGAAAGCACGAATCCCAAAAGCGAACTATAGCTAGAAGGTGGTTGTGATCTATCCTAACCCTTCTCAGGAATTTTAAACCAGAAAGTAGAGCAAGGGTGGTATTCTCCTAGGTTTGAGGGTTATCTAGGATTCAGTGCATCTTAGTAATGGCAGACACAGACATGTCCTAAGGGTTGCGACTAAGAAAATAAAAGCTAGTAAAGGAAAGTAAAGGAAAAAGAGAGAGAAACCTGAGATAGGAGCTTGGGCTGAGACTCGAAATGATGGAAATGCACAAAATCCAAGAAAAGGGGTATATTTATAAGGAAGAAGTGACCGATGGGGTACCCGTCTGTCATTTACTCGACGGGTAGCCCGTCGGTCAACCTTGTTGACCACTGGGCAGGTTTATTTCCTGCATGTCACGCGCATAAAATAATTTTAACATATTTCTTCACAATTTGACAGGGACACGTGTTGGATGCGAAAATTGAAGAATATTCAGGGAGTTTAAGATAAAAAAACCAACCATTTAATGAGTTCCTTAATGACTTATTAATAGGCCATTAATGAAAAGAATAAAAACGGAATTTTTAACGATAGACGGGCTGCCCGTCTCTCGGTATTCCGATGGGAAGCCCATCGGTCATGAAAAATTATAAAAGGGGTGTCGCTTTAGTTTTTTTCCTTCTTTTTCCTTTCTTCCCTCATGAAACCAGCACCACCCCTTCGTTTTTTGCACTTTTCTTCTTCATTTCTTGCCCGTTTTGTGCACCGTTTGCGCCAAAATGACCCTTGTACTATCGTACACACTTAGAGCATCTTTTTTGCGTTTTCGTTAAGTTTTTTTCAGTACATTTTCGTCGACTACCAGGTTAGTTCGTCAAGTTTCTCTATTACTCTTTATTTCTTTTTGAATAATTTGCATGGAAAATGCATGTTTAGTGTAATTTAGCAAGATGTAATATTAATTTCTACTCCTATCTGCCTGGTCTGTTTGGACTATATATGAAACATAGTCGTAAGAATGTAAATATGCACAAACTAATAATAAATCGAAAAGAAAAGAATTTGAGATTTGTGGACTTGCCCTTGACTAACTTAGTTTTAGGAGTGGTTTGAACTAAATAAGACGCGAAAGTAACTCGCAAATGATGAAATTGTTGCTTGGGGCCTGAGGCCGTTCCCTTTATTGCATTTTCTATGCAAGAAGTTAGGCAAATCCTTGCCGGGATGCTGCCCAAATCTTTTAAAAATTTTCAAGGTAGGCACATCCTTGCTGGGATGTTGCCAAAATTTTTTAGGTAAGCACATTTCAGCCGAAATGCTGCCGAATGTTTCAAAATTCATAATCTTTTGTTTAGTTGTTATTTGCAACAATAATGTAAAGCTAACTTTCATTTCCTTCCAGGATGCCTCCACGATGTAACATTCCTTGTGACCAGCCTGAGCCTCAGGCTCCTCTCTGGATGAGCGATGAGGCTAGAGAGAGATTCAGAGCGTTGGCTCGCGTACAGTTCCGGGCCAGCCGCTTCATCTCCAGACCTTTCTTGGAGAGTATGGGTATGCTAGGGGAGGTAGACGCCTTGGTGGTAGCCGCAGGATGGATAGAGTTCTTATGGCCATCGTTTCAGACTCACCCCGAGGTCGTTTGGGAGTTTCTAGCTACCCTTCACTATGGAGGATTTTAGAGATCTGATACGGAGGAGGGGGCTATATAGTTCTGGGTCTGAGGCTACCATTACAGCATGACGCGCCAGAGGTTCTCCGAGGCTATGGGCCTCTCACTTGGGCCGGATGTTATAGTTCCCCAGAGAGCCGTGAGGAGGCAGCACTGGGACATGATTGCCTTGCCGGGAGTGCCGTATGACCACAATACGGTGAAGAGTACGGTACTCTCATCACAGGCACTGAGGTACGTGCACAGGGTGATATCTAGTTCTTACCTGGGACGAGCAGGTAATCCTGGGTCAGTAAACGGGGCAGAGATTTGGAGCCTCTGGGAGATGGTAGTGGGTCATCGCCTTAATATTAGCCACGAGATTGTGGCGAGCCTGGTCAGACTATCACGGGGGGCAACTGTTAGTGTTAGCCCTAGCCCCAATACATTGTAATAAAACACTTTAGCTAATAAATGAGGCATTTGTTTTATCCATTGTATTCCTGTGCATGTCAATTGATAGAACTATCCAAGAATGTTGTTTCAGTTTAAGTTATCATGTGTGAGGCACATGGTTGTAAGACCTTGAAACAAATGAGACTTCATTCTAAATATCCCTAGTCAGTCATTGTTATGGGAATAACAAATGAATTAAGACTAGTATGCTCTCTCTGATAAGTTGGGTTCGGTCTTACGGAACATAAGGACAAGAGTGTCAATCAGAGATCATAGATACATGTTGAAAACATGGTATCTGGATTCGATCCGTTCATGAGAACACTACATGGTATGAGTCATAAGTGTTTCTCATATGCAAGTTTTGTATCGAAGTTCTTAGACCTGAAATCTCTATGAAACTCTTTATGAATTACTGTGTACTTTGACATACACCTAACGTGCTCGTAACTGAGTGACAAGTATGGGTATGCTTGGGTATGCATTGATTCATGTTAGAGAGCATGAGAGAAGTGAAGGGATTACCCCTCTCTATAAGAGAGAAAAATATCATCGGCCACTTGATCAGTGAACTGAGAAGTGTATGGCCATACCGAGATGTAATAATGTGCAATCATTATTTATCTGAGAGTTCAGTGTCACTGGAATATCAAGAAAGGAATTAACTTACACATGAGGATGACTTGTTCCATGCCTTATGTTAATTCTGATATTTATGGGTAAGGGACTATACAAAATTGTATTAGGTCATCAAATGCCATTTGCATTTTCATTTAATTTGGAATGCTATAAATATCTTGCTAGAGAATATATATAGCCTTTGAATTAATTCATTAATTCAATTGCCAATATTAAATGGACCTATAGGATCGCACACAAAGCATTGGGCTTAAAATATTTAAATAAGGCATTGAGCATTAATTTGGGCTTTTAATAAAAGTCAAGCTAATGTATGTAATGGGTATTAAATTGCTATTGGACCTTGGTCCATGAGAGAGGAAGATTTCGGCCCACATGGTTTAATGTCAATTAATTTAATAATATTGATTAAGTTAATTGAGTATTAAATCCTAATTGAATTTTAAATTCAAAAGGGTTTAAATTAATGTTTGTTACTTATCTATAGGAAGTGTTTAAGGTTGAATAAACTACTTTTAGGTGGTAAAATTCGGAATAAACACTTGCCATAAGATGAGGATAAAGTTTAAAAAGAAAAACCCTAGTAAAAAGAGATAGTAGGCGTGAACTTCCCTCTCTCTCTCTCAAAAATCTTTGCTTGGCCGAAATACATAAGGAGAAGAATTCTTTCTTGCTTTCTTGTGTGATTAGGCATTAATAGCACCAAAAGAAAGTGCAAGATCAAAAAATCTTGTAGCTATAACCCTTGCCATTACAAAATACTTATATTGAGAGCTAGCATTCTCGGTTTTAAGCCTTGCTTGAAAGTGTGTGTGTGAGCATAGAGAGGATTGGCGCAAAGGCTATTCCTTGGCATTGGTGGTGAAGATCAAAGGTGGACAATATCATCTTAGTTGCTGGTCATCATCAAATTCATTTCGGAATAGGCATCTAAAGTTGTAAGTTTTTAAAACCCTAAAAGTGCATGTTTCGATTCTTGTCGTGGATTTGCTTGATGTGTATGATCATTTTTCGATATTTTTCCGCTGCGTTATCTACATACACATACCATGACATATTCCATCAGTGGTATCAGAGCCTAAACATGCTTATTTTAGTGCTTTAGATGCATGAAATAATTAATTAAAAATCGTTACTTTTAATACATGAAATGCTGAAATTTTCTGTTTTGAGTTTTTTGCATTGTTTTGGTGTAAAAACGATTTTAATTGATTAGATAGGTATTATAATTAATATGACATGTTAATATAATGTCCTAAGATGTTCTAGGAGCTTTTATTGGTCATATTTAATTGATAATACCTGATGGTATAAGTTAATATTAAAACTAGGTGCTTTTGGCATGTTAATTGTTAGTTTAACAACTAGTTTTGAATATTAAATGTAAAAACGTTTTTGGCATGTTTGTAACTGATTTTAAAGATTAAATATCAGGTCTGGACATTTTTTAAAATTTGGTTTTAATTCTGGTCCATGACAATTTAATTGATTAATTTTAATATCACTTAAAACAATGACTAGTTTGTGTTTGTTACATGTTTAATCAACATTGTTTGTTTTGATTTGATTAAAATGGTAAAAACACATTTAGATCAGATTGGTACAATATATTAAATAATTTTTTATGACCTTATTTGAATTATTAAATGACTCATAAAATTGATTTAAGTATTTGTGCATTTTTGTGGCATCACATAAGAATTAAACAACTAGTTTTGTTGTTTGTTTGTTTTTATATGTATGCCGTGTATCATATATATGTTCTTCATGATTTTTTATTTTTAATTCATGTCGGTACATATTATATGTATTTTTAATGATTATGGGCAGTATGACATAATATTAAAAATGGCAAAATTGGAAATTATACTAGAGTTGATTTATAGCACAAATCTAACTAGTTTGTGTTTTGGGCTTTTAAGAGAACTTATTCAATAAGAGGATTTAATCCATTGGGCCTCGGCCCAGGCCCATCATGGGGTCATCTCTTAAAGGTTCAAGTACACAATTTCCATTAATGGGCTTGGCTAAATTAATTAAAATTGGACTTTGTTTAATCCATGAATGTTATGTATATTTATTTGCTTGTTTGGTATGATGAATGGATATGCATGGTGCATTCATGGGCCTTGGGTTTTTGTAATTAATTATGGCCTACGAGCCATTATGTATTATTGTAAAAGTTTCATTTATTTCTTAGAATAGAATTTACTTGAAGACTTTGTAAATCAAGATGAAGCCCACCGGAGTGGTGAAGCCCAACTCGAAGATTCTTGTGTAATAGTATAGAATCTTAGTTGTAGGTTTTATGGGCCCATGTTTGTCACGCTTTACTTTATGCAATTATTTAAATATGCATGCTATGAATGGATGATAAAGCGTATGCCATGTAAGCCGTAATAAAATGAATCCCTAAAATAGTAAGTCACAAAGTTGCCTTCCTAATTCGAAACATGTCAAGGCATCGATCATCGGTAACGTAGACTAGGAGTCCTAGATGCGCCCGATTATCTTTGTGAGGCATGAGTTGTGAATGTAGGTTGGACTTAACATGGAAAGGGATGCCCGGACCTAGGCAACTAATAAATGGGTTTGTGCTATAACATCTTAAGATGTTAGCCCATTTTATCCAAGAGTCATGTACGAGTCATGATTGGAGTTATCCTACCTAAGTAACTTAACTTGTTAGGTGTACAAGCTCAGCTTGACTAATAAGGTTGTTGTGAAAAGTGGATCTTGGCCCACATTAAATCACTAACGCGAATTATTTAAAGGGATATTAATTCGGTTTGTGGGATTATTAATAAGACCTCATTTAATCTTGCTAAATTTTATTGTAGATTGAAAAATGGCATCTTCAAACAACAATTTCTCATTGCGATCGGTCCTTGAAAAGGACAAATTGAATGGCACCAATTTCATAGACTGGTCTCGAAACTTAAGGATAGTTCTTAAGCAAGAGAAAAAGTCGTATGTTTTGGATGCACCCTTGCCTCAAGAACCTGGTAGGAACGCCTCTGCAGTTCAAAGGGAAACTTTTGAGACCAAGAAGAGCGACTCCAATGATGTGACCTGTTTGATGCTAGCCACTATGGTGCCTGACTTGCAAAAGCAATTTATGGACCAAGAGGCTTATGCGATCATGGTGCACTTAAAGGAGATGTTCCAAGAGCAAGCTCGTCACGAGAGGTTTCTGACAACTAAGGCCTTGATTTCCTGTAAGATGGCTGCAGGTACTCCTGTTAGTACGCATGTACTCAAGATGAAAGGGTACCTTGATACTCTAGGAAAGCTTGAGGTACAAGTGCCAAAGGAATTGGCCACTGACTTGATCTTAGGATCATTGACTGATGATTATGATCCATTTATAATGAATTATAACATGCATGCAATGGACAAGTCAGTCACCGAGCTTCATGGGATGCTTAAGAATGCTGAAGAGAACATTCGAAAGACAAATCCCATACTGATGGTTCAAGGGGGCATTAAGAAGGGACCAGCTAAAGGAAAGGGAAAGGGAAAGGCAAAACCCAAGAATGACCTGGCTCGGTTCAAGTCAAAAGGGAGTGCACCTCAGACCCAATTCAAGCCCAAGGCGCAAAAGCCCAAGGAGAGCGAGAGCACTTGCTTCCACTGTAACAAAATAGGGCATTGGAAGAAGAACTGTGCTCTCTTCAAGGAAGAACAAAAAAAAGAATGGAGCAAATGCGTCCAGTTCAGGTATTTTTGTTGTTGAAATTAACCTTTCTATTTCTACCACTTGGGTCCTAGATACCGGTTGTGGTTCTCACATTTGTTCAAATGTGCAGGGGCTAAGAAATAGGCGGTTACTTGGGAAGAATGAAGTGGACCTCCGTGTGGGGAATGGAGCACGAGTTGCTGCCATGGAGATAGGCGACTATCAACTCACTTTACCTTCCGGACTTTGTTTAATTTTGAAAAATTGTTATTATGTACCTACTATGAGCAGAAACATTATTTCAGTTTCATTATTGGATTTGGATGAATTTGATTTTGTTATTAAAAATGGCAATGCTCATATTCGTCGCCAAGGCATTTCATATGGCAATGCCATGTTGCAAAATGGCCTTTATATCCTTGATCTATCAAACAAAGAGTCCATATACAACATTAATACAAAGAGGGTTAAAGCAAACGAGTTAAACCCTACTTACTTCTGGCATTGTCGTTTAGGACATGCAAACGAAAAACGCATTTAAAGACTCCACAAAACTGGAGTGCTTGGGTCATTCGACTTAGAATCTTATGATACATGCGAGCCATGTTTGCATGGAAAAATGACAAAGAGTCCTTTTAACAAGAAAGGTGAGAGGACTAATGGCTTATTGGAGCTAATACATACCGATGTATGTGGACCATTAAGTACACAAGCCAGAGGTGGTTTTAGCTACTTCGTGACATTCACAGATGACTTCAGTAGATATGGATATGTCTATCTGATGAAGCATAAATCTGAAACTTTTGAGAAATTCAAAGTGTTTAAAACCGAAGTAGAAAACCAACTTAGCAAAAGTATAAAAGCCATTCGGTCAGATCGAGGTGGCGAATACTTAAGCCAAGAGTTTGACTGTCATCTAAAGGAGTGTGGTATTATTTCACAGCTCACTCCTCCTGGAACACCACAATGGAATGGTGTGTCCGAAAGGAGAAATCGAACTCTATTAGACATGGTTCGATCTATGATGAGTCAAGCAAATCTTCCTATCTCTTTTTGGGGCTATGCATTAGAAACTGCTGCGTTTCTACTAAACCGTACTCCAACTAAAGCAGTTGAGAAGACACCATACGAGGTATGGACTGGGAAAGAACCCAATATGTCATTTCTTAGGATTTGGGGCTGTGAAGCACATGTTAAGAAATTAACATCTGACAAACTAGAGTCCAAATCCACTGTCTGCTTATTTGTGGGTTATCCCAAAGAAACAAAGGGATACTACTTTTACTCACAAGCCGATAACAAAGTATTTGTTGCTCGCAAGGCTGTTTTCTTGGAAAAGGAGTTCCTTCTCAAGAAAGATTGTGGGAGTAAAGTAGAACTTGGAGAAATTCAAGCGCCACAAATTCCTATAGAGGATGAGTTGGAAATGGGATCAAGTTCACAACCACTTGTGGAACAAGAACCCATTACACAAGTACCTAGAAGGTCCGGTAGGGTACGTCAGGAGATTCAGAGATATGGATTTTCTTCATA
Organism: Excoecaria cochinchinensis; assembly: GCA_947683425.1. Classification (NCBI taxonomy): domain Eukaryota; kingdom Viridiplantae; phylum Streptophyta; class Magnoliopsida; order Malpighiales; family Euphorbiaceae; genus Excoecaria; species Excoecaria cochinchinensis. Next base: position 10,860,525 of record CANTUQ010000009.1, read on the forward strand.
AACCTATAAATAGGGGTTGAGAGCTCATTGTTCAGGGAGAGGATTTTGACTAGAAAAGGAGGATTTTAGCTATTTTTCTTGCAGGAAAATTTTCTTACAAAAGTTCTCTTACTTTTATTTTTTCGAAAAATCATAAAAAATTCTTTCAATTTAGGCAAATCCGAGGGAACGACACTAATTCATTTTTATCGCATCTAGCCATTTTAGCATTCACAACTGCTATCAAAATATCGAGAAAGAAAAATATAATTCTCTTCTCTTGATTTATTTTCGAAAAACGATTTTTGTAGTCAAAAAATCTTCTGAAAATCGCACATCGCGGACCAATCCTTGTAGAATTCGAGAAACCGAAATCACACAACATTCACCTTCCAAGGTAAAAATCCGAGGGTAAATATTCTGGATTTGTCATTTTCGTATTTAATCATCTCGTAATAATTTTACAGACAAAAATCTCATTTATTTAATACGAAATTAATTTTTATTTGATTTTTTGAGTTTTTTTCAATGTCTGATGTGACCGACGGCAGAGAGTCCAGCGACGGCCGTTGCTCATGCGAACGACGGGCCGTTGATAGACACTGCCTCTACCCGTCGGTCAACCCATGGACGCCCATTGCTCGAGTATCTTGTGCCGTCCTTGGGCCTTTTTCTCACCATTTTTTCTTTCTTTCTATTTTACTTGTTTTCCTATCATTTTTTATGTCTCATGGATTTTCCTTGTTATTTAATTTCTTGCACCTTATTTTACCCTTAATTTTGGCACTAACATGATTTTTTTTTATGAGTCTTGTTTGACTTATTTGATGAATTTGGGGTTGTTGAAATGGCGGTCGCCACGGTGATCCGAGAATCTTCATCCGGGTCCATTCTTTTAACTTTACCTCATTTCCTTTACTTTATATATTATTATTGTAAATATTATTTTTATCTCACTAATATAAAAATGGCTAAAAGTTTATAGTAATTAAATTGGTGTTTTTCATTAATAAATTAAGGACCAACGTCCTATTTTTTTTAGCAAATAAAATCGACACTTTGAAATTGTTTTGAAATAAATATGTATGCGAGGACCAATGTCCTCATCTTTAACGTATATCCCGATTTATGTATGAATCGCATGCTATTTACAATGGGGGTTATATTCCGCCCCTAGTTTTGTTGTAATTTATTTTCATATACCTTATTTTAATTACACTCTTATTTACCGCTTTCCTTGTATGGTCAACTTGCGCTTTAATTAACTGCATTAAATCGAATGAGAAATGGGATGAAGTACTAAATTCAAAACTCAATTATAACTTTGATCAAGGTATGAATAAATGGGAAGTCCCAAACCTTCTCTGGTCTTAGGCTCAACGAGGTTAGAGGACCATCTCAATGTTTTATTGGGGTGGGATCTCCAAAATATCTCTTGCTGCCCTAAAAGGCCCAACTTGCATAATCCTAGGCTCCACGAGGTTAGAGGACCTTCCCAATGTTCTATTAGGGTGGGGCCTCCAAAATATCTTTGGCTTACCCAAAATGGTTGCATATGCACTGGCTTAGGCTCACTAAGGCTGGACGACCTTTCCCAATATTTTATTGTGTGGAGACTCCAAGAAACCTCCTTGTAGCCTAAAATAGATGCACTTGTAATTCCTTACAAGTTTTCATGAACCTCTCCCGAATGCCCTAAAGGGGGGCTGTAAGCACTGTGTCCCGGAACGGTCCGGATCAGAGGTTACCCTATGATGAAATCAGTGTCCGAGCCTGTATAAAGGGCTGGATTTGGAGGTTTTAGTCCCATGTTTCACGAGAAATGAGGCTTGTTACCATTCCTGGGCTGAGGGGGAGAAAACAGAGGGTTTTTCGAGTCAAAAGGCTTTTTGTCCTCCACAGACGGCCAGCCCGTCTGTGAGGTCAACCCGTCGCTTCGAGTCACCGACGGCTTGTGGTATTTTTCGACGCCCGTCGAAAAGTCACCGCCCCTGTCAGAATGCCGCCTGGTTTCCTGGAGCACGCAACCCTTCCGATGCCCGTCGGTGGATGTGGCAGGGCTGTCGGGCGAATCCTTGTGTCAAAAGGATTCTTCCGACGCTCGCCCCTATACACCGACGCCCGTCAGTCTTGTCTGGCTTATAAAAGCTCCGAATTTTCAAGAGAAAAGGGTTGGAAAAATTTTCAAAGGGGGAAACTCTGCCCAATTTCAAGCAAATTTTCTCTCTCTTCCAACAAAACACATTTACAAAGGGAACCTATTTGATCAAGGATCGAATCAATCAAAAAGGAACTAAAAGTAATTAGTTTTCTTTAGATATTGATTCCAAAATCAATCTTTTGAGGAGTTGAAGAAGAAATAGCCCATTTTTCTTTCTTTGACCCTTCATCTTTTGCTTCTCGTGGAACGCGCGGGGCTCTAATCAATACAAGACTTCTCACCCAAAGCGATTATATGAGGGTAAATATTCCAGATTCCTTCTCCTTATCATTTCATATCCATTCCTTATTTTGTGGAATTTATCAATATCTGTCATTATTTTCCTTTATTTTGACTCTCTTTATCTCCTTTTGGGATAAAACCCATTTTTTGGCTTTGGGGAGAATTTTCTCTTCTATTTTTTCGGAGACAGTGGTGACCGACGGGTCATCTTTATCACTGACGCCCGTCGGTCACCCCACCTACAGACGCCTCTCCTTGAGTGACAGACGGACATGTCGGTCACCTTAACCGACGCCCGTCGGTCATCTAAGGAAGGCCGTCGGTGGGTTCTGCCTCCATCCTTTTAAATCATTTTTTATCTTTTTCAAATCCTTTCGGTTTCCTACATGTTTATTTTATGTATATTAACATCTCTCAACTTTTCTATGAGTGTATATATGATTTCTCTTGGACTACCATAAGCTTGAGTGGCTATATACCACATTCGGAGGATTCCGTCCGGTTTAGTTTCCTAACCCTCTCGATTATTTCCTTCATTTTGTTATTCATTGATTATTTCATGTATATGGATATATTCTTCTCATATCCCCACCTATAGACGCCTCTCCTTGAGTGACAGACGGACATGTCGGTCACCTTAACCGACGCCCGTCGGTCATCTAAGGAAGGTCGTTGGTGGGTTCTGCCTCCATCCTTTTAAATCGTTTTTTATCTTTTTCAAATCCTTTCGGTTTCCTACATGTTTATTTTATGTATATTAACATCTCTCAACTTTTTTATGAGTGCATATATGATTTCTCTTGGACTACCACAAGCTTGAGCGGCTATCTGCCACATTCGGAGGATTCCGTCCGGTTTAGTTTCCTAACCCTCTCGATTATTTCCTTCATTTTGTTATTCATTGATTATTTCATGTATATGGATATATTCTTCTCATATCCCCACCTATAGACGCCTCTCCTTGAGTGACAGACGGACATGTCGGTCACCTTAACCGACGCCCGTCGGTCATCTAAGGAAGGTCGTTGGTGGGTTCTGCCTCCATCCTTTTAAATCGTTTTTTATCTTTTTCAAATCCTTTCGGTTTCCTACATGTTTATTTTATGTATATTAACATCTCTCAACTTTTCTATGAGTGTATATATGATTTCTCTTGGACTACCACAAGCTTGAGCGGCTATCTACCACATTCGGAGGATTCCGTCCGGTTTAGTTTCCTAACCCTCTCGATTATTTCCTTCATTTTGTTATTCATTAATTATTTCATGTATATGGATATATTCTTCTCATATCTCGTTAATGTATAAATATAATCTAAATGATTTTATACTTAAATAAAAATGAGGTTTGTATAAAGTGCAAAAGGGGCCAAAGCCCTATTTTTATCCAATAAAATCATCATAAACGAAAATCTCCAATTTTAATATTGATGTATGCGAGGACCAAAGTCCTCAAAATAAGCAATTCCCTGATTTATGCATGATTCGCACATTTACGAAAGGGAGTTGTATTCCGCTCCTTGTATTATTGTAATTTATCGCTTTCATTATCTATCTGATCATTTATTGCTTTCAAAATGTGAATAAATGTGCCTTTTAATCAATTGCATAGTGTGGAGAGAGAGCGAATTAATGATATTAAGATTTGATCATAAAATAAATGAGGTAGAAATAGATGAGAAATCCCGGACCCAGCTCTGGTCTTTGGGCTCAAGAGGTTAGAGGTTATCCTCCAAAATACTTCTTGGGTCACGAGGCTTTAGCGCTAATCCTAGGCTCTTTAGGGTGAGAAGTTCACCTTCCATGACCCCTCTGGCTGGCCCAAAATGGATACCAAGCGCAGTCTTAGGCTCTCCGAGGCGAGAGTAACTTTCCCAATGTTCTATTGGGTGGCGACTCCATGAAACCTCCTTATTACCCAACATAGACGCACTTGCGATTTATCGCAAGCTGTCAACGGACCCACAAGTGCCCCGATCGCCCACGTGTGGGCGGTCGAGCGGGCGGCCGAGGGGATCCAGCGCGCGTCACAGTGGCGACTCCACTGGGGACGTTTATGGTTCGAGATTTCGATTTGAAAATACCTCGCTTAAACATTTATGATTAAAATTTAATTCATAAAATTCGCTTTCCCTCAAAATTGCATTCGCATATCATTAGAGCCTTATAATATGCTAGTTTGGTCCCTCTTTTAGCCCCGGTGCGTTCCTGAAGCACGACCTCATTTTCACTCAATTTGGGGAAGTGTTAAGGATAATCACCAGCCCAAGCCACGTACCTCAATGGTATATCAAAATGATGACCCGATCGGTCGCTATGCTCGTGATGAGATAGACCTGTCGGCAGGGATCATGCTTGGGTAGCCTTAAAGAAATATCTCCCTTGTCCAAAGCTCATGTAATGGCCGTAGTTACTTTCCACAGGTAAAATGAACCTTAATTCCATGCTTGCTGTATGGGTCCTCATGTATTGGGTGAGTCCACATATATCGCTTGGTAACCTAGCCAAAGGCTATCATGCCCCGGTAGGGCCATGTCAAAATTTATGGAACGTCCAAATACGTGACGATCATTATCCATCCGCTTGTACATTAGCATAGGGGTGTCATGCTGCCGGTTTTTTCGCCGTGCACCATGCGTGTCCATTGGGTCCCTCGTTGACCCTTGGGCTAATCCCACCTAGGAAAGAGACTGCACGACCATGTGTGTGGGAGAAATAAGGGTGGAAGGACCTACTTGCTTGCTTGTGCTCTGTAAGTGTTGCATATCACGACCATGCATTATACCTGCATTTCATGCATCATGCCTAACTTTCTATCCCTGCAGCCATTATTGATCTGCCCAGGTGGACTAGATCACCAACTGGACGACTGATCCGAGTTCCTACTCCTGAGCTGTCAGATAGAGAGGGTCTACCAGAAATCTTATCAGAAATCAGTGGTACAGTATCTCTGATGGCAAACTCGCCTAGGGAGGACGATGCCACCAGGGCCATGATTGCGGAAGAAGTGGGCCGCCGTTTTGAGGAATTTGAGGGTAGGATGATGAATATGTTGACCGCCCTGGCACAGTAGAATGCTCCACAGAATCCTCCTCCTCCAGTGAGACGGAATGAGCCAGAGGAAGAAAGGGTTGAGAGGCGAGAAGAGCCCGTTAGGCCGCCACCAGTAGAGTTGAGATCAGTGGCCTCGGGAGAGCAGAGAAGAAGGCCTGTGCTGAGAATTGATGATGATATCGAAGATGATAGGATGAGCCTCGCATCTGAGAGGGGGAAAACACCTCAGACCGATGACTTCATTTTAAAGAAAATGGAAGAGAGGTTCAAAGCCATGGCCTGTATGATAGGCAGAGCTCATGGGATGAACCCGGAAGATAAAGAGTTGGACGGAGAGGACCCGATCCCTTACAACTTTAAAATGCCAGATGTGCCGAAGTTTGACGGTACTTCTGACCCGACCGCTCATGTGAAACAGTATTCTTTAGTTATGAAAGGGACCACATTGTCTAAGAAGCAAAAGGTAGAATACTTTTGTCTGAGTCTGACCTCTCATGCCATCGACTGGTATCATGGCCTTGACCGCCGCACTAAAGAAGATTGGGATTTGCTCACTGAGGAGTTTTTGGAGCAGTATGACTGTAATACCAAGATGGAGGTGACTCTAAAAGATCTTGAACTACTCCAGCAGAAGACCGGGAAATCTTTCCATGATTATCTCACCCGATGGAGGAACCGTGTAATGGAGATGCGGAGGAAGACTAACACCCAGGATCAGATTCATTTGTTCATCAAGAATGCAAGCCCGTACTTGAAAGATGGGTTGAAGATAAAGGGGTTGAAGGACTGGGAGTCTCTCAAGGATATAGCCATCGAGGCAGAGGGAGAGTTCTTGACTAGGAAGGCTAACAACGATAATTTTGCCAAAAGGGCTAACCCCGGTCAAGGAATCAGTAGGCCAACAGGTCCCAATAATGGCACTAGAAGAACAGGCGCAGTGTCTGCTACCGAAGTAACCACCCAGAGGAAGTTCTCAAACTTGGGGAGACCATTATCTTGGGTCTTGAGAAGGTTAATGAAGGAGGGAAAATTGCACCCTCTGGCTCCTAGTCCAGCTTTGACGCAAGGGAAGCCTAGACACAAAGATAATGAATTCTGTGCGTTCCACCAGCACTTAGGCCACATCACAGATAAGTGCAAAGCACTCTGGCACTCTATCCAAGACTTGATTGATAGCAAGCAGATTTCTGACCCTGAAAAGAGGGAAACTGAGAAGAAGCCCGGCTATAATGCCGTACTGCCACCCGTGTTTATGATCGGATCTAGCTTGCCAGAATGGTACATGCTACAAGATCTATATGGGAGCGAGAATTTTGCTGCTAATTGTTCAGAGATTGGAGAGGAAAGAGCAGTCGTGGCTACCCTTGATAGCTGGTCTAGCAGTGAGAGCGGCGGAGAAGCCGAGGAGGAAGGGGAAATGAACCTTGATTTGTGGAGGTCCGATAAAGATCAAGAAGCGATAAGGGCTATAACGAGAAGCGGAAGGGTGGTCCCTGAGATTACGAGACTACCTGAGCCAGTGCAGACGCCGGCAGAGAAAGAACCAGAGGAGAATCAGATTGTCTAACAATTGAAGAAGACTGTGGCTCAAATATCCATCTAGGATCTTTTGAGACAATCCCCCGCTCATAGGCAGAAGGTAGTAGAGGCTTTGGTTGAGGCCACGGTCGCCACTACGATCTCCCCATCATAACTGTTGGGCCTAATTAAGGGAGGATCCGAGGAGAGATTGGTCTTTTCTGACGCCGACCTACCGGTCGAAGGCCGCAATCATAACAGACCCCTATACATCAAAGCGCAGATTAACGACAAGCACACTGCTTGCGTTATGATAGATGATGGGTCTTCTATCAATGTGTGCCCCCTGATAGCTCTGCAGGCTTTTGGTTTAAACGAGGATATGCTCAGTGGGTCGGATCTGACTATCACAGCCTACGATAATTCGAGGAGGCAAGCCTCGGGAACCTTTAATACCTTGGTCAAGACAGGACCTATTGAAGTGGAGGTAGAATTTGTAGTGCTGCCCATCCCTGCTAACTTCTCGGCTCTACTTGGGAGACCCTGGTTTCACAAGTTAGGTGGAGTGCCATCCACACTACATCAGATGATAAAGTTCCCACACGAAGGGGAGGTGGTAACTATCAAGGCAGCTAGAGAGAACCAGGTCTCAGCGCTTGAAATAGATAATCAGCCATTTAGTGGCTTCCATGTGTCCATGATAGGAGAAGAGGGCAGTTCAGTGGACAACCCAGCTGTGGTCAATATGTTGAAGAAGATGCACTATCTCCTCGGGGCTTGTTTGGGCAGAAACTCTAAGGGGTTGTAAACAGCGGTCACCACTTGAGGGCAGAAGAATCGGAAAGGTCTAGGGTACAGAGGTGGCTTCAGCAAGAAGAAGGCGACAGACAAGATCCCTCACATTTCAGAGAGCTTCGTACCAGCATCCTCAGTTTGTGCTTACACTGGCGAAGATGAGCCGCAATGGGTAGATGGGAGGATTGTCCCTGGCTTCGAGATCTTTAATGATGTATTTGACTGGAGAGTCGGGTTTGTCAAGATTGCTGAAGACTTCTGGGACGAGGAGGTCATGACTCAGGGTATCACTTGGGACAGATGCGAGCCTGAAGAGGTTGTTACTGAAAAGATGATAGTTGCCAGGCTGAAAGGGAAACAGAAGATAGCAGAATTGGAGCTGAAAATGGGAGATTTGAGGATTTCCTCCGACATGCCTGAGGAGCCTCTGCTGAATCAGGAAGCCAGTGATCAAGCTGCAACCGCATCAATCTCGGGAGTGGCAGAAGAAGACTCTAGTTTAGACTGTCTTTTTATTCCATAACTCTTTTATGATGTAAATGACAATTATAATATTATTAATAAGGCAAACAATTTCTCTTATTTGTGCGATGTTTCTAATAATTTCAACATGCATGAACATGATCATATTCCATCAATTTTTGACATTGATTCCACTAATACAACGCCTTTTAATCTTGGAACCTCGAAAAATCCGAGAGAAATTCTAATAGCCTCAAATATAACTCCTGAGGAGAGAAAAAAATTTGAGAGAATAATAAGAAAACATGAAAAAGTCTTTGCCTGGACCTATAAGGACATGCCAGGAATTGACCGAGATGTGGCAGAACATGCTATCCCAACTTATCCGGATTGCAAGCCTGTGAAACAGAAGTTGAGAAGGCTCAGACCAGAATGGGCTGACAAGGTTAAGAAGGAAATTCGACAGCAAATTGAAGCCAAGTTCCTTGTTGAGGTGAAGTATCCTACATGGCTGGCAAATGTGGTCCCTGTAGCAAAGAAGAACGGAAAGGTCAGGGTGTGTGTGGATTATCGAGATCTGAACAAAGCTTGCCCTAAAGATGATTTTCCACTACCCCATATCGATGCATTGATGGACAGTGCCGCCAATTGCGCGATGTACAGCTTTGGAGATGGTTATGTGGGCTACAATCAGATCCTGAACAAAATAGCTGATCGGGTTAAAACCGCTTTCATCACGGAGTGGGGGACCTACGCCTACCGGGTCATGCCTTTCGGCCTAAAGAACGCAGGGGCCACATACCAGAGAATGGCGACCAAGATCTTAAGTGACCTAATCCATAAAGAAGTGGAAGTGTATGTCGATGACATGATGGTCAAATCAGCCACCCAGGAGGGACACTTTGAAGCTCTAGAGAAGTTCTTCACCAGGATTGATAAGTATAATCTGCGACTTAACCCCAAGAAGTGCATTTTCGGAGTGACTTCAGGAAAGCTATTGGGACATGTCGTCAGTCAGAGGGGAATAGAAATTGACTCGGACAAGGTGAAGGCCATCAGAGAGATGCCCGTACCACAAAAGGAGAAGGATGTAAGGAGTTTCCTGGGCAAGCTGCAGTATGTCAGCCGATTCATTGCCAAGCTCACTTCGATATGCGAGCCTGTTTTTAAGCTGCTTAAAAAGAATCAACCCGTGGTCTGGAACGAAGACTGCCAGAGAGCCTTTGACAGCATCAGAGAATACCTGTTGAATCCGCGAGTGCTAAGACCGCCGCAACCGATCAAACCGCTTATCCTGTATCTGGCAGTAGAGGACAGTTCAGTGGGCGCCATGATGGCTCAAGAGGATGAATTTGGGGTGGAGTTTGCAATTTATTACCTCAGCAAGAAGTTCCTAGCTTATGAGATAAAATATGCTGAACTAGAAAAGATCTGTCTCGCAGTAATTTGAATTGAGACATTATTTCCACTCGTACAAAGTTCAGGCAGTGGCCAAGCAGAATCTGTTAAGATATTTGCAGGAAGCACCGTCTTTGCTTGGAAAGATGGGGAGGTGGCTGCTCTTGCTACAGGAGTTTGATGTGCAATACATCACCCGCAAGACTATTAAGGGGCAAGCCGTAGCCGAATTTCTTGCTGAGCATCCTATTCAAGGAGACACTCCCGAGTTTACCTTTCCTGATGAGAGCATAGTTGCGATTTCTGTCCAAGGATGGCAGTTACACTTCGATGGGGCAGTGAATAACAGAGGGGCCGGAGTCGGAATTATCCTGACAACCCCAGATGATGAGAAACTTCCCCTCGCTAAGAAGCTGAGGTACAAAGCAACCAACAATGAAGCCGAATATGAAGCGTACAACTTTGGATTGGAAGCTTTTGCGGCATTGGGGGCAAAGAATATAGAAATCTTCGGTGACTCATCCTTGGTGATTAACCAGATCCGAGGTGAGTGGGCAGTAAAAGAAGAACGGCTGATGCCCTACGTTAAATATTTGAGAGAGATGTGTGGGCAGTTTGAGACTTGCACTTTCCACTTTGTACCGAGAGATGAAAACCGTCTGGCTGATGCGTTGGCAACCCTAGTGTCAATATGGGATAACCCCGAAGGAGTGGCTATGAAGCCAGTGCTGATTTCGAGTTCTGATAAGCCCAGTTTTGAAATCGAGCCTGTGATGAAAGTAGAAGTGGCGGATAGGAAACCATGGTACTTCGACATCATGAACTACTTGGAAAACAATAAATTTCAAGAAGAAGCTACTGAGAAAGACCATAGGATGATCTGGAAGCTATCCACTTAGTTCATATCCTTGGAAGGGGTGTTGTACAAAAGACGGTCGGACGGGATTCAGCTCAGGTACCTGAATGAAAAGGAAGCCCGCAAGGTGATGGAGGAAACCCATGCAGGTGTCTGTGGGGCCCACATGAATGGTTTGACCTTGGCTAAGAAGATCATGAGGCAGGGCTTGTATTGGCTTACGATAGACAACGACTGCTCAAAATATGTTAGGCAATGCCAGTTGTGCCAACAGTACGCAGACTTGAGACACCTGCCAGTATCAGTGTTACATAACCTGACGTCACCTTGGCCTTTCGCTGCTTGGGGGATTGATATCATTGGAGAGATTCACCCCACGGCGTCCAATGGGCACAGATACATCATAGTTGCAATCGACTATTTTACCAAATGGGTAGAGGCGGAATCCTTCAAGAAGATTGACGCAAGGGATATGACAAAGTTCATAGAGAGAAATCTGATTTGCAGATATGGCCTCCCTCATCACATAGTGTCTGACAATGGGGTGCAGTTCATGGGAGAAACCAGGAAGCTCCTCGAGAAATATGGTGTCGAGCATCATAAATCCTCTCCCTACCGACCACAAGCGAATGGAGCAGTAGAAGCCGCTAATAAGAATATAAAGAAGATCCTGTCCAAGATGGTCCATGTCACATCCCAAAATGGCCCTAGTCGGGATTATGCATGCTAAGTCGAGATCGGAAGGGTATTTCAGTAATTTGTGCATGAGAATTTGGATAATAAGGACTTAATGGCAATTAATTAGTTAAGTGTGTTAAGAAGAGAAGTGCTAGTGTGTGCTTGTGGTGTATGGAAGTAGGATATGAGTGATTTTGGAAATGATTGGGTGTGACTCAAGTATGGTGCTTTGATTTGGAAAGTTTGAGTGGATATTATGGTCCAATTGAGTGCTGCCAAGTGGACTGTTAGGTGGGCATTGAAAGAAGAAAAAGAAGAAGTAAGAGGAAGAGAGAAGAGGGAACACAGATTTTTGGTTTGGCTTTCCCGTCCCCTCCTCTCACGCCCTCCCTTCTTCTTCTCTTCTCCTTTCTTTGCTTCTCCTTTCTTTCTCATTTGGCTTGAGTTGTGTTTGGCTTGAAGTGAGGCTGCTTTGAAGAGGTAAGTTTTTAATTAACCCATATTTTCGTATGTATGTTATGTGTGAATGTGTGCTTCCGCATTGTGCTTGTGTATATTTGTATGAGTGAGCGTCTGGTAGCGCGCCCGTCGGCGTCCTTCCAACGGGGACGGCGATGGGGGTGTTACAGTTAGTGGTATCAGAGCCCAGGTTTGATGGTTCTGGGTATGTTGTTTGTTATGTGTTGAGTCTTTGCATGAGAGTCGGTTTTGTGTCGTGGCCTAATGCAGATGTGTCTTGTTTTGTATCGTGTCTAGATGGAGTCTGATCCGAGTGAGAATGTGGGCGAGACAACAGAAAGTGTGAACCGAGTTAGTGCTGATCAGGATGTTTTCGAGCGTCTTCCAGTTGAAGATTCTGGTCAGGTTTCTGTGGATAGGGCTCTTGTACAAGGGTTGATTCGGATTTTGGATAGATTGACTGCTCCTCATGCTTCTCAAGAATTTGTTCGGCATGTACCTCAGAAGAGAAAAGGATCGGTTAGTGAAGTGCCAACAGGAAAAAGGGTTCGAGAACTTTTGATGTATCAACAATGTCAGAAGCAACATGGGAATAAGTGTAAGAAGTGGGTACCGTCAACATGTCAGCACTGCCAGAAGCGACATCGGGGCCCATGTCGGAAGCTTTCAGGTGCTTGTTTCAGGTGTGGCAGTATGGAACACCAGATTGCCGGTTGTCCTAAGAAGATGAGTGAGAATCTAGCTGGGCAAGCTAGAAAGGAAGTGGAGGATTTGTTGAGATCTTCGCGAGTGCCTACAGAGTTTGTAGCATCTACCAAGGATTCGAAGGAGACCGCAGGTTCTTCTGGTAAGTTGCGTTGCAAGCTTTTGTTTAAGAAAGTTTTGTTTGCTTGGGTTATTTGGATGTAAGTGTTTTGCCGTGAATTTCGAGGACGAAATTCTTTTAGGAGGGAAGAGTTGTCACATCCCAAAATGGTCCTAGTCGGGATTGTGCATGCTAAGTCGAGATCAGAAGGGTATTTCAGTAATTTGTGCATGAGAATTTGGATAATAAGGACTTAATGGCAATTAATTAGTTAAGTGTGTTAAGAAGAGAAGTGCTAGTGTGTGCTTGTGGTGTATGGAAGTAGGATATGAGTGATTTTGGAAATGATTGGGTGTGACTCAAGTATGGTGCTTTGATTTGGAAAGTTTGAGTGGATATTATGGTCCAATTGAGTGCTGCCAAGTGGACTGTTAGGTGGGCATTAAAAGAAGAAAAAGAAGAAGTCAGAGGAAGAGAGAAGAGGGAACACAGATTTTTGGTTTGGCTTTCCCGTCCCCTCCTCTCACGCCCTCCCTTCTTCTTCTCTTCTCCTTTCTTTGCTTCTCCTTTCTTTCTCATTTGGCTTGAGTTGTGTTTGGCTTGAAGTGAGGCTGCTTTGAAGAGGTAAGTTTTTAATTAACCCATATTTTCGTATGTATGTTATGTGTGAATGTGTGCTTCCGCATTGTGCTTGTGTATATCTATATGAGTGAGCGTCTGGTAGCGCGCCCGTCGGCGTCCTTCCAACGGGGACGGCGATGGGGGTGTTACAGTCCAAACCTACAAAGACTGGGCTGAAAAGTTACCTTTCGCCCTGTGGGGATATAGAACGACGGTAAGGACGTCTACAGGCGCTACACCATTTTCCCTGGTATACGGAACAGAAGCAGTATTGCCAGTTGAGAGAGAGCTCAAATCACTGAGGGTGGTCGTGGAAGCCCAAATTCCAGAGGCCGAATGGGCGCAGCAGAGGCTACAACACTTGAATTTACTGGATGAGAGTAGGCTGAAAGCTTATTATCATAATCAGATTTACCAGAAGAGATTGGCAAGAACTTTCGGAAAGAAGGTGAGAAAGCATCCGCTAAAGGAAGTGGACTTGGTGTTCAAGCAGATGAGGCCAGGCATACCAGATATTAGAGGGAAATTCAGACCGACCTGGGAAGGGGCGTATATCCTTAAGAAACTGCTGTCCAAAGGAGCTGCGATCTTATCGGATAGTGATGGGAACGAATTCAAAGAGCCGATCAATGTCGACAGACTCAAAAGGTTCCACGGCTAAAGACCAAAATAAAAAGAAAAGAATAAAATGCCCTGCAGGTCGAAAATCGAAAAAAGGCGGCTGTGCTAAAATTGGGCGCCTCGACAGGGTGAAAACCGAAAAAAGGCATCCTGTGCAAAAATTAGAGGCATGAGAGAAAATGTCCGATCGTGAAAACCCGAGAGGGCCGATTGGTAACAGGAGTTGATGCTGTTAAAATTTGATTCCTTGTATTGACAGCGCGTAAGCAGCTAAGTAAATGCCAAAACTGATCATGTATGCTGAAATTATATGAAAATATGCACAAATTGGTGAAATAGAAAGAATATTATTCTTTTCATTTTTGTCATTTCCTAGTTCTGCATTAAAAAGAAATGTAGCACCAAAAGAAATACATATATAGGCTAAGCTAAGTCCTGCTGCTGCTCTCGCCGACCAGATGCTTGAGCCCTCGAGTCCTATTATCAGATGATGGACTAAGGATCCACTTCTTGTACTCACTAGTTGAAGACACAGAATGATTGCCGAACCTCGGGATAACAGTCTTCACTGGTAGTCTGCCCCATAGCTCATAATACCGAGAAGCAAACGCAGCCGAGAGAGCTCCTCCCCAGAAAGACAAGGGAACCCTCACTACATCCTGGGTCGTCCCGAGCTGGCGTGTACATCGAGAGGTGATGTAGAAGGTGGCCTGACGGAGGCCGCAGAGGGGAACACATCCCGATGGCCCATCAATGACCACATGAGACAGTGGGAGCCAGGCAGACGTAAAGCTGATGTCGTCATCTGACAGCTCGCCAAATCTGGTAATGCCTTCACTAGTAGTGGCACACCCATGAAGTCATCAACGTGGCAGAAAATGGCTCAGCGAGTACTGTGGAGTAACTAGAGGGGGTGGCTCAGATAGCATCTTCAGTTTCTCTTGCAGCCAGATCTATTAAAAAAAATAATAATAAATAAATAAAAAAAAGAGAGAAAAAAGAAAAAAAAGAAGAGAAAAAGAAAGAAGAGAAGAAAGAAAAGCCGCTGGAGTAAGTAGGGTTTACTTCAGGCAAAAAAATAAGGCACAGGGTCGTGTGAAAATCCGAAAGGACGCACCTCCCGCTAAGAAAAGCTAGTGTGAAAATCCATAAGGGACGCACTACCTTTAAAATAATGACGTACCTGGAGCAATAACGGGCTGCCGGTGAAGGTTGTTGTGGATCCAGAGCTCACAGCGTCCAAGCCCAGAATGGTTTCAGCCAGAATGAGTGGTAGGGGTGATAATCCCAGATAAAAGTCGCCCAAGACTCCGAGCAGGCGAGAGTCACCTGTCAAACCCCCTGGAACAACAGTAAGGAAGTTCACCATGCAAAACAAGAATATGATGCTTACCCGATAGGTGGGGATGTCGGTGAACTGATCCAGAGCCTCGATCAGTGGCCCTAGAGCAAAGGAAGAGCCCGGAGGAATCAGCTGGACGGCCTCAGAAGAAGGTATGCCCAGGGCCATGGCTATGTCCCGGGTCTGGAATAGGCCGTAGTGGGGGACGCAAGGTAGAGTGCTAGGAGGGAACCAAGCTCCCATAATGGTAGCTAACTCTTTGGGCAAGGGACACAGTTCCTGGTAGGTGAATCGGAAAACATGAAACCAGGGGTTCCAGAAGTGGGTCGCCGCCAGGAGGAGGTTCTGGTCGACTTTCACCCGGCACAGGTATTTCAGCCCGGACAGAGAGGAAAGGGCGCCCTCTTCCCAAGTGTGTTTGTCATCTAAGATACGGTGCATCCTTTGGGCTAGGGAGGAAGACATTTTGAGAAATATGAAAGGCTCAAGGTGTTGGAAGATGAAGAGACTCAAGAAGAGCAAAAATTTTGTAAGATTTTATAAGGAAGTGTCACCGACGGCCTACCCGTCTCTCCACAGAGACGGCCTGCCCGCCTGTGCAAAGGGATGGCCTGCCCGTCGGTATAGATCCACCTGGCAGACTCATAGGTCAGCATTGCATTCATCACGCGCATTAAATCGCATTTATTGCATGACAGACGGCCAGACCGTCGGTCGCTTCTACAAATGCCCAGCCCGTCGGTCACGAAATTCTATATAAGGGCGAGTGACAGACGGTGCAAACGCTGCTGTCCCTTTCTTCTTCCTCTCCCAAACCGTTTTTTTTAGCATTTTTTAGTGTTTTTTCAAGCATTCTTCATTTTTTTGGGATTTCTTCATAATTTCGCATCATTTACTCACTGGGCGCTTTGGTGTTTATATTTTCTTCAGTTTCTACACTTCTCGCGACTACAAGTAAGTAAATAATTACTTTTTTTCTTGAATTTAATTTAATTTATTAATTAATTTCTTCTTCTTTCAACTTTAGAAATGTTTAGAAAATTCCAAATGCCTTGGGAATTTAGGGGGAATGCTGCCCATTTTCTTTATTATCTTTATTCTAGTGCAATTAAACCCGTTTCTTTTTTTTTGCATGATCACATAGAAATAGAATTTTTCTATGACTTTGGTGCTTTAGAAATAGACCGTCTTTAGCGCACTATTCTGTATATATATTGCTTGCGAGGCCTGAGGCCATTGTGTTGTGTTGATGGGGACACACTCTTGCCGGGGTGCCTCCCATTTACATGCGTATATTATTGTTGAGGCCTGAGGCCTGTGTTGTTGCCTTTTCATGCAGGAGGTCGGGCATACCCCTGCCGGGGTGCTGCCCAATTTTTCATTTATTCTGGAATTGAATATTTTCACGCGTAATGCATGCCTCGGGACCTAAAAAGCCCATTTCCTTTACTCGTTTCAAATTATTTGTATGCTAATTGCATATTGTTTTTGCCTTGATATGTGCAAAGCACGTGGGCAACCTTTGCCCTTTTCATTTATTATCATTATTTTATCTTGTTTTGGGTCGCCATTGCCCTGGTGAGGCCTAAATCGGCCTTCGCCTGGAAAATAAGTCTGATGATATTTATTTTGTTAAATTTTCGCTGTCTAATTTCTTTTCCTTTGCAGGATGCCTCCTAGACGTAGAGTAACGCAGGCCCAGCCCGAGCTTGTAGCTCCGGATTGGATGGATGACGAGTCAGCTCAGAGGTACAGAGCATTGGCTCAGGTAGAGCTTCGGGCCAATCGCTTTGTGTCCAGACCGTTCCTAGAAGCCCTAGGGTTGGCCCCAGAGTTCGATTTACTTGCCGAGGGTGCTGGTTGGACAGAGTTCCTTGAGCCCTCCTCCCAGACTTTTCTAGAGGTTACTCGCTAGGTCCTGGCCACTCTCCGCTATGCCGGTTTTCAGAGTACAGATACCGACCCAGGGGTGGTTCAGTTTTGGTTCGACGGCGACCACTTCAGTATCACTAGGCAGAGATTTGCACAGGCCATGGGGCTCCCTACAGAGGAGGGGGTCAAGATCCCGCAGCGAGCTGTTAGACACGCCCATTGGGCGGCTATTGCCCTACCGGGAGTGCTGTACGATCATGATACAGCGAAGAGCACCGTACTGGTGTCTCAGGCACTTCGGTATTTGCACAGAGTGCTATCCAGTTCGTACCTCGGTCGAGCTGGTAATCCAGGGTTGCTTAACGCGGCCGAGATCTGGAGCCTCTGGGCCATGGTGGCAGGCCAGCGTCTCAACATTAGCCACAAGATCTTGGCCAACTTGACCAGAGTCGGCAGAGGATTGACGCCGGTAGTGATAGTAGGAGGAGTTATCACCCGGTTACTTTTGAGGTTGGGGGTTAACCCTGAGAGGTTGAGAGGACCCTTGCCGGAGGGGATCCATGTAGACGCCGCAGCGGCAGTACAGATGGGGATGATCTCCCCGATTTCGGGCCAGGCAGAGGCCTACAGGGTGCTGACCATTCATGAGACCCGGCAGATGTTCTCACTCCCACCCTTGGGTGCAGACCCAGACCACCCAGAGCACCCGGAGGAGCAGCCTCCACAGCCCGAGCCGCAGCCAGAGCCCCAGCCTCAGCCCGAGCCTCAGCCAGAGCATCAGCCTCTTCAGCCACAGACTGTGCCACCACCACAGCAGCAGGAGCAGCCCAGGACTCCCTCGGACTTGGACTTCGAGTTCACGATGGACGACCTCTTTGCCGCTTCACCGGCATCCAGAGCGCCGACTCCAGCCCCATCACCGAGTGCCAGGGTACAGAGGTTTATCCATGGGTCCTCCGAGAGATACCACTCCACCTCCTCGGCACCATCGCCAGAGCCAGCACCGCAGCAGCCTGCGCAGCCTAACTTCTCTCAGCTCCTCACGTCCATGTTTACAGCCTTAGAGCGGCAGCAGGATGAGAGGGACAGGGCTATTCACGAGAGGTTGGATCGCCAGTAGGATGCCATTCAGGAGCAGTCCCAGTCGGTGGAGCGCTTAGCTCAGGAGCAGGCTGGCTACATCGGGCATATGACCCGGGAGCAGGCTCGAGCCTTGGATGTTTTCAGGGATGAGCAGGCTCGGGCCTTAGGGGCCTTCAGAGGTGAGCTATTGAGGCTGATCGAGCAGATTGCTCAGGGCCAGGGGGAGTTGAGGCAGCAGCTCGCTCATGATTTGAGGACGTCACAGGACCAGGCGTCTTAAAGGGTTGACATGACCCTGCAGATGATTGATAAGTCACTCGACTCTCTGAGATCCCGCGTCCAGGCAATAGAGGGGATCCTCCCACCTTTGTCTCAGACCATGAGAGAGTTCAGAGAGCAGACAGAGCAGAGCCTAGAGCAGAGGAGAAAGGCCGCCAGTGAGCAGACCATTCAGTTGAGCCAAGCCTTCAAGAAGCTAGGAGACAAGGTTTCTGAGACCTTAGGGTTTATGAGCACCTGTACCTAGCCCTTCTTGGATGGCTACGCTCAGATCCGGTTTAGGCGGGCCCATGATCACGAGGCAAGACCCTCCACGGCTCAGCCAGCTCCACCTCCACCTCCGCCCGGGACCGTGCACATATCAGATGACGAGGATCCCGATGAGCCCTCCGACTACACGCCTCTCTGATCTTCAGGGAGTTATTTTTGTATCTGTTGTACATTTTCATTTTATATATGCACTGTACAAAAATGACATTTCTAGTGAAAACTTTTGTTTCATTATTGCATGATCATTCGATTGTTAATTGTTTAATCACATCACAGAAAGTGTATGTTCTCATATTTACTTATGTGTCAATGAAAATGACAATATAACAAAAACGAAAACAAAAATGATGAATAATAACTCAAATAAGAAAAAATGAAAAATGAAACATGGCATAGCAAATAAAGCAAGATCACGCCATCAATAGACGGGTTAAAAGATGACCACTCAAACGTGAACTAACAAAATCTTTCATCACACAGGTACAGAGAAATACCGATCTGAACATAGACATCGATTAAAAAGATCCCTTTTGGGACAAGGAACCCGGCGGGGTCTCCTCTTCTTCAAATCGAGACTGTGGCCAAAGCATGCTGCATCTCACATATCGAAGCTGTGGTCAAAGCATACCGCACTTCACCAGATCGAGACTGTAGCCAAAGCATGCTGCATCTCACAGATCGAGGCTGTGGTCAAAGCATACCGCACTTCACCAGATCGAGACTATAGCCAAAGCATGCTGCATCTCACAGATCGAAGCTGTGGTCAAAGCATACCGCACTTCACCATATCGAGACTGTGGCCAAAGCATGCCGCATCTCACAGATCGAAGCTGTGGTCAAAGCAAACCGCACTTCACCAGATCGAGACTGTGGCCAAAGCATGCCGCATCTCACAGATCGAAGTTATGGTCAAAGCATACCGCACTTCACCAGATCGAGACTGTATCCAAAGCATGCTGCATCTCACAGATCGAAGCTGTGGTCAAAGCATACCGCACTTCACCAGATCGAGACTGTAGCCAAAGCATGTTGCATCTCACAGATCGAAGCTGTGGTCAAAGCATACCGCACTTCACCAGATCGAGACTGTAGCCAGAGCATGTTGCATCTCACAGATCGGAGCTGTGGTCAAAGGATACTGCACCTCACCAGATCGAGACTGTAGCAAAAGCATGTTGCGTCTCGCCGAGCCCTACAGGTCGAGATGAGACCGATGGGAGTATCTTTGCATCGCCGAATAGATCAAGATGAGGTCTAACCGACATAAGGCACGGAGGGTGAAAAGCCGTCGCAGGTACGCTTGTGACACCCCATCCGCCACCCCCGTTGGAAGGGCAACGGCGGGCGCGCCACACGACGCTCACTCGCGACGCGACGGAACAATCAGCGGAAGCATACATGCGCTAAGCGGAAGCATTCACAACCAATAAGAGAAATTATAGAAAATATACCACATTGCCATTAAAAATAGAATTCAAAAACTATAATCAATAGCTCACAATATTTCATTAAAGATTCTTTTCAAAAATTTACATAAGCCACTAAACAAGAGAATACATATACAAAACGAATTACAGGAGAAGACAAAATAAATAACTCGACTCCTATATGGCCAGCCTGCAGATGCGCGACACGAGCATCTCCCAAAAATCCTTCACGCTACCTGCACGGGATAAAAGCCCGTGCTAAGCGATAACACTTAGTGGGGAGAAACAAACACAACAGAGCACTATACACGAAAACATGCACTAATATTCATAAAACAATAAGAATCAGAGTACAGATATATAAATATATAATCAGGATAAATAGTACATAACACTGAATCAATACACTACTCAGAGTCACACAATAATCAGAACACTTCGCTAAGCCAATACCAAACAGTTCACACAATAGCCTGAAATCAATGGTGGAGGATACGGGAACACGGCACGGGAGACCGAAGTCTCAAAAACACTTTAATACCCGAAGGTAGCACGGGAGACCGGAGTCTCAAAACATTTATCACTACACGAAAATGACCATCTCGGGGGTCAACCGCTTCGCCCAAACGGGGCGGACAGAATAGCTGTAAACTAACCCTTCTTAAGCATGCTTAATTATCCTATACCTTGACACTTCAGGCTCGACAACACACTCTCACATGACATTAGACAAACAAGACAATGTTCAAATTGTAACACCATTTATAAAAGCTGATCAACTGAAAGATGCAAAAGATGAATACAAAACCCAGAATACATGGTATCACGCGCTAAAAATCATAAATAAACATTCATAAAACACGCATAACAGAAAGGATTTTATTGCAAAACAGGGTAGGTCACGGTGGTAATCAGATTGGTTGCCACCGTGACATACCAGAGATCCTTGGCAGAAAGCAAGTCTAGGGTACCTCACGGTGGTAACCAAAATGGTTGTCACCGTGACATACCAAGCAGTCAGACAGAATCAAAAGTTTGGATACCTCACGGTGGTAACAAGATTGGTTGCCACCGTGACATACCAAAGCAGCCAGACAGAATCAAAAGTTTGGATACCTCACGGTGGTAACAAGATTGGTTGCCACCGTGACATACCAAAGCAGCCAGACAGAATCAAAAGTTTGGATACCTCACGGTGGTAACAAGATGGGTTGCCACCGTGACATACCAAACTTCACGGCAAAATGCATCTAGTTCGTGGCTCACGGTGGTAACAAGATTGGTTGCCACCGTGACCCATGCCCAGATGGGATTCCTCAGGGCAATTTCCAGGTCTTTCAAGCCAAAATCTCACAATCTTCACTTCAATCAAGCAATTTCACACTCCAATAACAATAGGAACTCAATCCAAACATCAAAGAATCATATCATCAATAAATCTTACTCATGAATTCTAAGAGCAACATCACTACATAAAAGCATAAAATGAGTTCTAAACTCCACAAGCTAAACTCAACCAAATACCAACCCATGGCATATAAACCATATAAACATAACACAATCAACAACTTCCAGAATATCTCATAAACACATAATTTTACACACATTCACAATTAGGCAAAATCCCAAACAAACACTCAAGAATACACTCCCAAACCTAGAAAACGAAGCTTCGAACCGAGTTCCTCACGAATCCACTATATCCTTGCCCTTGCTCTTCCTTCTCTCTTCCGATTCTTGCACAAAAACCCAGCCACAAACACTTAAATCGAAACCAAACACAAACCAAAAACCAATCCAAAGAACACTAATTAAATAAGGGAACCTCAATCCGAACTCAAACACTTACCTTCAACACTTCCAGCTCAAACCTTCAAAGATCCCACCTCAAGACTTAAGAAAACACAAGAAGAAAGAGATGAGAGCAGCAAAAATGGAAGAAGGAGAGAGAGGAGGACGGAAATGAAGAGGAGAAGGAAGAAATGAGCTAGCTTCCACGGGAAGCTAGGCAATTTCTGCCCTTCCCTTCTCTCTCTCTTACTTTACATTAATTGCTCACCAACTCAAGCCACTTGTCACAATCTTAGGGAATCAATCAATCCATCTTAATTCATCCACTCTTGGCACCATACACTAACCACACACCAGCCTAATTACACAATTATCTTCTAATGTACCAAACACAACCCACACCTTATAATTTCCAATAAATCCACTTTACATCCTTGGCACCATGCCCACAAACCACACAAAAAAATAGCCCTTAAACCACTAACACCCTACAACCATACACTACAAACATACACTAATATTTTCTTTCACTTCACTTAACACTTAATTAATTAGTTCCTTTAACACAAAATTCTTAAATGTCCAAAATTCTTCTTACCCAAATTACGAAAATACCCTCACTTATCCGACTTAAAGCACAGATTCCGACCAGGCCCTATTTGGGTTGTTACAATGCTTCCTTCCTAACCTTCTCTGAGTTTTGGCTTATCTAGGCGCTTGTGCACTAGCTACTCAAACACTGGGGGCAACTGTAAGCACTGTGTCCCGGAGCGATCCGGATCAGAGGTTACCCTATGATGAAATCAGTGTCCGAGCCTGTATAAAGGGCTGGATTTAGAGGTTTTAGTCCCACGTTCCACGAGAAATGAGGCTTGTTACCATTCCTGGGCAGAGGGGGAGAAAACAGAGGGTTTTTCGAGTCAAAAGGCTTTTTGTCCTCCACAGACGGCCAGCCCGTCTGTGAGGTCAACCCGTCGCTTCGAGTCACCAACGGCTTTTGGTATTTTCTGACGCCCGTCGAAAAGTCACCGCCCCTGTCAGAATGCCGCCTGGTTTCCCGGAGCACGCAACCCTTCCGATGCTCGTCGGTGGATGTGGCAGGGTCGTCGGACGAATCCTTGTGTCAGAAGGATTCTTCTGATGCCCGCCCCTATACACCGACACCCGTCGGTCGTGTTTGGCTTATAAAAGCTCCGAATTTTCAAGAGAAAAGGGTTGGAAAAATTTTCAAAGGGGGAAACTCTGCCCAATTTCAAGCAAATTTTCTCTCTCTTCCAGCAAAACACATTTACAAAGGGAACCTATTTGATCAAGGATCGAATCAATCAAAAAGGAACTAAAAGTAATTAGTTTTCTTTAGATATTAATTCCAAAATCAATCTTTTGAGGGGTTGAAGAAGAAATAGCCCATTTTTCTTTCTTTGACCCTTCATCTTTTGCTTCTCGTGGAACACGCGGGGCTCTAATCAACAAAAGACTGCTCACCCAAAGCGATTATCTGAGGGTAAATATTCCGGATTCCTTCTCCTTATCATTTCATATTCATTCCTTATTTTGTGGAATTTATCAATATCTGTCATTATTTTCCTTTATTTTGACTCTCTTTATCTCCTTTTGGGATAAAACCCATTTTTTGGCTTTGGGGAGAATTTTCTCTTCTGTTTTTTCGGAGACAGTGGTGACCGACAGGTCATCTTTATCACCGACGCCCGTCGGTCACCCCACCTACAGATGCCTCTCCTTGAGTGACAGACGGACATGTCGGTCACCTTAACCGACGCCCGTCGGTCATCTAAGGAAGGTCATCGGTGGGTTCTGCCTCCATCCTTTTAAATCGTTTTTTATCTTTTTCAAATCCTTTCGGTTTCCTACATGTTTATTTTATGTATATTAACATCTCTCAACTTTTTTATGAGTGCATATATGATTTCTCTTGGACTACCACAAGCTTGAGCGGCTATCTGCCACATTCGGAGGATTCCGTCCGGTTTAGTTTCCTAACCCTCTCGATTATTTCCTTCATTTTGTTATTCATTGATTATTTCATGTATATGGATATATTCTTCTCATATCTTGTTAATGTATAAATATAATCTAAATGATTTTATACTTAAAATAAAAATGAGGTTTGTATAAAGTGCAAAAGGGGCCAAAGCCCTATTTTTATCCAATAAAATCATCATAAACAAAAATCTCCAATTTTAATATTGATGTATGCGAGGACCAAAGTCCTCAAAATAAGCAATGCCCCGATTTATGCATGATTCACACATTTACGAAAGGGAGTTGTATTCCGCTCCTTGTATTATTGTAATTTATCGCTTTCATTATCTATCTGATCATTTATCGCTTTCAAAATGTGAATAAATGCGCCTTTTAATCAATTGCATAGTGTGGAGAGAGAGCGAATTAATGATATTAAGATTTGATCATAAAATAAATGAGGTAGAAATAGATGAGAAATTCCGGACCCAGCTCTGGTCTTTGGGCTCAAGAGGTTAGAGGTTATCCTCCAAAATACTTCTTGGGTCACGAGGCTTTAGCGCTAATCCTAGGCTCTTTAGGGTGAGAAGTTCACCTTCCATGACCCCTCTGGCTGGCCCAAAATGGATACCAAGCGCAGTCTTCGGCTCTCCGAGGCGAGAGTAACTTTCCCAATGTTCTATTGGGTGGCGACTCCATCAAACCTCCTTGTTGCCCAACATAGACGCACTTGCGATTTATCGCAAGCTGTCAACTGACCCACAAGTGCCCCGATCGCCCACGTGCGGGCGGCCGAGGGGATCCGGTGCGCGTCACACATAGCCCAAACCCTTTCGGTCCTTCTAACCCTTGGTGGTGACAATGGACTGCTGGCCCTGAGAGTTTATGCCTAAACTGGTCCCTGTAAGAAAATTCATCTTTTTTATCATATTCAGTACTTGGGGACTATCCACTGAGTTCCCCTCTTCCCCTATCACGGATATAGGAAAACCATTAAATGGCTGATTAACGATTCCCAAGGCAGAGACTTAGTTTTCCCTTGCAGCTTTGATGGTCACCACCTCCCCCCGTTTGGTATCTTGATCATCTGATGAAGGGTAGAGGGCACTCCTCCCAATTTGTGAAACTAAGGCCTTCCTAACAAAGCCAAAAAGTTGGCAGGGATAGGCAACACCACAAACTCTGCCTCCGTCTCAAGAGGCCCAGTCTTTACTACCGTTTTGAAGGTACCCGAGGCTTGCCTTTTAGAATTATCATAAGTAGTGATGGTGAGATCAGACCTGCTCAGCATACTTTCATCTAACCCGTAGGCTTGAAGTTCCATCA
Source organism: Excoecaria cochinchinensis (assembly GCA_947683425.1). Classification (NCBI taxonomy): domain Eukaryota; kingdom Viridiplantae; phylum Streptophyta; class Magnoliopsida; order Malpighiales; family Euphorbiaceae; genus Excoecaria; species Excoecaria cochinchinensis. The sequence continues at coordinate 10,885,586 of CANTUQ010000009.1, forward strand.
AAGGGAACACATTTATAAACAAGCCATCATCCACCATCACGCAAATAGTGTACTTGCAATTAATATGTGCCTTGATGTATAGGGGTATAGGGGGCGGTTGTGATTACAACCATCAAACAATAAGTCAGCGTCAGAGTATACCAGATTCTCCCCAATCATAAAAAATAGGAGGGGGAACTGCATTGTATCCCGACTTCTTGTTACCCTCTTTGCGTTCAGGATCTGTGATCTGCCTACTATAGATCAGATCCTGAATCTCCTGTCTCAGCCTCGCACAATTATCCGTCAGATGCCCAGTATGTTGGTGGTATGCACAGTACTCATTCTCCTTATGCCCAAGGGTCGTAACTTTCCCTCTTTTTTAAGCTTCTTCAGAGCCCATGATAGAGGTCGGCCTAGGTTCAAGAAGTATCTTTGGCTTGCCCCCGTAGCCGAAACCTCAGCCGTATTTTTCGTCCTATTGGTGCTGTTAGAACCAGCTTGTAACACCCCAAAACCACCCCAGTAGTTTGAGCCTGTCTGTGTCTGTATGTGTGTATTTTATGTGTTGCATGTGTGTGTTAAATTGGTTTATTTATTTAATTTATGTATATTAATTTGAGAAGAGGAGTTAGGATCTAGTATAAGTGGATGTATAGAATTTAAGTGTGAATAAGGAAAGATTAGTGTACATAGTAATGTATGGGAAAGAGGATATAAGCAAGGGATAATTTAGAGTGCATGATATTGTATGGGAGTAGGGTGTGATATAGGACATGTGTCTTTTGGAGATTGTGACAAGTGGCAAAGGAGATAAGTGAGCATTTATGGGTTAGGTGAGGAGAGAGAGAGAGGGAGATCAGCCATTTGCCCTTTGATTTCCGTTCTTCTTCTTCCTTCCTCACGCCATTCTTCTTTTCTTCTTCCTTCTTCTTTGTTCTTCCTTTTTCTTTGCACAATCTTGCTCCCACTTTCTTAATTAAGTAATTAGAGTTGATTAACTTGTGGTTTTGGAAGCTTAAAGGTGAGTTGGGGTTTTAGATTTCTTCTCTTCCTCTTCTCTAGGTTTAAATATTTATAAATTCACTTGTGGGTTGTTTTAGAATTGATCTTGATTGCTATGGGTTTGTGGTTCAGAGGAGGCTCCTAGACCTGATAAAGGAAAAGGAATCGCAAGCAGAAGCGGAGCTCGTGATTAGGAGCTAAGGAGAGAAGGTTTGGGAATTTTGTCTTTGTACACATAATTGTAGTTTGAATTGAATATTTGTGTTATTGCTTGGATTAGAGTTATAAGTTGTGTATATATGATTGAATTTGAATTAGACATGATATGAGATGCTAGAGAATGAGTATTGTGATAGGATTTGCAAGAAAGTATGTGAATCGATGTAATTGGTATTAAATGTGCTGGTTTGGGGATTTCTTGCAATTTGACATATAATGGATTTGATTTAATTGAGATAAATGGTGATAAAGCTGGGTTTTTAAATATGTTACGAGTTGTGGATGCTTGTGTTGCTGAATTTTGAGGTTTGGAATCAATTTTGGAAGTTTGGATGTGAATTGTGTGAGAATTCTGCAGAATTTGGGCGTAAGAGCTGGAAAACCCGTGTCTGTCGCGATCGCGACACTGTCGCGAGCGCGACAGAGCGCGGAGGTTTCGGCCCTCGCGCCGGCGCGAGAAGTGTCGCGCCAAAGAACTCGAGGGAGCTCTCTGTCGCGAGCGCGACAATTGTCGCGAGCGCGACAGAGTGCTCGAGCTCCGAGCTTGTGCGAGGTTCTCTTCTGTCGCGAGCGCGACAGAAGAGAAATCCCTACGTCCTCTCGCGACCACGAGATCTCTCGCGATCGCGAGACGAGGCGGGGAAGTGGAGCTTGGCTTCTGTCGCGAGCGCGACAGTCATCGCGAGCACGACAGACGTGACTTCCAAATTGGATTTCTTCTCCTTTTTGCTTAAAGACTTGGTTTCTTTTGCATGTGCTCTGTGATGTAAAGCCTTGAATATCTAATTAAATGAATAATATGTATGTTAATTTGACAAGATTTGGTATAACCTGCTAATGTCGAATAAGTGGATAGTTAGGCATGCCTAATAGAGTTATATGCCGCCGCAGCTATATGTACGACTTGGACCCTGATCAGGTCCCATGAATGGATCCTCGTGATCCCTCTGTCTGAATCTTTCTTACGATTCCACGTAAAAACAATTTGAAAACAAAATAAAAAGAATGATTTGATGCCTTCGGGTATCTATATGTATATGTGACGATACCGATACTCTCAAGTATCTATATGTACTCGTTATCCACTCATTGTGATTAAGCAGGTGTCATTGTATTTTGTACAAGAATCTTTGGATGAGAATGCTAATATCTGAATTAACTATGTATGATTATATGCTCATAATTGTATTGTTTTCATGCGTTTCTGTTACCGTCACTGTGAGTGACGGTCATGTATTGTGTGTTTCCCCACTAAGCGATTTCGCTTAGCACGGGTGTTTATCCATGCAGGTGTGGAAGGTTTTGATTGCCTCGGGTTGGGCGTGTCGCATCGGGAAGGCCAACGCAATTAGAGTTCTGAAGTTTTATAGTATAGGCTTTCCTCTATTTTGTAATAGATGTAATGTTTTGTTAGCCCTTTTGTACAGTATGTATTGGGCTTTTGTAAATTGTTTCTTTTTGTAATCCGATGTAATATGTAAAGACCTTCTTTTGGTATATTAATAAAGTATACATTTTGTTCAAAATCATTCTTCTCTGTATTGAAGTTTTTAATTATTTCCGATATGTCGCTCTATATATGTAATGTTTGCATGCTTGTACTAGTGGGGTGTGACACTCCTATCTATCCAGGGAGGCCTCTCCTCCAATCTGTATGGAAGTCTCCTTGGTATAGGTTGGGGTGTGACATTAGGTGGTATCAGAGCAATTGGTTTAGATGTTACTGGGTTTCAGTGTGTTAGTTAGTTGTTGGAGTTGTGTTGGCCTGATGCGCACTGCATTTATGTTTTGTAGTTATGGAGTCCGCCCGTGGATTGCTTGAGGGGTCAGCGGAAAGTGCGAATCCCCAAGAGCAGGATCCCTCAGTTTCTGGTCCGGCTCAACCTCCTAGGGGTTATCCTGAGGTGCCTTTGGGACCAATGGAAGCGATGCTCCAGAGTATGACAAGAGTACTTGAAAGGGTAACAGCGCCTAGTGCACCTATTGAAAGGCTAAGAAAGCATGGTGCAGAGGATTTCTTTGGTACTGGTATAGATGAATCTAACAAAGCAGAGATGTGGTTAGAAAAGACAGCCAGAGTACTTAAGGAGATAAGATGTCCACCGGAGCAAGAAGTGGAGTGTGCCTTGTCTTTGTTACAAGGTTCAGCTTATGATTGGTGGAAGTTGGTGGCTAGTCAACCGCAAGTTCCTGAACCAATAACATGGGAGTTCTTTGAGGATGAGTTTCAGAACCGGTATGTGACCAAAGCTTATAAGGATGCTAAGGGCACAATTTCTCACTCTTAAGCAAAGAACAATGTCTGTGGCTGAGTATGAGGATGAGTTCAATAAGCTCAGTAAGTATGCGCCGCCAAGGGTCCTTACAGAAGAGTTTCGATGTTAGCATTTTGAAGCAGGCTTGAATGAGTCTTTGAAGGTGATGTTAATATCATTGATGTCGGCTCCTAATGTGAGGTATTATTAGTTAGTTCAAGCAGCCTTGAGGGCGGAGCGTTCTGAAAATATATTAAGAGAAAAGGCTCAAAGAAGAAAGTCTGCAAGAGGTGGTTCTTCTTCAGGCAAGAGAGCGAGGGAATCGCAAGGAAACCTTGCTGATGAATCTACAGCTAATCCGGCCCCTAGAGGGAGAAGACAGGGTTCTTCTAGGGGAGCAGGCTCAGGTAGAGGTGATGGCCCTCCCCGATGTTCTCATTGTAATAGACAACATTGGGGTGAATGTCGGTGGTTAACAGGAGGCTGTTTTAAATGTAGCTCTACGGACCATTTACTTGCAAATTGTCCGAACCGACTTGGAGATCCTTCGGGACAACAAGAAGGGAGCCGAGCTGGATCTAATGTACCCCAAGGGAGTCGTAATAGGGGTAGAGGAAGGGGTCGAGGTGGACAGCCTCGAGATAGAGAAGCCTCGGAATCAGTAGATCGCCCTGTGCCATCATCTGGTAGGGCTTATGCTATGAAGGCCCGAGAGGAACAGAATGCTCCTGAAGTGATTGCCGGTAAGTTCTCTTTGCTTGATTCTGAAGTTTATGTTTTGATTGACCCGAGCTCTACCCATTCTTATGTGTGTTCTGGTAAGTTGTGGGATAGTTTGGGTAGTGAGGAAAAGATGGAATATGAGATTTGTGTATCCAGTCCGTTGGGTCAGAGTGTTATGGTTAATCGGGTGTGTCGGAAGTGTCCTTTAAAGATTCAGGGTACCGAGTTTGTAGTAGATCTGATTTGTTTGCCATTCCATGAGTTTGATATTATTCTGGGAATGGATTGGCTAGAAAAGCACCGTGCAGTGGTAGATTGTCATAGGAAAGTAATGGTTTTGAAGGATAAAGATCAAATGCCGGTTGTGGTAAAGGGAATTGGAAGCAGTTCTTTGCATAATGTTGTATCAGCTATGAAAGTTAGAAGATTTATCAGGAAGGGATGTGAAGCGTTTTTGGCTGTGGTTTTAGACTCTCGGAGAAGTCAAGTTAAGATTCAAGATATTCCGATTGTAAGAGATTTTGTAGATGTTTTTCCGGAAGAGTTACCGGGGTTACCTCCCGAGAGAGAAGTTGAATTATCTGTAGAGATTGTTCCAGGTACAGCTCCGATTTCTAAGGCTCCTTACAGAATGGCCCCAGTGGAATTGAAGGAATTGAAGAGTCAGTTGCAAGAGTTGTTGGATAAAGGATTCATTCGGCCAAGTGTGTCACCGTGGGGTGCTCCAGTGCTGTTTGTTAAGAAGAAAGATGGAACCCTTCGGATGTGCATTGACTAATGACAGCTTAATAAAGTGACTATTAAGAATAAGTACCCATTGCTAAGGATTGAAGATCTTTTTGATCAGTTGAGAGGAGCTGGGGTATTCTCTAAGATAGATTTGAGGTCAGGTTATTACCAGTTAGGGGTTAAGGAAGCAGATGTGGTTAAGACGGCTTTTCGGACACGTTATGGTCATTATGAATTTTTAGTAATGCCTTTTGGTTTGACCAACGCGCCTGCAGCCTTTATGGATCTGATGAACCGAGTTTTCCGACCGTATTTGGACAAGTTTGTTGTGGTGTTTATTGATGACATTTTGGTGTACTCTAGAGACCGTAAAGAGCATAAGGAACATCTTAAGTTGGTATTGCAAATGTTAAGGGATCATCAGTTGTATGCGAAACTCAGTAAGTGTGAGTTTTGGTTGAAAGAAGTGGCCTTTCTTGGGCATGTGGTGTCAGCGGAAGGTGTACGGGTTGATCCTAGCAAAATTGAAGCGATTGTTAATTGGATGCCTCCGAAGAATGTACCAGAAGTGAGGAGTTTTCTGGGGTTAGCAGGATATTACCGACGGTTTGTTCAGGGGTTTTCAGTGATAGCATCTCCTTTAACAAAGTTACTTAGAAAGGATGTCAAGTTTGTATGGACTGAAAAGTGCCAAGCCAGTTTTGATCGTTTAAAGGAATGGTTGGTTAAAGCTCCTGTGCTCACACAACCAGTTTCGGGTAAGGAATACACTATGTATAGTGATGCTTCGGGTATTGGGTTAGGTTGTGTTTTGATGCAAGGGAATAAAGTAGTAGCTTATGCATCGAGACAGTTGAAGCCTCATGAGCAGAATTACCCGACTCACGATCTGGAGTTGGCAGCGGTAGTGTTTGCACTTAAGGTTTGGCGACACTACTTGTATGGAGAGACGTGCAGAATTTTCACCGATCACAAGAGTCTCAAGTATTTGTTAACTCAGAAGGAGTTGAATTTGAGGCAGCGGAGATGGTTAAAGCTTTTCAAGGATTATGATTGTATCATTGACTATCATCTGGGTAAAGCTAATGTGGTAGCGGATGCTCTCAGTAGGAAGTCTTTGTCTGCGTTACTGATTAGTCGAGGCAGATGGAGATTTGATTCTGAAGGTGCTCTAATTGCTCAACTGAAAGTTAAGCCAAGTTTGAGATCAGAAATTGCAAAGGCTCAGTTAAATGATCATGTGCTTCAGCGTGTTTGTCAAGCAGTGAAAGAGGGTAAGCAGACTGAGTATTTATTAGATGGTGAAGGAGTGTTGAGGCACGGTAGTCGGTTATGTGTACCTAATGTAGGTGAGTTAAGAAAGAAGTTGTTGCAAGAAGCTCACTCACCAGTCTTCACTATGCATCCTGGTGGAGATAAGATGTATCAAGATCTGAAGCAATACTATTGGTGGCCAGGGATGAAAAGAGAAATAACATAATTTGTTTCAAGGTGTCTTACTTGTCAGCAAGTGAAAACCGAGCATCAAGTGCCATCGGGATTGCTTCATCCCTTACCCATTCCTCAATGGAAGTGGGATGACATCACGATGGATTTTGTATCTGGTCTTCCTATGACGCAGCGTAAGCATGATTCTGTATGGGTCATTGTAGATCGATTGTCGAAGTCTGCACATTTTCTACCAGTACGATTGGATTATTCGATGGACAAGTTGGCAGAACTGTATGTGGATGAGATAGTCCGATTGCATGGAATTCCATTATCCATTGTATCAGACCGAGATCCTCATTTTACATCTAAGTTTTGGAAAGAACTTCAGACAGCTTTGGGAACACGGTTAAATTTCAGTACTGCTTTCCATCCGCAGACCGATGGTCAATCAGAGAGAGTTATTCAGATTTTAGAAGATATGCTCCGTGGTTGTGCTTTAGAGTTCTCAGGAAGCTGGGATCAGTATGTATCTTTGATGGAATTCGCGTATAATAACAGCTACCAAGTGAGTATTAGTATGGCCCCTTATGAAGCACTGTATGGACGGAAATGTAGAACACCAGTGTGTTGGACTGAACTGTCAGAAAAGGCTATGATTGGTCCGGATATAGTGCGGGATACCGAAGAGAAGGTAAGAGTGGTGCAACAGAACTTGAAGGCAGCTAAGGACCGACAGCGTTCTTATGCTAATCTGAAGCGTCGGGACATTCAGTATGAAGTAGGTGATAAAGTTTTCTTGAAAATGTCACCGTGGCGTAAGGTTCTCCGTTTTGGCAAGAAAGGCAAACTAAGTCCACGTTTTATTGGACCATATGAGATTCTAAGGAAAGTGGGTCCAGTAGCGTATCAGTTAGCTTTGCCTTTGGAGTTAGCTAGACTACATGATGTTTTCCATGTGTCTATGCTTCGGAGATATCGGTCAGATCCTTCGCATGTGCTACCAGTGCAAGATATTCGGATTCAGTCAGACTTTTCTTTTGATGAAGAACCGAAGAGGATTTTTGATAGAGAAATCAGACAGCTTCGGAATAAGCAGATACCGTTAGTCAAAGTTCTATGGCAGCATCACGGTATTGAAGAAGCTACATGGGAACCAGAGGAAGCTATGAGATTACAATACCCTCAGTTATTCGGAACAGGTATGAATTTCGAGGACGAAATTCTGTTAAGTGGGGGAGTATTGTAACACACCAAAACCACCCCAGTAGTTTGAGCCTGTCTGTGTCTGTATGTGTGTATTTTATGTGTTGCATGTGTGTGTTAAATTGGTTTATTTATTTAATTTATGTATATTAATTTGAGAAGAGGAGTTAGGATCTAGTATAAGTGGATGTATAGAATTTAAGTGTGAATAAGGAAAGATTAGTGTACATAGTAATGTATGGGAAAGAGGATATAAGCAAGGGATAATTTAGAGTGCATGATATTGTATGGGAGTAGGGTGTGATATAGGACATGTGTCTTTTGGAGATTATGACAAGTGGCAAAGGAGATAAGTGAGCATTTATGGGTTAGGTGAGGAGAGAGAGAGAGGGAGATCAGCCATTTGCCCTTTGATTTCCGTTCTTCTTCTTCCTTCCTCACGCCATTCTTCTTTTCTTCTTCCTTCTTCTTTGTTCTTCCTTTTTCTTTGCACAATCTTGCTCCCACTTTCTTAATTAAGTAATTAGAGTTGATTAACTTGTGGTTTTGGAAGCTTAAAGGTGAGTTGGGGTTTTAGATTTCTTCTCTTCCTCTTCTCTAGGTTTAAATATTTGTAAATTCACTTGTGGGTTGTTTTAGAATTGATCTTGATTGCTATGGGTTTGTGGTTCAGAGGAGGCTCCTAGACCTGATAAAGGAAAAGGAATCGCAAGCGGAAGCGGAGCTCGTGATTAGGAGCTAAGGAGAGAAGGTTTGGGAATTTTGTCTTTGTACACATAATTGTAGTTTGAATTGAATATTTGTGTTATTGCTTGGATTAGAGTTATAAGTTGTGTATATATGATTGAATTTGAATTAGACATGATATGAGATGCTAGAGAATGAGTATTGTGATAGGATTTGCAAGAAAGTATGTGAATCGATGTAATTGGTATTAAATGTGCTGGTTTGGGGATTTCTTGCAATTTGACATATAATGGATTTGATTTAATTGAGATAAATGGTGATAAAGCTGGGTTTTTAAATATGTTACGAGTTATGGATGCTTGTGTTGCTGAATTTTGAGGTTTGGAATCAATTTTGGAAGTTTGGATGTGAATTGTGTGAGAATTCTGCAGAATTTGGGCGTAAGAGCTGGAAAACCCGTGTCTGTCGCGATCGCGACACTGTCGCGAGCGCGACAGAGCGCGGAGGTTTCGGCCCTCGCGCCGGCGCGAGAAGTGTCGCGCCAAAGAACTCGAGGGAGCTCTCTGTCGCGAGCGCGACAGAGTGCTCGAGCTCCGAGCTTGTGCGAGGTTCTCTTCTGTCGCGAGCGCGACAAGCTTCGCGAGCGCGACAGAAGAGAAATCCCTACGTCCTCTCGCGACCATGAGATCTCTCGCGATCGCAAGACGAGGCGGGGAAGTGGAGCTTGGCTTCTGTCGCGAGCGCGACAGTCGTCGCGAGCACGACAGACGTGACTTCCAAATTGGATTTCTTCTCCTTTTTGCTTAAAGACTTGGTTTCTTTTGCATGTGCTCTGTGATGTAAAGCCTTGAATATCTAATTAAATGAATAATATGTATGTTAATTTGACAAGATTTGGTATAACCTGCTAATGTCGAATAAGTGGATAGTTAGGCATGCCTAATAGAGTTATATGCCGCCGCAGCTATATGTACGACTTGGACCCTGATCAGGTCCCACGAATGGATCCTCGTGATCCCTCTGTCTGAATCTTTCTTAAGATTCCACGTAAAAACGATTTGAAAACAAAATAAAAAGAATGATTTGATGCCTTCGGGTATCTATATGTATATGTGACGATACCGATACTCTCAAGTATCTATATGTACTCGTTATCCACTCATTGTGATTAAGCAGGTGTCATTGTATTTTGTACAAGAATCTTTGGATGAGAATGCTAATATCTGAATTAACTATGTATGATTATATGCTCATAATTGTATTGTTTTCATGCGTTTCTGTTACCGTCACTGTGACTGACGGTCATGTATTGTGTGTTTCCCCACTAAGCGATTTCGCTTAGCACGGGTGTTTATCCGTGCAGGTGTGGAAGGTTTTGATTGCCTCGGGTTGGGCGTGTCGCATCGGGAAGGCCAACGCAATTAGAGTTCTGAAGTTTTATAGTATAGGCTTTCCTCTATTTTGTAATAGATGTAATGTTTTGTTAGCCCTTTTGTACAGTATGTATTGGGCTTTTGTAAATTGTTTCTTTTTGTAATCCGATGTAATATGTAAAGACCTTCTTTTGGTATATTAATAAAGTATACATTTTGTTCAAAATCATTCTTCTCTGTATTGAAGTTTTTAATTATTTCCGATATGTCGCTCTATATATGTAATGTTTGCATGTTTGTACTAGTGGAGTGTGACACTCCTATCTATCCAGGGAGGCCTCTCCTCCAATCTATATGGAAGTCTCCTTGGTATAGGTTGGGGTGTGACACAGCTGACTTGCCTGCCCCCTGGTTGCTGTAAACCTTCCTAGCATAGGCTTTATTACTTGCTCTCTTGGCCATGAATTCACTCTCAGCCTCTATGGCGATATCCTTCAAGGATTCCCAATCCTTGAGACCTTTCATCTTTAGTTCATCCTTCAAGTATGGACTTGCATTCCGCATAAACAATCGAATCTGCTCTGACGTATCGGGCTTACACTTCATCTCCATAACCCTATTCCACCACCTAGTGAGATACTTATGGAAGGACTCTCTTAATTTCTGCTATAACAACTCTAGGTCCTTCAAGGTGACTCCATCCAAGTACTACAGTCATACTGCTTGAGGAACTCCTCGATCAGCAGATCCCAATCCTCTTTGGATCTTTTGTCCAACTATGATACCAATCTACTGTGGCTCCAATAAGGCTCAAGTAGAAATACTCTATACTTCTGCTTCATAGACAAGGTAGTACCCTTTATGACCAAAAAGTACTGCTTAATGTGCGCTGTCAGGTCAAAAGTCCCATCAAACTTGGGAATATCAGGCATTTTGAAATTTTGGGGCATTAGGTCATCCCCATCCAACTCTCTATCCTCAAGGTAAATCCTCCTACATCCTGTCAGTATACAGGTCATGGCCTCAAACCTATCTTCCATCTTCTTCCACATCACCTCCTCGACTTTAGGCACCTTGCCCTTTACTGAGACTGGGTCCTCTTCGAAGAAGTCATCGTCAAGATCTATAACCCTTTTAAGTTCTGGTGTACCCCTGGGCTCAGCCATTTGTGGGCATAAAATCACTGGAGGATCCTCTATAACCGGATCTTGCCTCTCTTATCCTATTGCAGGAGCAACTGGTGGCTGCCTAGCGGGCTATGTAATGGCAGCAGTCAAATTCCCCATCAATGTCATCATCCTATTTTTGAATTCCTCCAGCCTCCTACCCACTTCCTTAGTAATCAATGCGTGGGTCACATCAGACTCTCTTGAAGGGTTAGCCATTTTAAGTTCTACTGAAAAGTCTGAAGATAAAGTCTCACTGCCCTCTGAAAATAAATCTGAACCCCAAACTAATACCCATCCTGACAACTCTAAGGTATGATTTCTAATCAACCATCCACTGGGATCCCTAGACCACCCGGATGAATCTACGATGGTTGCATAGCTCACATTGTCAGAATGATGCATGAATGACATATATGATGCATGATCGTGTGTCGTGCAGCATTTTACAACCACATACAAGCAAGTAGATTCTTCCAACCTTTTAACTCCCGCACATGAGGTCAATTAGTCTCTTCCTAGGTGAACTTAATCCATGGGCTAACAGGGGACCCGAGGAATGCGCATACTGCATGGCGGGAAATCGGCAGCACAACGTCTCTCAGAATGCGGATACGTATGAGTTTCAGCCATTATTTACTTGAATACTTCAACCAAATTAAGGTGGGCCCACCAGGGCATGAAAGCCTTTGATAGAAGACCACTTAATTCATTTGATTTTGTTCAATATATGACGGCCCACATGACAAGCATTGTATTACGGTTCATCTTACCTAGGGGAAGTATCTAGTGCCATTATATGAGCTTTGGTCAAGGTGATGTTACTTTAGGGCTACCCAAGTATGGTCCCTGCCAACAGGTCTAGGTCATCACGAGCATAATGACCAATCAGGTCTCCATTTGATATACCAAAAGGTACTAGGTTTGGGCTAGTGATTATCCTTAACACTTTCCCATATTGAGTGAATGTAGGGTCGTGCTTCAAGAACGCACCGGGGTAAAATAAGGGTCCATACTAACATAATTCTAAGGCTCTAGCATGATGCAATGCAATTTTTAAAGAGAGATGGAATTTTAGTTTTAAAAACTCAATTATACATTTTAACCAAGACACTTTCAGAGCAAAGTCACAAAGTCCCCAATGGAGTCACCACTGTGACACGCGCCGGAACCGGCCTGAGGGGAAGGCTTCCCTTTTACTTTGGCCCGCTTTTAGAGCTCGAGGGCTGGTTCATGTAATTTGATCTTGGGTAACATGAGACATTTTGGAATCCCTACCCAATAGAACATTGGGAAAGTTCATCTAGTCCCATGATACCTTTAGGCACCTTTGAGGTATTTTGGAGTTGCCACTCAATTTACGAGAAATTGGGAAAGGTCATCTAACCTCTATGGTCTAAACCAGTGAGTAGTTCGGGACTCCACTCTAATTAATGTCTTGATTAGTTATAAATGAGTTTTTAGGTTAGAAAAATCCATCCCTCATCTCACACGATTAATGCATTTTATTAAGAGAAGTAATTCAAGCATCGAGAAAATTGTAAATAAAAGTTGTAAATAAAGCGGTAAACACACAAAGCCACATCATTACAAAATAAAAATTGCGACAAACACAATCCTCCAAATGAAAAGGAAAAGCTAAACAAAATTGAAATGGAAATTGGGACAAATACAATCCCCCAAATGAAAAGAAAAGCTAAACAAAATTGCTCCAAAAATAATTAATTATAAGGGCCCACAAGATATATAAACATAAAGTTAAAGCAATCAAGCACAACTAATCAAAAGAGGTAACATGCATAAATCAAAATATTTATTTGGTTTAAGAATATTGGTTCTTTCATGCTCGCTTAAAAAAGGATCGAAAAGTTGTTTTGGCTACTTGCTTGAAAACCAGGACGATCTACTCCCATTTTGAGAAAAGATCAACTCTTCATTTTAATTTATGATATTTTTGCATTCCTTGGATAAAATCAAGGACATTGGTCATAATTTATTAATAAAAATCCTGACTTAACCATAAAGATATTTTTGTGATTTTTTATCTGACACGCACATAAAATAAAACTATTTTATTTATAAACTAAACACAATCACACAAATAAGAGATAGGTAAGATCTCACCGAGATAACGTAGTCTCCTACACATTGTTACCCCTCCATTTGGTCACAAAAATGCTCAAACAAGCAACACCACATTTTAAACCCAAATGAAAAACAACAATAAAAAATATTAGCAATAGTTCTAAAATCAACTAAATAAAAATGAAAATAATGGAAATAAACATCATGAGACAGAAAATAATATTTAAACATAAAAAAGAAAAGATTATCACAAAAATCATACCAAAAAAAATAACAATAAACCTGATTTTTCACACCCAAATCATATGCATTAATCAATGCTCATTCCAAAAACAAAACAAAGATTGGAAAATCATATGAAAGAAAAATAAATCCCCACTGTAAAAACACACATTCATTAAATCATTGTTCATATATTTATTAGTACAAGAAAAGAAAAATGAGAAAATAAAATAAGATAATAAAAATGGGTTTAAGATCATTTACCCACAGAGTAGATAATCTGGAAGCAAGATGTCTCAATCTGTTTTTCCCGTTAAGATTCAAAAAAACAGACTCAAAACGATTCAAAAAATCTTAAGTTTTTGTTGTCTCAAAAAACTCAAGAACACTAAACTCAAAAACGATTTTTTTGTTGTTTGATGAGAAACCCAATCTAAGAAAATTGATTTTCCCTTCCTTAAGTTAAATCTAATCTCAACAAACGTTTTTCTTGTTCCAAGAAAATTAAAGAAGGAAAAATTCTTCTCCAAGAAAAAATGGTTCTTTTCTCTCAAGAAACAAAACCCCTCGTTTTTCTTCAAAAATTCTTTCTTTTTCCCTTCTTTCTTCCTCCCCTTGTCATTTTAAAAAATCCTCCTCAAAAGACATAAAAACTGAAAAAAATCAGGTTTTTTTAGTCCGATTTGGACTGTATGTAACAACCGATGGCGGCCGACCAAGAGCTGATTGATAACAGAAGTCCGAGATTAGATAAGTTTTGTATTTTTGAGATTAATGCTAAATAATGATCATGTGTAATGAAATCAAACCGAAACATATGCATTTACACTATAATATGGTGATATGATCAGAGCAGTTCATTTTGCATACTCAAAGTTGTCTAGCATATTGTTATTGCCTACCCTCTACTACTCTCACCACTCGGGTCCTTTAGCCGACTCATTTTGCTATTAACTGCGAAGGCAATTCTACAGCACCATTATGAGAAGAATCAAGCTCAGACGGCCATAACATGGGCATAAGTACATGCTGATCACTAGAAAGATCTTTGGTAGCATAGGTGCCTAGGTGAGCCAAAACTCAAAGACAAAAGGAAAGAGACACTTACCTGAGGCAGCCGTCTTTTCAAACTAGGTGATGTTGTTGGGGTGGTTGTCGCCATGTTATCATTTGTTAAAGCGGTAGTACCGTGATCGTGCTAACCCTCCGTGGAGTGGTAGTGCCGTCATCGTGCTAACCCTTTTGAAGATGTGAAGCGGTAGTGTTGTGGTTGTGCTAACCTTCAGTAGAATGGTAGTGCCGCCATCGTGCTAACCTTTCTAAGATGTGAAGTGGTAGTGCCGTGATCGTGCTAACTCTCCGTCGAGTGGTAGTGCCGTCATCGTGCTAACCCTTCTGAAGATGTGAAGCGGTAGTGTTGTGGTCGTGCTAACCTTCCGTAGAATGGTAGTGCCACCATTGTGCTAACCCTTTTGAGATGTGAAGCGGTAGTGCCGTGATCGTGCTAACCCTCCATAGAGTGGTAGTGCTATCATCGTGCTAACCCTTCTAAAGTGGTAGTGCCGTGGTCGTGCTAACCTTCCGTAGAATGGTAGTGCCGCCATCGTGCTAACCCTTTTGAGATTTGAAGCGGTAGTGCCGTGATCGTGCTAACCCCCCGTGGAGTGGTAGTGCCGTCATCGTGCTAACACTTCTGAAGTGGTAATGTCGTGGTCGTGCTAACCTTCAATAAAATGGTAGTGCCGCCATCGTGCTAACCCTTCTCAGATTTGAAGTGGTAGTGCCGTGATCGTACTAACCCTCCGTGGAGTGCTAGTGCCGTCATCGTGCTAACCCTTCTGAAGTGGTGCCCCATGAGAGGTCTTTGTATTTGATGCTTGGATTGATGTTTGGATTGATATTAGGATTAATGTAGCCACTCGCCTTTTGCCGGTGTCAGCATTAAATCTCTCTTACTGCAAAATTGGAAAGCCAAATATGCAGGAAAAATAGTGAGCATGCACGTGAAATGTATGTGTCATGCAGAAATGCAGGATAAGAATTCATCTAAGTGGACTTAGAGATGATAGCCAGGCTGGCTGCAATTTGCGATAGGATTGATGCCCTTTGAAGCTGCTTTCGAATTTCGTGCCTTCGAGATTGCGAGGTTCTCATCTGATACCTGTAGTCATTTTTTTAAGGTAGTGCATCTCTTGTGGATTTTCACACTAGCTTTTGTTAGCAGAAAATGCGTCCTTTTCGGATTTTCACATAACCCTGCACCTTATTTTTGCCTGGAATGGACCCAACCCAATCCAGCAGCTTTTTTTTATTATTTTTTAAGGATAGACTGCTTGTTTCCAGGTTTTCACCCTATCTTTTTGTCTAACTTTTTCTTAGAGAACCAATTACAATTTTCATCTCTAACGGCTTTTTTTTTGCAGAGAGGTTGAAGCTGTTACCAAAGATCTTTCTAGTGTAATCAGCATGTACTTATGCCCATGTCATGGCCGTCCGAGCTTGATTCTTCTCATGATGGTGCTGCAGAATTGCCTTCGTAGTTGATAGCAAAATGAGTTGGCCGAAGGACTCGAGTGGTGAGAGTAGCAGAGGGTAGACAGTAACAATGTGCTAGACAACTTTGAGTATGCAAAATGAATTGCTCTGATCATATGAACATATTATAGCGTAAATGCATATGTTTCAGTTTGATTTCATTACACATGATCATTATTTAGCATTAATCTCAAAAATACAAAACTCATCTAATCTCGGACTCCTGTTATCAATCAGCCCTCTCGGGTTTTCATGATTGAAGATTTTCTCTCAGCCTTTAATTTTTGCCCAGAATGTTTTCTTTCTTTCTTTTGTTTTTTTTTTCTGGCAGGGCGCCTAATTTTAGCATGTTCGCCTTTTTTTGGTTTTCGACCTGTGGGGCATTTATTATTTATTTTTCTCTTTTTTTTAGCCTTTACCATGGAACCTCCTTCAGTTTGTCGGTGTCGATTGGTTCCTTTGAATTCTCTTTCATCATTGCTAGCCAGGACGACTGCTTCTTTTGACAATGTCCTTTCTCTTTTTTTTGTTCTTTTTTTATTTTTCACCAAAGGCTTCATCTTAACTCCTATGTAAACTGGTTGAAGTAGTGAGTTCTCTATTTGAAACTTAACTGTGAAAGCCCGTAGTTTCCTTTGTTGGCTTTGATGGCTCGATTTCTGAAGTATCCTCTAATGTTTGAGATTAGATTACAAGTTAGCCTCAAATGGTTTAGGGCAAGACTATGGTTTTTTTCTTTCTCTTCTTCTTTTTTTTATTTTTTATTTTTTGAGGTAATGAGTTATCTTTCTAAGTTTGGCTATAAGGTTTAATGCTTTACTTATCTTGGTTTCAGATGGTTAAAGGTCAATCTTGATTGGCTTTGGAGTGAATATCTCAAATGGTTGGGAGGAAATAAATTCTAAGGCTTGGTTCTAATGAGCTATATATTCCTTGTGAAGACCCGGAGTTTCATCTGTCTAACTTCTGATGTAGCCTTTTAATGAACAGAGTTTGATTTTGCTTGGCTGCACTGAATGCACCCTAGATATTGAGGAGGCAAAGGAATGGTTTTTTAAACTTTGCTCATCATCATGTTGGCATATTGAAGTAGCAATGTCCCAATAATGCCCTTGTCATTCCAGGTCAAGGCAAAGGCTTTTCCATTTTTCCTTTTTTAACATCATCTCTCAGAATTTTCCTCTCTTTAGGAGTTATATTAGATGCTATCAAGATTTTCTTTGGATTTTCCAAAGTTCTAAGATTAAATACAGTCGCATTAGTTAAATTAATGTCACAAATGAATGCATCATGATCATGAGAAATGAAATCATTGGAAACATCATACAAGTAAGCAAAATTGTTCTTCTTATTGAAACAACCAACATTGCAAATATTTTCATAAAAAAATGGTTCTTGTAATAATAACAAAGACTGAAGAAAAAAGAACATAATCTTCCTTGTTTTTATCTCCACTCTCACTAGTGGATTATCAGTCTATCGTCGCCATGGGAATCCCTTCTTCACTCGCCTTTCGACAAGTGATAATGACGTACTCTTCTCCATATAGCTCATACAATGCATGCCACTCGGGTAGACCAGACCCGATCATATTCATGGTGGGAGGACTGCATTATAGCCTGCCTTCTTCTTCTCTCTCTTCTCAAGATCCGTGATCTGTTTGGTGTCAATAAGATCTTGGATGTTATTCCTTAAAGTCCGCCAGTAATATGTCAGGTGCCCAGTGTGCTGATGGTAGGCACAGTACAGATCATCTCTGTGCCTTGGCTATCCCTAATTCATGGCTGGCCTAGGCATCAAAGGTCGCAGCTTGCCCTCCTTCATTAATCTCTACAATACCCAGGATAGAGAGCGGCCCAAATTATAATAGTACCTGTGACGCGCGCCGAACCCGGGAACCCAGTAAGGGCCCTCGCTTTGAATCCGCCATTGGGATTCGAGGTATGAAGGTTCGCGTCTTTTGATCATGGGCGCCATGAGACATCATCGGTATGCTCCTCTCAATAGAACATTGGGGAGTATGACCTAGCCTATTGACGCCTAAAGGCACCTTTGAGGTATTTGGAGTCGCCACCCAATTTGCAAGAAATTGGGAAAAGGTTTCTCACCTCTATTGGTCTAAACCAGAGATATGATGTCCGGAACTTCCCTCTTATTTATGCTTTGGTTAAATATAAATGGATTCTTAACTTCTTAAAATTATATCTCTCATCTCACGCGATCAATGCATTTAATTTAAATTGCGCATTTCAAGCACGTAAAGGAAGTAAATAAAAGCGATAAAGCAATAGATAGAGAAAGCGGTAAACACATAAGCACGCAATTACAAGAGAAATAAGGGCGGAATACAACCCCCATTGGAAGGAAGTGAAGCTATAAATGGGACGGAATACAATCCCCAAAAATAAATAAACTTGGCCCAAAATTATTTCAATGGGCCCAAAAAAGAAATGAACTTTGAATTTAAAACACTCACCCAAGATTAAAATAAAAGAACATACATAAATGCATTATTTAAGGAACGTTGGTTCCTTCGCACTTGTTCGAAATTTAGGAACATTTTTTCCTTCGTATTAATTTGAAGAGGGTTCGAAGAGTCATTTTTGATTGCTTGAATTAAAAGACCGGGATGAGTGATCCCATTTTTGTAGAAAAGTTGACTCTTCGTTTTAATTGTGACATTTTTATTGTCGGGCTAAAATAAGGGACATTGGTCCTGATTTTATTAGTGAAAATTCCAATTTAATTATAGAAATATTTTTGTGATTTTTTTATCGCACGCGTGCACAAATAAAATAAATATTTACAAATAAGCACGTAACACATAAAGAGAGAGTCGAAAAGATCTCACCAAACCGGAGTGACTCTCCACGCATTGCGACCCATCCGGGGAGTCACGGGGGGCTCAAATAACCCGATTCAAGTTAAACTCATACACAAATAATATCAACAATATTAGTAAATATTCAAAGTGAGTTAATCAAACAAATGATAAATATAATAATAATAACAATAATAGCAATGCAACAAAATAAATCAAATTATCAACAGTAAATAACAATGCAACAATAAAGAGGATGAATAGTAGACATAATAATCATAATAAAACCATGTGATAATAATAATAATAATAATAATAATAATAATAATAATAATAATAATAATAGGATGGTAATAATGCAAATAATAATAATAATGAATGATATGTAATATGAAAACAGAATAATCAATTGGAAGTGATATTAACAATGGTAATAATAATAATAATATTATTAATGAACTACATGGCAGCAACCTATAATAATAATAATGGTAATAATAATAAAAACAATGGATGGACCAAATAGTGATGGTAATAGTGATAATGACAACATTGCTACATGAGGATAATATCAAATAACAAGGGTAATGATAATATAAATGGGGATTGGTGACCAACGGCAAAACAAGTAAAAATTAAACTATAAAATCAAATCAAATCCACATAGAGAAGTTGGACCAAAAGCAAGGCTAGGGATGTCAACAGTAGCAAAAATAGAAACTATTAACCATGAATAAATATGACAATAGCAACAAAAAAAATATTAACAACAATAAATACCTTACAAAAAATGAGGATGAGTTCAAGAATATTTACCCTCAGAATTTTTAGATTGGGAAAACGGTGTCCCGATCGATCTTCCTTGTCGGATTTGTAATGATAAATATTTGAAGAAAATGTAGAATCAAATATTTTGAAATAAAATCAAGAAAATACTTTGGTAAAAATATTTTTGGTGGATGATTTGAGCAAAAAGAAATTAATTTTTCCAAGCCCAAATCACACAAGAAAATGGATTATTATTTTTTTTAAGAGCCATCCAAGATTAAAGCTTGAGAGAAAAAGAAAAAGAAACTAAGGGACTAGCTCCTGGAGAGAAAAGGTTGAAAGAAAAAAAAACATTCAAAATAATTGCCGTGCTTGAAAATGAGGGAAAAAATCTTCATTTAAGCTTGTCTTGGCAAAAAATGGCAAAAGACAAAAAATCTTTTATTTTTAGTTAATCCAAAATATCACAAAATGGTGAAACAATGGGAAATGTCAGACTGAAAAAAAAATTTAGACTGAAAACAGCGAAAAAAATGGACAGGCGAAGACCAGGTCGCGCGGAGAGGGCAAGGGCGCATGGCGGGCAGCCTGCTGCGCGCGTGGTGCCCCCGCACCGCGCGCGGCAGGTAGCTGCCTCGCCCGCAGGGGGGGCGCGAGGCGCCCCCCGCCTCGCGCGCAGGGGCTGCGCGCGAGGCCCCCCGCCTCTCGCGCAGGGGCCTCGCACGAGGCACCTGCCTCGCGCGCAGGCGCCCCTGCGCTCTGGGGCGGCCTGCCGCGCAGGCAGCCCCGCGCTGCAGCAGGCGGCCTGCGCGACCTTTTTTTTTTTTTTAAATTTTGACACAAAATTAATATATATTTTTTTACTCCATCTTAATTTTAATTTCCCCAAAAATATATTTTAATTATTTTTCTAAAAAACACATCTCTTGACAAGGAACGATCGATTCTCACCTTTCTTGCCGAAAATCGGTCTTTTATTTTATCATCGGGTAATCCTGATCTTGGACCGCCTCGGGACCTGGTGTCTACAGTTGCCCCCAATTTTGGGGAACTTAGAACGCAGGTGCCTAAGTGAGCCAAAATTCAGAAAAGAAGGGAAGAGACGCGTAGCTGAGGCGGTTGCTTTCCGAACTTGGTCCTGCCAACTTGTCGGCATCAAAGGATTACTACTGGTCACATGATTGAGGAACGTCAGCTCGTCGACGTGAAACCATGGCTGAACGACTGATAAACACCAGCTTGTCGGTGTGTGAAGGCGCCAGACTTTGAAGAACGCGATTGATGAAACACCAGCTTGTCGGTGTGTGAAACCACGGCTGAGCGACTGATAAACACCAGCTTGTCGGTGTGTGAAGGCGCCAGACTTTGAAGAACGCGATTGATGAAACACCAGCTTGTCGGTGTGTGAAACCACGGCTGAGTGATTGACAAACACCAGCTTGTCGGTGTGTGAAGGCGCCAGACTTTGAAGAATGCGATTGATGAAACACCAGCTTGTCGGTGTGTGAAACCACGGCTGAGCGACTGATAAACACCAGCTTGTCGGTGTGTGAAGGCGCCAGACTTTGAAGAACGCGATTGATGAAACACCAGCTTGTCGGTGTGTGAAACCACGGCTGAGCGACTGATAAACACCAGCTTGTCGGTGTGTGAAGGCGCCAGACTTTGAAGAACGCGATTGATGAAACACCAGCTTGTCGGTGTGTGAAACCACGGCTGAGTGACTGATAAACACCAGCTTGTCGGTGTGTGAAGGCGCAAGACTTTGAAGAACGCGATTGATGAAACACAAGCTTGTCGGTGTGTGA
This sequence comes from Excoecaria cochinchinensis, assembly GCA_947683425.1. NCBI lineage: Eukaryota > Viridiplantae > Streptophyta > Magnoliopsida > Malpighiales > Euphorbiaceae > Excoecaria > Excoecaria cochinchinensis. The sequence goes on from CANTUQ010000009.1 coordinate 10,906,595, forward strand.
AACCACGGCTGAGCAACTGATAAACACCAGCTTGTCGGTGTGTGAAGGCGCCAGACTTTGCAGAACGCGATTGATAGAACACCAGCTTGTCGGTGTGTGAAACCACGGCTGAGCGACTGATAAACACCAGCTTGTCGGTGTGTGAAGGCGCCAGACTTTCCTGCGAAATCAAAAGAGACTTGTATGCAAGGGTAAGTTATGCATGTGCATATGCATATGTTATGTAAGATGCAAGACAAGGATTCATCCGAGTGGATTTGGAGCCGAAAGCCGGTTTGGTCGTAATTTGCAGCAAGATCGGTGCCCCCCAGAATTGCTTTTGAATTTCATGCCTTTAGGGGGTTATGAGGCTCTCCTCTGATACCTGTAGTCATTATTTGAAGGTAGTGCGTCCCTCACGGATTTTCACACTAGCTTTTCTTAGTGGGAGATGCGTCCTTGTCGGATTTTCACATAACCCTGTGCCTTATTTTTTGCCTGGAATGGACCCAACCCAATCCAGCGGCTTTTATTTATTTCATTTTTCGTAGGGCAGACTGCATGTCGCCAGGTTTTCACCCTGCCCTTTGGCCTAACTTTTGCTTAGAGCGCCAGTCACGGTTTTCATCTCTAACGGCTTTTTTTTTCTTTTTTTTTTTAAGAGAAGTTGGAGTTGTTGCGAAAGGCTTTCGGGTATAATTGGCATGTGCTTATATCTCAGGCTTTGGTTGTATGTGTTTGGCTCTTTATTAGGAAGGTGCTGTAGGGTTGGCTTCACAGTGGGTAGCAGGATGAGATGACTGAAGTGCCTGAGTGGTGAGAATGGTAGAGGGTAGATAGTTGTTGTAAAAGGTCTTTCAGGTATAATCGGCGTGTGTTTGCGTCTTAGGCCAAGGTTGTCTGAGCTTGGTTTCTATCATGAGGGTGCTATAGAATTGGCTTCACAGTTCATAACAGGAGGAGCTGACTGAAGTGCCGGAGTGGCGAGAGTGGCAAGGGGTAGATGGTAGCAACGTGTTGGTTTCATATCTGACTGAGACAACTTTGAGTGTGCAAGATGAACTGCTCTGGTCATACCAATACATCTTTGCATAAATGCATATATTTCAATCTGATTTCATATCACATGATCACTATTTGGCATTAACTCGAAAAATATGGGACATCATCTAATCTCGGGATAGATCTTGAGAGCATCAAACTCCTGTTATCAATCAGCCCTTGCGGGTTTTCTTGATTGAATATTTTCTCTCTTATTTTTTTTTAGCCTTTGCCATGGACCCTCTTTCAGTTCGTCAATATTGGTTGAATTTGCTTTCATCTTTGTTAGCCGGAGAGACTGCTGCTTCTGAGAGTGATTCTTCTTAGTATCAAAGTTTTGGTCTTATCGCTTGTGCAGACTGGTTGAGTTGATGGGTTACTTATTTGGGGCTTGAATGTGAAGTTTCATGCTTGGCTTTTATTGGCTTTGGCGGTTCAGCTTGAATGATCTGGGGTACTTTTATCGATTTTGGTGGTTTAAACCCTGGAATGGCCTTTCAACGGCCGGGCTAGGGTAACAGGTTGGGCTTGGATGATTTGGGGTACTTTTATTGGCCTTGGTAGTTCAAGCTTTCGAAATGGTTTTCGTCGGCTGGGATTGGATGGATGGCTCGGGGGTTAGCCTTTTTGGTCCTTTTCAGTAGCTAAGAAGAATGGCAATGTGCAGACATGTGTAGATTAACGGGATTTGAACGAATCTTGCTCCCAAATAGCATTCCCTTGCCCCCTGATCAACTCTCTCTTTTCTTTACACCCCAATTTTTCAATTTTTTTTTACAACCAAATTTTTTTTTTTTTTACAACCCAATTTATTTATTTTTTTTTTGCGCCCCAATTTTCTTTCTTTTAACAAACTTTGCTCAAATCCTAAAGTTTACATATACGTGCACTTTTCATCTTAACCACTGGGACCATTGTTGTTTAATTTGGTCGGGCATTAAATTTGGGTAAGAAATTTGGCTATGAGGGTTTTGGATGGTTAAGGGTCAGTCATAATCGGTTTTGAGGGTGCACATTTCAAAGGGGTCGAGAGGAAAAAGGTCATATGGCTTGGTTTCGACGGGTTGTATATTCTTCGTGGTGGTTTTGAGTTTTATTCGTCTAACTTTTGATGTAGCTTTCGAAGTTCGAGTTTATTCGGCAGCGCCATATGCATCCCAAATGTTGGGGGGTGCAAAAGAATGGTTTCTAAAATTTGGTTTGTCGTCATGTTGGCACGAGGAAGTGGCATGATCTCAAGAATATCCTTGTCAATCTTCAGCATGTCATGCCAGATCCGTGCAAAGGCTTCTTTTTTTTTTATATCTCTCAAATTTTTATCTCACTTCAGGAGTCATAACAGATGCTATCGAGATTTTATTTGGATTCCCCAAAGTTCCGAGACTAGATGGAGTCGTATTAATTGAGTTAATGTCAAAATGAATGGATGCATCGTGATCATGAGAAATGAAATTATTAGAAACATCATACAAATAAGCAAAAAGTATTCATTTCAGTTAACAAAACCAGAATTAAAAATGTCAACATCTAATAGTTCTGGGATAAGAAGAACATCTGAATAGCTATCTTCTTCCGGTTTCCATCGGTAGGGCTGTTTTGGCCAACGGTTCCTCGCCATCCGCAGGAACCACCTTCATCCTCCACTTAGGTATTCAATTTGTCTTCCTCTGCTCCTTTTGCTCTTCCGGATCAAACATTAATGCTTGAATACGATCTCTCAGGGGACGACAATAGTCTGTTCTGTGCCCCGTGTACTGGTGATATGCACAATACCAGTCTGTTCTGTGTCTAGACTGTCCTTGGCTTGGGGCAGGCCCAACTGGCAAGGGTTGCAACTTCCCTTTCTTGATGAGGCGGGTGAAGTGCCAAGATAATGGTTTGCCTGGGATAGTGAGGTATTTTGGAGCCATTCCGATGGCTGAGACTTCTGCTACTCTGTCATTGTCCCCATTATCACTACTGTTACCATGGTGGCCCACTCCTAGACTTATAGTGTCAACACTAGTACCGTCAAGAGGTGCTTGGGTTGTCGCAGCTGTGCCTGGCTTAAATCGGTTAAGTGTAGCTGCAGTAACTTGGGCTTGAAGAACTAGTGCCACAACATCCAACCTTTCCTTAATTGTGGCCGACAATCTCTTTTCAAGCTCTTCGAACCTTTTATCAACTTCTTGGGCAATTAAGACACGAGCATCCTCCCCAATAGGTGACTTAACTTGTTTGACAACAGGGGCCATAGGCGGCTGCTTGGCCTTGGGTGCTATTTGAGCAGTGATACTTTCCATCATGGCCAACATTTTCCTTTCGAATTCCCCAAGTCTCTTATCTAGGTCTTGCACCGTCAAAGCACTAATCCCTTGTGGTAATTCTGCCATTGATAATTGGTCTGTCAGCAGTTGAGAACGATTCAAAATCCCAAACAGGCACTAGTTCTAGCAATCCAAAGGGCAGATATGTGCTCACTAGTCGGCCGTCGGAATCTTTAGTCCACTTGGATGAATCTAGAATGGCTGAAAGATCAAGATTGTTAGAATGATGCATGGATGACATATACAATGCATGATCGTGCCATACAAATAGTCTTTGATGAGTGCAGGGTCAATGGACTACCACGATACGATGGGATGCATGGAAGGAATTACATACAGGATGGTATGTACATGCGAAAAATGATATGCAGACGAGAGGATATATACACACATAGCATGAGAGAAAATATATTATTGTTTATATACATGCATATTTACTTTATTGACATGCATGAATGACATGCAATGCATGAGCATGCTGTGCAGTAACCACAACCACATGCAAGCAAGTAGATCCTTCCGACCTTATCACTTCCACACGCGAGGTCGTGCGGTCTCTTTCCTAGGTGGGCTTCGTCCGAGGGTTAACAGGGAACCCATCGGACACGTATGGTGCTCGGTGGAAAACCGACAGCATAACAGTCTTAATCTAATGCGCATTCGTATGAGTTTTGGCCACTACGTATTTTGGCAATTCAATCAAGTTAAGATGGGCTTACCGGGGCATGAAAGCCTTTGATAAAAGTCCATTTTAAATTGGTTGATTTTGTCTAATACGTGATGGCCCATATCACAAGCATTGTATTAAGGAGCATACCACCTAGTGGAAGTTTCTATTTGCCATTAGATGAGCTTTGGTCAAGGTGATGAATTTTTGGTTACCCAAGCATGATCCCTGCCAACGGGTCTAACTCGTCATGAGTATAGCGACCGATCGGGTCGTCATTTTGATATACCAAAAAGGTACAAGGCTTGGGCTGGTGATTATCCTTAACACTTCCCTACAATGAGTGAAAGTAGGGTCGTGCTTCGGGAATGCACCGGGGTAAGATAGGGACCAACTAGCGTAAGTCTAAGGCTCTAAGATGCAATGCAAATTTTTGAAAAGAGATAGAATTTTAAGTTTTAAAAACCCAATTATACATTTTAACCAAAGCACTTTCGGAGTGAAGTCTCAAATACAAGTCCCCAGTGGAGTCGCCACTGTGATGCGCGCCGAACCCGGGAACCCAGCAAGGGCCCTCGCTTTGAATCCGCCATTGGGATTCGAGGTATGAAGGTTCGCGTCTTTTGATCATGGGCGCCATGAGACATCATCGGTATGCTCCTCTCAATAGAACATTGGGGAGTATGACCTAGCCTATTGACGCCTAAAGGCACCTTGGAGGTATTTGGAGTCGCCACCCAATTTGCAAGAAATTGGGAAAAGGTTTCTCACCTCTATTGGTCTAAACCAGAGATATGATGTCCGGAACTTCCCTCTTATTTATGCTTTGGTTAAATATAAATGGATTCTTAACTTCTTAAAATTATATCTCTCATCTCATGCGATCAATGCATTTAATTTAAATTGCGCATTTCAAGCACGTAAAGGAAGTAAATAAAAGCGATAAAGCAATAGATAGAGAAAGCGGTAAACACGTAAGCACACAATTACAAGAGAAATAAGGGCGGAATACAACCCCCATTGGAAGGAAGTGAAGCTATAAATGGGATGGAATACAATCCCCAAAAATAAATAAACTTGCCCCAAAATTATTACAATGGGCCCAAAAAAGAAATGAACTTTGAATTTAAAACACTCACCCAAGATTAAAATAAAAGAACATACATAAATGCATTATTTAAGGAACGTTGGTTCCTTCGCACTTGTTCGAAATTTAGGAACATTGGTTCCTTCGTATTAATTTGAAGAGGGTTCGAAGAGTCATTTTTGATTGCTTGAATTAAAAGACCGGGATGAGTGATCCCATTTTTGTAGAAAATTTGACTCTTCGTTTTAATTGTGACATTTTTATTGTCGGGCTAAAATAAGGGACATTGGTCCCGATTTTATTAGTGAAAATTCCAATTTAATTATTGAAATATTTTTGTGATTTTTTTATCGCACGCGTGCACAAATAAAATAAATATTTACAAATAAGCACGTAACACATAAAGAGAGAGTCGAAAAGATCTCACCAAACCGGAGTGACTCTCCACGCATTGCGACCCATCCGGGGAGTCACGGGGGGCTCAAATAACCCGATTCAAGTTAAACTCATACACAAATAATATCAACAATATTAGTAAATATTCAAAGTGAGTTAATCAAACAAATGATAAATATAATAATAATAACAATGATAGCAATGCAACAAAATAAATTAAATTATCAACAGTAAATAATAATGCAACAATAAAGAGGATGAATAGTAGACATAATAATCATAATAAAACCATGTGATAATAATAATAATAATAATAATAATAATAATAATAATAATAATAATAATAATAATAATAATAATAATAATAATAGGATGGTAATAATGCAAATAATAATAATAATGAATGATATGTAATATGAAAACAGAATAATCAATTGGAAGTGATATTAACAATGGTAATAATAATAATAATATTATTAATGAACTACATGGCAGCAACCTATAATAATAATAATGGTAATAATAATAAAAACAATGGATGGACCAAATAGTGATGGTAATAGTGATAATGACAACATTGCTACATGAGGATAATATCAAATAACAAGGGTAATGATAATATAAATGGGGATTGGTGACCAACGGCAAAACAAGTAAAAATTAAACTATAAAATCAAATCAAATCCACATAGAGAAGTTGGACCAAAAGCAAGGCTAGGGATGTCAACAGTAGCAAAAATAGAAACTATTAACCATGAATAAATATGATAATAGCAACAAAAAAAATATTAACAACAATAAATACCTTACAAAAAATGAGGATGAGTTCAAGAATATTTACCCTCAGAATTTTTAGATTGGGGAAACGGTGTCCCGATCGATCTTCCTTGTCGGATTTGTAATGATAAATATTTGAAGAAAATGTAGAATCAAATATTTTGAAATAAAATCAAGAAAATACTTTGGTAAAAATATTTTTGGTGGATGATTTGAGCAAAAAGAAATTAATTTTTCCAAGCCCAAATCACACAAGAAAATGGATTATGTATTTTTTTTAAGAGCCATCCAAGATTAAAGCTTGAGAGAAAAAGAAAAAGAAACTAAGGGACTAGCTCCTGGAGAGAAAAGGTTGAAAGAAAAAAAACCTTCAAAATAATTGCCGTGCTTGAAAATGAGGGAAAAAATCTTCATTTAAGCTTGTCTTGGCAAAAAATGGCAAAAAACAAAAAATCTTTTATTTTTAGTTAATCCAAAATATCACAAAATGGTGAAACAATGGGAAATGTCAGACTGAAAAAAAAATTCAGATTGAAAACAGCGAAAAAAATGGACAGGCGAAGACCAGGTCGCGCGGAGAGGGCAAGGGAGCGCAGCAGGCAGCCTGCTGCGCGCGTGGTGCCCCCGCACCGCGCGCGGCAGGCAGCTGCCTCGCGCGCAGGGGGGCACCGAGCGCCCCCCCGCCTCGCGCGCAGGGGCTGTGCGTGAGGCCCCCTACCTCGCGCGCAGGGGGGGGCGCGGCGCCCCCCGCCTCGCGCGCAAGGGCTGCGTGCGAGGTCCCGTACCTCGCGCGCAGGCGCCCTTGCGCGCTGGGGCGGCCTGCCGTGCAGGCAGCCCCGTGCTGCCGCAGGCGGCTTTCGCGACCTTTTTTTTAAAAAATAAAAAATTTTGACACAAAATTAATATATATTTTTTTACTCCATCTTAATTTTAATTTCCCCAAAAATATATTTTAATTATTTTCCGAAAAAACACATCTCTTGACAAGGAACGATCGATTCTCACCTTTCTTGCCGAAAATCGGTCTTCTATTTCATCATCGGGTAATCCTGATCTTGGACCGCCTCGGGACCCGGTGTCTACAGTACCTCTGGGCTTGTCCTACCACAGTAGCTGAGACCTCTGCCGTCTTACCATTTTTATTACTACTGCTTCCAGCACCGCCTAATTTATATCCTGACTGGTTCCCGAAACCTTTCCTAGTAAAGTTATTTTGGCTTGCTTTCTTTGCTAGGTAAGCTCCTTCAGCCTCTACAGCAATGTCTTTATGTGAATCCCAATCTCTGAGCCCCTTAAAGCTGAGCAAGTCCCTCAAGTAAGGTCAGGAGTTCCTGATAAATAACCTGATCTGGTCAGCAGTGTTAGGCTTTCGCTTCATCTCCATGATCCTATTCCTCCATTTGGTGAGGTATTCACGGAATGACTCACCAATCCTTTACTGTAAGAGTTAGAGGTCTTTTAAGGTGAACTCCATTCTGGTGCTGTAGTCGTAGTGCTTCATAAATTCTTCAGTTAAAAGGTCCCAGTCCTTCTTGGACCTCCTGTCCAACCCGTGATTCCAGTCTACTGCCGGACCCACTAGACTAAGGCAGAAATATTCCACCTTTGCTTCTTGGTCAACCCTGTGCCCTTCATTACCAGGGTATACAGCTTGATGTATGCAGATGGGTCTGAAGTACCATCGAACTTCGGCAGCTCAAGCATCTTTAACCTTTGGGGCAGTAACTCTTCATCCCCCAGATCTCTATCTTCAGGGTTGACCCCTTCCCAGCTGATAACATACTGGAGATTGCCTCAATCTGCTGACTCATCTCTCTTATTGCCTCATCTTCTACCATGGGTGCTCTGGCCCTCAAAACTTGAGGTGCTATTATCTTTTCATCTTCCTCCTCTATCAAAAAATCCTCATTGGGATTGAGGATCCTTTCCCTTCTTGGCTCAATAGGCACAATAGCTCTATGCTCATTGACAGGTTGACGGGCATCATTACCAATAAAAGGAGCCTCCCTGCCAGTAGGTGGTTCGACTTGCCCCCCAGCATGGACTATTGGTGGTTATGGAGTGATAGGTGGCTATGGAGCAACAGGTGCTTGTGAAGCAGGAGGATGAGCAATCCTATCGGCCATGGCACCCATCGTAACTAACATCCTCCGTTCAAAGTCCTCTAGTCTCCTAGCAAGGTCTTGAGTGGTCAAAGCTCCGGTTTCCTCTGCCATCGATGATTCTATGGATGATTCACTGATCGATGAGAGTGACTCAGAATCCCAGTTAGACACTAATTTCGGCAACTTCAAGAGGAAACTTGTCCTTACTACTCGACTATCGGAACCTCTAGTCCACTTAGATTAATCTATGATGGCTGAAAGATTTAAATTGTTAGATTGATGCATGAATGACATATACAATGCATAATCATGTGTTATGCAACATTTACAACCACATACAAGTAAGTAGATCCTTCTAATCTTATTACTCCCACACATGAGGTAATGCGGTCTCTTTCCTAGGTGGGCTTAATCCATGGGTCAATGGGGAACCCAATGGATGCGTATGGTGCTCGGCGGAAAACGGCAGCATAACATCTCTTAATTAATGCACATACTTATGAATTTTAGCCTTTATGTATTTAAACATTTCAACTAATTTAAGATGGGCTCACTGAGGCATGAAAGCCTTTGATAAAAGACCATTTAATTTTGTAACACCCCCTCCGCCGCCCCCGTTAGAAGGGCGCCGGCGGGCGCGCTACCCGACGCTCACTCACAACATACACACATTCGCTAAGCGGAAGCATTCATTAATAGTAATAACAGAAAATCATTCATCATAAATAATTAAACATGCTTATATACATTAACCAAGATATTCCATCATAATTCTTTACAAAAAGTTACATGTGCCAATTTTCAAAAAGAATACATATACCAAGAAGGAATTACATAATTACATGCCCAAAATGATATACAAAAAGAATACAGGAGGAGACAACAAAATAACTCTACTCCTATGTGGCCAGCCTGCAGATACGTGACTCGAACGAACTCTCAAAATCCTGCCAACTACACGGGAAAGGAACCCGTGCTAAGTGATAACGCTTAGTGGGGAGGAAACAGACAACAAAAGAACACTAAATAAATACAAGTAATAACATGCATAAAATGAATAAAGCATACACTTACCGAGTTCACTATAAAAGCAGGAAATCAGAAATACATTATATATATATTCACTACATCCATTCAACTAGCATACATGGTATAAATACACTAACCGAAAACTAATTCAATGAGACAATACAATTATCTCAAATAATAAACATAACACTATACTTCACTAAGATAAATCAAAACATTACACAATAGCCTGAACTTCACTTGTGGTGGATACGGGAACACTACACTAAAACTGAAGGCTAGGCCTCAACAGCATCACTAAACCCTATAAGCGAGGTCATCGCTCAAAACCGGAGGCTAGGCCTCAACGGTATCACTAAACCCTATAAGCGGGGTCATCGCCACTCTCAAAGTAAACATAGGCAGCTGCACTCACTATCCCTTTATAAGCATGCTTATCTATCCACTACCTTGACACTTCAGGCTTAACATAAGAACTCTACACACTATATACTCTATACACTATATCATATACATAGCAATTACCAAGCATTTCATCATGATTCAATCACAAATAAATAATATCACATAACATGTCACATTCAACAACTAAAAAGCATGTGATCACTTAATTCCATTATCAAACTCTTATGTCAAGGCATCAATTACTCATAATATCAATGGACAACCATTTATTTATCCTTCTCAAAACTCTAAACAAATGATGAATAAGTTTTAGACAGTTACCACGAAGTTCGTACGCATTTTGGAAGCAAAACGTACCCAAATACTCAACCTAAAGGTGGGTAAGGAAGGGCAAGTGTTCACAATAACCATGGGGTTCAAAATAAGAGAAAACATCTTCAACAACTTGGTTCTGTCTTGCTCGCGACAGAAGCCACCCACACATGCTCCACGAAAGGCAGGATATCAGGACAGATTCTCACCCCGACTTTGTATTGACTAAACTAACCCCTAAACCTCATTTTTAGGAAAAACTTCCTTCATAACAATTGATCCTTAGGATGTTAAGAATCAAATGGGACAAATTTCAGGTCATTAAAACATCTATAACTTCCGATATGAGCTAAACAAACTATACTATGCATGTAACCCGACCCAAACAGAGACGCTACGGTTTTGGCTAATTTTTAGGATCGTAGAGCAAGAATTTGCTCAAGATCATTTCTACAATGTTTATAGGAATGGAAGTCATAGTTATAATGGCTTAATAATTACTCAATTTAGAGGCCTAAAACTCTACTTATGACAAAAACAATACATAGAGGTCAGATGAAAACTGAACAGAATTACCAAAATCATATCTTATCATCACAACTATACAACAACCCATCTAACATCATCATCACACATGCATTTACTCAAACAAATCACTCAAAATTTCCAGAATTTACAAGACACCAAAATACATACACATTAAATCCAAAATGAGAACTAGGGCAAAATCCATCAAGTAACAGAGCACAATTATCGACTCCCAAACCTGGAAATTTGCAGCTTCAACTTCCCTTTTCAAAACCCCACCTTCTCTTTCCCTTTGCACTTCCTTCTCTCCTTCAATTCTTGCATAAAACCCAGCCAAAGAAACACATAAATCAAACCATGCAAACCTCATCCAAAAACCCAGAAAATGCAGAAGAGATAGTGAAGGAGAAAACCCACATAAAACCCATGGACTTACCTTTTGATTCTAGCTCAAAACTCAGAAATCCAACTTCAAATCTTGAAGATCCATGTTGAGCACACACACAAGAGAGTAGAGAGAGCAGAAAAGTAAATAGAGGGAAAAAGGAGAAGAGGAAAACGTGAGGGAGAAACCAAAGAAATCTGCTCTCCTTTCCTCTCTCTTCTTTAATGCTCTTCCATATACGCAATCCTATGTGTCATGCCCCCATTGGACCAAACATTCCACCTTTGACTTTCATTCCATGGTACCATACACAACACACACAATATAATCTCTTAACATAATTACCTCCAAGGCACCACACACACAATCCACTAGATTAAACCACAATAAATACCCTACATCCATACACCACATGCACACCAAATAATTTCCCCCACATAACTTATTTAATTAATTACTTTGCAATTAAGTCCTTATTATCCAATTTTCTCTTACTCAAATTACGAAAATACCCTTAATTTTCTGACTTAACATGCAAATTCCGACTAGGCCTTTTTTGGGTTGTTATAAATTTGGTTGATTATGTTCAATATATAATGGCCCACATAGTAAGCATCGTATTAAGGTACATATCACCTAGGGGAAGTATCTATTGCCATTACATGAGCTTTGGTCAAAGGTGATGATACTTTAGGGCTACCCAAGCATGGTCCCTGCCAATGGGTCTAGATCATCATGAGTATAATGACCGTTCGGATCTCCGTTTAATATACCATGATGGTATGAGGCTTGGGCTAGTGATTATCCTTAACACTTTTCTATATTGAGTGTAGGGTGGTGCTTCGGGAATGCACCGTGGTAAGAATAAGGACCAAACTAGCATAGTTCTAAGGCTCTAATGAAATGGAATGCAATTTCGAAAAGGTATGAAATTTTTAAATTAAAACTCAATTATATGTTTTAACCAATGTACTTTCGAAGTGAAGTCTCTTATCGTCCCCAGTGGAGTCGCCACTGTGATGTGCGTCGAACCCCAGGAGTCCCCGAAAATCCACTTTTAGGGTATTCGAGAGAGGTTCTTATAACTTGTATGGAATTACAGGGGCATTTATTTTGGGCAACAAGGAGGTGTTTTGGATTCGCCACCCAATAAAACATTGGGAAAGGTCGTTTAGCCTCACTAAGCTTAAAACAGCGCATGTGTGTCTATTTTGGGCAACTAGAGATGTTTTGGACACCTTCTTCCAATAAAACACTGGAAGAATCATCTAATCTTGTGAAGCCTAATACAATGCAAATTGGGGCTACTTTGGGCAACAAGAGATATTTTGGAGACCACACCCCAATAGAACATTGAGATGATCCTCTAACCTTGTTGAGCCTAAGACCAGAAAGAGTTCGGGACTTCCCATTTATTCATACCTTGGTTAAATTATAATTGAGTTTTGAATTTAAGATTTCATCCATTTTCTCATTTATTTAAATGCAATAATTAGAGCGCATATCAATCATGTAATGGAAGCGGTAAATAAAGGTAAGATAAAAAAAGACTAAATAAAAATACAACAAATTACAATAAAGCTAGGGGCAGAATACAATCACCAATGTATAGTAAATGCGAATCATACATAAAGCAGGATATTCATTAAATTTGAGGACATTGTCCTTGCACGTATGTTTAGAAATAAATATTTTAAAGTGACAATTTTATTTGGATGGAAAAACTAGGACATTGGTCCTATTTTATTAGAAAAAATCTCAATTTTATTAATATAAATATTTTTGAGATTTTTAATTAAACGTGCATAAAATAAATTATTTTATTGCTAATTACAAGAAAAATAAATTAAAAAGGCAAATAAGGAAAAATAATACAAATAACATAAAAAATGGTAAATCAACCAAAATCTCCGGATCTCCTCCTTCGTTCGCATGGGTGCTCGAATAAGGAAAAAAACAAAGATTAGAAACCACAAATAAACACAAATAAAATTAATGTTAGAAATTAAATCAAGAAAATCCATTAAATTCAATAAATAATAAATAATAAATTAAAATAAATAAAAAATTAATTATGATGATAATAATAATAATAATAATAATAATAATAATAATAATAATAATAATAATAATAATAAATAATGATGATAAATAATAATGATAAATAAAAGAAAATGAATAATCAAATAAATAAAAAAGTATCAAAGAAAAAGATAAAAAAAAATCAAATCTATATTTAGAATAGGATAAACTAAATAAATAAATGATCAATTAAAAGATTTATATGATTACTAATTAAATATGAACAAAAAATCGAATAAAAGAAAATAATAAAAATCGAGTTTAGAATATTTACTCTCAGATTTCGGACATGATAAAATGAGAGAAAATGATTGATTTCTTACTTTGATTAAAAAAATATTAGAAAAAAAATAATCTAAAAACTTAAAAAATAATAATTGGAAAAATCTTATTTTTACAAAATCAAAGAAAAATTGGATTTCAAGAACAAAGAATTACTCTTCTTGTCTCAAAATCAATTATTCTTCAATAAAATTCAATCTAAAATATTTAGAAGAAATTTTATTGAAGTAAAAGAAGAAAAATAAGATTGCAAAACTCAAGAAAAAGAAAAGAAAAAATACACAAAAGAAATTTCCCCTTTTCCTTCCCATAATTTTCTATTTATATCAATAAAAATGGAAAACCTAATTAATTAAGGAAGAAAATTGAATTTTTATTAAATTTTCCTTAATTTGGGTCCAAAAAAGGAAAAAAACACTAAAAATCCCGGAAAAAAGGGTAAAAAGTACAAAACAAATCAAGAAAATCCGAAAAAGGGCAAAAACGAGTTTGTGGTAGACCTGGCGACCGACGCCTATCGGTGCGCGCGACGGGCGTCCAGTGGCGCGGTGCAGCGCCCCGCGCGTCGCTCGCGCTTGGGTGAGCAATGCTCCTCGTGCACGCGAGGGCTGCCAGTCCTCACGCATGGGCTGCTGAAAACGCCGAAAACCTTTTTTTTTTAAATAACAATTTTGACTACAACACTATAATTTTCAAACTCCATTTTTCAAATTTAATTTTTAATACATTATTCATTATTTTTTTATTTTTTATTCTAAAATGCAAATTTGACAAGAAAATCATCAATTTCGACTTTTTTGCCTGTGAATAGTCATCTAATCATCATTTGGTAACTCTGATCTGGGTAAACTCAGGACCCGATGTTTACAGGTGGCAGCTTGCTGGCGAGTGGCGGTGAAGTGATGAGCCACAGTGGGATTGGGTTGGGTTTAGTTTTAGGGCAACAAATTGTTACGTTTTATTTTGTATATATATATATATAACGCAGAATTAATTCGGGGCGGTGAATTCGTTCCCCGTCCCCGCCCTGAATTCAAGGGCGGGGATTTTTTTCTCCCCACCCTTGCCCCAGCTGGGGAAAAAATTTGGGGATTCCCTGCCCCGTTCGGGTCGGATCCCCACCGGGGATGGGGCATCCTCGTCCCATGATCATCCCTACTAGTGTCTCAAATCTGAGGCTGTGAACGTTTCCCATCCATTCCGGTGTAGGGATATCCTCGGGAGCTGGAGCCCTATCTCATCGTGGAGGCATCCTGAGGAAAGATTAGCCTATTAGACACCAATAAAGCATATCACATAATATTTTAACATTCATGCACCATGCCATTTTTTTTAAAACTAATTCCATGTCAATTTTACAATCTATCAATTATTGCAAATCTCATGTGTGTGCATCATTCATACAAGGTTTATGCATTCTAACATGCATTTGCCTAAAAATATTATTCTAACATGAAAATAATAAACTGTACACAATACCAACATGCACTCGCCCAAAGAAAAATATTTCTAGCATAAATAATAATAATCCATACAAAATATCAACATGCATTTGCCCTAAAAAAATATTTCTAGCACAAATAATAATAATCTGTACAAAATATCAACATGCTTTGCCTAAAAAAAATATTCCTAGCACAAATAATAACAATCTATACAAAAATAAAATAATTAAACAACATAAAGTGCTTTAAAAACTGACTTGGTAATCGACGGTAAAAAACAAAAAAATTAGATCACTGCGTAGATAATAAAATCGAGATCATTTTGGCACAAATAGCGCGTGAAACAGAGTCAAGACCAAGGAGAAATGGCTAAAAAACGACCAAAGCAAAAGAAAATTAAAAAGGGGAAGAGGGGAAATGTGAAGGGAAGGCCACGGGGAGGATATTTATATCCTTCCTCGAGAGATGGCCAGGACGGCTACATGCCCCTTGCCAAAAAATAATTTTTTTTAAGAATTTTTGATTACTCCCTGAATTCTTGAGGGTGTTTTTCCGGATAACTTTCACTGCCTGATATTTCCTGAAAAATTAAAATCTATATGCAGGGGTAAATTATCTGCATGAATGTGCACATGTTATGCGAAATGCGAGCGGCAAATTCATCCGAGTGGCACAAGTATTGAAGCGCAATCTCATTATTGAGGATCTCAACTGGGATGATTCTTGGCCCGGATTCTCTCTGCACTGACTCCGTAACTTGCGACGGGCAACCTCTAATCCCTCTCCGTGCCATTCGTCATTATTTTAAAGGTAGCGTGCCCCTCGTGGATTTTCACGCTTGCTTTTCTTTATAGGAAATGCATCCTTTCAGATTTTTACATAACGCTATGCCTTATATTTGGCTGAGGAGATCCCAATTCAACTCAGCGGCTTTTTATTTATTTTTATTGTTTCTTTTTTTTTTTCTTACTTATTTTTTCTTTTTGTTTCCTTTTAGGCTGTTGACAACAGGCTCGATCAACTTAGGCATCTGGTCAGCTAGAAGATACTTAGAGGATAAGTATTAGATCAAACGGACTTAATAAAGAACGTTATTTTTCCTTCTTTTTACAAAAGAACTGAAAATAATGCAACATGAATTCTTCATTGCGGAATCATGTACATCTCTATATGATTTCATCACTCATGATCATCCTTTGACCAAATTCAAGCAAATACAAGACTACACCTAATCTCGGGATAAATCCTGTAAGCGTCCAACTCCTGTTACCAATCGGCCCTCTTGGGTTTTCATGATTAATCATTTCTCTCAGCCCTTAATTTTTACCCAGGGTGCCTTTTCGGTTTTTACCTTGGCAGGGCGCCCAATTTTAGCAAGGCTGGCTTTTTTCATCTTTCAACCTGTGGGGCACTTATTCTCTTCTTTTGATTTTTGGTCTTTAGCCATGGAATCTTTTTAACTTGTTGACATTGACAGATTCCTTGAATTTGTTTTCGTCACTGTCTGTCAAGATGGTTGCTTCTTTTGACATTAACTTCTTCATCACGAACAGACCCTCCCAGGTTGGTTTAAATTTTCCCTGGATGTTTGGCACTCCCAGCCTCATCATCTTGAAGACCAGATCCCCTTCTTTCAACGGGTGCTTTCGTACCTTCTTGCTAAATGACCGAGCTAGCCTATTTTGATAAACCTGGTTGTGATAATAAGTTCGCAACCTATCTTCATCTAATAGATTCAACTGCAGTAATCGCTGTTGTGCCCATTCTGCCTCTAGAATCTCGGCTTTCATGACTACCCTTAACGATTTCAGCTCGACTTCAACTGGCAAAACCGCTTCAGTTCTATATACCAGAGAAAATGGCGTTGCTCCTATCGAGGTTCTGATAGTAGTTCCATAACCTTAGAGTACAAAGGGTAGCTTTACTGCCTAGTCTTTATAGCTCTGTACTATCTTGGCCAATATTCTTTTGACGTTCTTATTTGCTGCTTCAACTGCGCCATTAGCCTGAGGTCGGTAAGAGGAAGACTTGTGATGCTGGATTCCATATCTCTGAAGCATTTGTTTAGTTTTTGCCGAGAATTATACACCATTATCAGACACAATGTGGTGAGGGAGGCCATATCTGCATATCAAATTTCGCTCGATGAACCTAGCCATGTCCCTGGCATCAATCTTCTTAAAAGATTCAGCTTTGACCCACTTGGTGAAGTAATCAACGGCGACTATGATGAACGTAAGCCTGTTTGAAGCTGTAAGACGTATCTGGCCTATGATATCTATTCCCTAAGCTGCAAATGGCCATGGAGACGCCAAGTTATATAGATCTGAACTCGGCACATGTCTCAAATTCACATATTGCTGGCATAGCTGGCATTGCTTCATATACTTTGAACAATCCGTATCTATCGTGAGCTAATAGAATCCTTAGCACGTGATCTTCTTTGCTAAAGCTAAGCCATTCATGTGAGCTCTGCAGACTCCCTGCATAAACCTCTTCTATAACCCTTTCAGCCTCTTTCTGTATCAAACATCTCCATTGGATACTATTAGCTTGCCTCTTATGCAAAGTGCCATCTACACTGTTGAATTAAGTGGATAACTTTCGGATCATTCTTTGATCTTTCTTGGTGGCTTCTTCTGGGAACACAGATTTCTCCAAGTAATTCTGAATGTCATAATACCATGATTTTCCATCTGGAACCTCAGCATCCATCTCCTAATCGATCTCAAAATAGGGTTTTTTCGAACTGGAGATTAGAAGGGGTCTCATAGCAACCCCTGCCGGATTATCCCACATGGATACCAAAGTTGAGAGAGCATTGGCCAATTATTCTCATCCCTAGGGACGAAGCGAAAAGTGTAAGTCTCAAACTGGATACTTAACATCCTCAAGTGCTTCATATAAGGCAACAACCTCTCTTCTTTAACTGACCACTCCCCTCTAATCTGATGGACTACTAATGATGAATCTCTAAAGACTTCCGCGGTCTTTGCCCCCAGAGCAAGCAGTGCTTCCAACCTGAAGATACAAGCCTCATATTTAGCTTTATTATTAGTAGCCTTGTACCTTAACTTTTTGGCTAATGGTAGCTTCTCACCATCCGGGGTCGTAAGAATAATCCCTGCTCCTGCCCCTTTATTATTAACTGCCCCATCGAAAAACATTTGCCACCCTTGTACTGCTATGGCTGTGACATCTTCATTTGGGAACTTGTATTTGAATTGGTCTCCCTCGATAGGATGTTCAGCTAAGAACTCAGCTATAACTCTTCCCTTGATGGTTTTCTTGGTTACATACTCTATATAGAACTCTTGCAACTGTAGAAACCATCTTCCCATCTTTCCTAGCAAGGAAGGTGCTTCTTGAAGGTATCTAAGCGAGTTATACTTAGCAACCACCTATATAGTGAATGAATAGAAGTAGTGCTGCAGCTTCTTAGAGGCCCAGATTACAGCCAAGCAGATCTTCTTGACCTCAACATATTTAGTCTCATAAGGTAAAAACTTCTTACTGAGGTAGTACACAACAAATTCCACTCTGAAATCATCTTCCTGAGCCATCATGGCAGCCACTAAATTGTCTTCTATGGCCAGATACAAGATTAGAGGCTTAGCTGATCGAGCTAGTCTCAAAACAGGTGGGTTCAAAAGGTAGTCCCTGATAGTATCTAAAGCTATCTGGCAATCACTATTCCACTTGACTGGCTGATTCTTCCCGAGAAGCTTGAATGTCAGCTCACATACCGAAGCTAGCTTAGCAATGAAGTGACTGATGTACTGTAGCTTTCCTAAGAAACTTCTGACTTCTTTCTCCTTTTGAGGCACGAGCATGTCTTTGATTGCTTTGACCTTTTCAGTATCCACTTCGATTCCTCTTTGACTTACTATATCTCCTAGCAACTTCCTTGAGGTAACTCCGAAGACATATTTCTTAGGGTTAAGGCGGAGGTCGTACTTGTTGATCCTTCAGAAGAACTTTTTTAAATCCTCAAAGTGACCCTCCCTAGTAGCGGACTTGATAATCATGTCGTCAACATACACTTCAACTTCCTTGTGGATCAAGTCACTTAAAATCTTCGTAACCATCCTTTGATAAGTTGCTCCCACATTCTTTAACCCGAAGGGCATAACCCTATATGCAAAGGTACCCCACTCAATAATGAAGGCAATCTTAATCCAATCTACTATCTTATTGAGGATCTGATTATACCCGGCATACCCATCCACAAAGTTGTACATCATTCAAGCAGTTGCACTATCCACTAGCACATCGATATGAGGTAAGGGAAAGTCGTCCTTTGGACAAGCATCGTTTAGATCCCGGTAATCCACACACATCCATACTTTTCCAACCTTCTTAGCTACAGGGACTACATTGGCTTACCATGTTGGGTACTGAACCTCCACTAGAAATTTGGCCTTAATCTGCTTATGGACCTCCTCCTTCACCTTCTGTGCCCATTTTGACCTAAGCATCCTAAGCTTCTGCTTGACTGGTCTACACTCTGGGTAAGTCGGGGTGGCATGCTCAGCAGCCTCTCTGTCAATCCCCGATATGTCTTCATAGTTTCGGGCAAAGAATTTTTCATATTTTTCAGTATTCTCTCAAATTGCACTCTCTCTTTAGGAGTTATATGGGACGCTATCAAGATGTCCCTTGGGTTTTCCAAGGTCTCGAGATTAAACATAGTCGTATCAGTTGAATTAATGTTAAAAATGAATGCATCATGTTCGTGATCATGTGAAATGAAATCATTAGAGACATCACACAAGTAAGCAAAGTCATTCATATTATTGATAAAACTGGAATTACAAACAGTGTCACTATTAAAAAGTTCTGGAATAAAAAGAGCATCTAAATAATTATCATCTTCATTTCCTGTCAATACAGACACCGCAGCCGACAGTGCATTATTGTCTTCGCCTGGAGGGGGTTCTACTGCTACCTCAGAAATCTTCAGGTCCTAGATCTTCAAATCCGGCTCTGAAGCTTCAATTTCAAAATTCTCCTTTCCCTTCGACATGATGGCCATAAGATTTTCAATGATGATCTCTTCTGGCTCAGACTTGTCCCAAATGTCACATTAGGTAATGAC
This sequence comes from Excoecaria cochinchinensis, assembly GCA_947683425.1. Taxonomy (NCBI): domain Eukaryota; kingdom Viridiplantae; phylum Streptophyta; class Magnoliopsida; order Malpighiales; family Euphorbiaceae; genus Excoecaria; species Excoecaria cochinchinensis. The sequence goes on from CANTUQ010000009.1 coordinate 10,926,519, forward strand.
TTCTTCATCCCAAAAGCCTTCCGCAGATCTGATAACTCCGACTTCCCAATCGAAAACATCATTGAAGATCTCAAATCCCGTTGTGATACTACTATTCACCCACTGAGGCTTTGCATCTCCAGTGTAAGCACAAATGGGGGATGCAGGCATGAAGCTTTCCAATATATGGGGAATACCATCTAACTTCTTCTTCCCCTTGCCATTTCCATTTCCATAGCCCAAACCCTTTCGGTCCTTCTAACCCTTGGTGGTGATAACAAACTATTGGCCCTGAGAGTTTCTGCCTAAACCAGTCCCTGGAAGAAAGTTCATCTTCTTTATCATATTCAGCACTTGGGGACTATCCACTGAGCTCCTCTCTTCCCTTATCACAGAGACATGGAAACCATTAAATGGTTAATTAACGATTCCCAAAGTAGAGACTTGGTTTTCCCTTGCAGCTTTGATATTCACTACCTCCCCTTCGTGTGGTATCTTGATCATCTGATGGAGAGTAGAGGGCACTCCCCCCAATTTGTGAAACCAAGGCCTTCCTAGCAAAGCCAAAAAGTTAGTAGGGATAGGTAACACCACGAACTCCGCCTCGGTCTCAACAGGCCTAGTCTTTACTAACATTTTGAAGGTACCCGAGGCTTGCCTTTTGGAATTATCATAATCCATGATGGTGAATCAGATTTACGAAGCATACTGTTATCCAACTCAAAGGCTTGAAGCACTACCAAAGGGCACACATTTATAGATGAGCCATCATCCATCATCATGCAAGTAGTGTGCTTGCCATTAATATGTGCCTTGATGTATAGGGGGCGGTTGTGATTACGGCCCTCAATCGGTAAGTCAGCCTCAGAGTATACCGGATTCTCCCCAGAATTCCCTTAACTAATTCTAATAGCTTGGATGGTGAGATGGTAGTAGCAACGGTAGACTCGCACAAAGCCTCAACTAAACTTTGCCTATGCGATAGTGACTGCCTCAATAAATCCCAAATAGATATTTGAGCAGTGGTCTTCTTCAACTGCTTCTGAATCTGATCCTCTTCCAACTCGACTGGTTCAAGCACTAGCTCTTATTACTTCTCCGCTTTTGGAACCACCCTTCCACCCTAGGTCACTACTCCTATGTTCTCATCCTCTGAATCCTATGGATCAGCAGGCACAATCTCTTTCCCCTCTTGCTCATCCTCTTCTCCACTCTTACTAGTGGACTAACAATCAATCGTTGCCACAGGGGTCCCCTTTTCCTTTGCCTCAAGGTAAGTGACAACGATGTACCTATTTTCATACAAGTCTTGCAAAATATACCATTCTGGTAGGCTAGACCCAATCATAAAAAATAGAAGGGGGAATTGCATTGTATCCCGGCTTCTTTTTACCCTCTCGGTGTTCAGGATCTATGATTTGCTTACTATCGATCAGATCCTGAATCTCATGTGTCAGCTTTGCACAATTATCCGTCAGATGCCTAGTATGCTGGTGGTATTCACAGTACTCATTCTCCTTATGCCCAGGCTGCCCTTGGGTTCTAGCCGGCCTAGGTGCCATGCGTCATAACTTTCCCTCTTTTTGAAGCATCTTCAGAACCCACAATAGAGGTTGGCCTAGGTTAGAGAAGTACCTTTGACTTGCCCCTGTAGCTGAAACCTCAGTCATCTTTCCTGTCCTATTAGTACTGCTAGAGCCAGCTGACCTGCCCGCCCCTGATTTCTATAAACCTTCCTAGCATAGGCTTCATTGCTCGCTCTCTTGGCCATGAATTCACTCTCGGCCTCTATGGTGATATCCTTCAAGGATTCCTAATCCTTGAGACCTTTCATCTTTAGTCCCTTCTTTAGGTATGGACATGCATTTCGGATAAACAACCGAATCTGGTCTAAAGTATTAGGCTTACACTTCATTTTCATAACCTTATTCCGCTACCTAGTGAGGTACTCATGGAAGGACTCTCTTGACTTCTATTGTAACAGCTCTAGGTCCTTTAAGGTGACCTCTATCCGAGTACTACAGTCATATTGCATGAGGAACTTCTTGATCAGCAGATCCCAATCCTCTTTGGACCTTCTACCTAACCCATAATACCAATCTACTGCGGCTCGGGTAAGGCTTAGGCAGAAATACTCTATCTTCTGCTTCCTAGAAAAGGTGGTACCCTTCATGACCAGAGAGTATTGCTTAATGTGCTCTGTCGGATCAGAAGTCCCATTAAACTTGGGAATATTAGGCATCTTGAAATTTTGGGGCACTAAGTCATCCCCATCTAACTCTCTATCCTCAGGGTTCATCCCCCTACCTACTGTAAGCATACGGGTCATGGCCTCAAACCTCTTTTCTATCTTTTTCCACATCACCTCCTCAACCTTAGGCGCCTTGCCCTTTACTGAGATCGGGTCCTATGGGTCCTCTTCAAAAAAAATCATTGTTAAGATCTACAACCCTCTTAGGTTTGGGTGCACCACTGGGCTCAGCCACTGGTGGGCGTAAAATCACTGGGGGATCCTCTCTAACCGGATCTTGCCTCTCTTGACCCTTCGTAGGAGCAACTGTTGGCTGTTCAGAGAGCTGTGTCATTGCAGCAGTCAAATTCCCCATCATGGTCATCATCTTATTTTTGAATTCCTCCAGTCTCCTACTCGTTTCCTCAACAATCAATGTGCGGGTCACATCAGACACTCTCGAAGGATCAGCCATACTAAATTCTACTGAAAAGTTTGAAGATAAATTCTCACTGCCCTCTAAAAGTGAACCTATATCCTGAACTGATACCCTTCCTAGCAACTCAGAGATTGGATTTCTGATCAGTCATCCACTAGGATCCCTAGACCATCCGGATGAATCTATGATGGCTGCATAGCTTACCTTGTCAGAATGATGCATGAATGACGTATACGATGCATGATCGTGAGTCATGCAGCATTTTGCAACCACATATAAGCAGGTAGATTCTTTCAACCTTTTAACTCCCGCACACGAGGTCAATTGGTCTCTTCCTAGGTGGGCTTAATCCATGGGCCAACAAGGGACCCGAGGAACATGCATAGTCCATGATGAGAAACCGGCAGCACAACGTCTCTTAGAATGTGCATACGTATGGGTTTCGGCCATTATGTATTTGGACACTTCAACCAAATTAAGGTGAACGCACCGGGGCATGAAAGCCTTTGATAGAAGACCACTTAATTCGTTTGATTTTGTTCAATAAATGACGGCCCACATGACAAGCATTGTATTATGGTTTATTTCACATAGGGGAAGTATCTATTGCCATTACATGAGCTTTGGTAAGGGTGATGTTACTTTAGGGCTACCCAAGCATGGTCCCTTCTAATGGGTCTAGCTTATCACGAGCATAACGACCAATTGGGTCTCCATTTGATATACCAAAAGGTATTAGGCTTGGGCTGGTGATTATCCTTAACACTTTCTCACATTGAGTGAACGTAGGGTCGTGCTTCGATAACGCACTGGGGAAAAATAAGGGTCCAAACTAACATAATTCTAAGGCTCTAGTATGATGAAATGCAACTTTAGAAGAGAGATGGAATTCTAGTTTTAAAAACTCAATTATACATTTTAACCAAGACATGTTCAGAGCAAAGTCACAAAGTCCCAAGCAGAGTCGCCACTGTGACGCGTGTCGGAATCGGCCTGAGGGGAAGGCTCCCATTTTCGAGGCCCACTATTAGGGCTCAAGGGATGGTTCGTGTCATTTGATCTTGGGTAATACAAGACATTTTGGAATCCCCACCCAATACGACATTAGAGAAGTTTATATAGTCCCATGAAACTTTTGGGCACCTTTGAGGTATTTTGGAGTCGCCATCCAATTTACGAGAAATTAGGAAAGGTCGTCTAACCTCTATGGTCTAAACTAGAGAGTGGTTCGGAACTCCACTCTTATTAATGTCTTGATTAATTTTAAATGTGTTTTTAGATTTGAAAATTCCATCACTCCTCTCACACGGTTTATGCAATTTATGAAAGGCGCAATTCAAGCATAGAGAAAATGGTAGATGAAAGCCATAAATGAAAGTGGTAAATAAAGCGATAAACGCAAAAAGCAAAACCATTACAAAATGGAAATTGGGACAAATACAATCCCCCAAATGAAATGAAAAGCTAAACAAAATTAAAATGAAAATTAGGACAAATACAATCCCCCAAATGAAAAGAAAAAATAAATAAAATTGCCCCAAAAATAATTAATTATAAGGGCCCACAAGATATATAACATAAAGCTAAACAATCAAGCAAAATCAATCAAAAGGGGTAATATGCACAAATCGAAATATTTATTCGGTTTAGGAATATTGGTTCCTTCATGCTCATTTTAAAAGGGGATCGAAGAGTGATTTTGCCTATTTGCTTGAAAATCGATACGAATTACTCCCATTTTGAGAAAACTAACTCTTCATTTTAATTCATGATATTTTTGCATTCCTTGACTAAAATCAAGGACATTGGTCCTAATTTATTAATAAAAAATCCGATTTAGTCATAAAAATATTTTTGTGATTTTTTATCTGATATGCACATAAAATAAAACTATTTCATTTATAAACAAGTACAATCATACAAGCAAGAGATTGGTAAGATCTCACCAAAATAATGTAGCCTCCTACACATCGTGACCCCTCCATTTGGTCACAAAATGCTCAAACAAGCAAAACCACATTTTTCGACCTAAATTACAAAAAACAACAATAAAAATATTAGCGATAATTCTAAAATCAACTAAATAAAAGTGAAAACTAGGTAAATCAACATCCATAGGCAGAAAATAAAATTTAAACTAAGAAAGTAAAGATTTTCACAAAAATCGTACAAAAAAAATAATAAACCTGATTTTTCACGCCCAAATCATATGCATTTATCCATTCTCATGCCAAAAACAAAATAAAGATTGGAAAATCATATCAAATAAAAATAAATCCCAACTGTGAAAACATACATTCATTAAATCATTGTTAATGTATCCATTAATGTAAGAAAAGTAAAATGAGAAAATAAAATGAGACAATAAAAATGGGTTCAAAATCCTTTACCCTCAGAGTAGATAGTCTGAAAGCAAGATGCCTCAATCCGTTCCCCTCATCAAGATTCAAAAACAGACTGAAAAAATATTCAAAAGAAATCTTAAGTTTTTGTCTAAAAAAAACTCAAGAATACTAAAACTTAAAAATGGTTTTTTTTTAATTGTTGTTTGATGAGAAACCCAAGCTAAAGGAATTGATTTTCCCTTTCGCAAGTTAAATCTACACTCAACCAACGTTTTTTGATTCAAGAAAATCAAAGAAGAGAAACTTTTCTCTCAAGGAAAACTCTTGTTCTTTCTTAAAGAAAACTCACATTTTTTGCTAAAAAAACCCTTTTTTTTAAATCTTCCTGTTCTTTTTCTTTTTCTCTCCTTCTCTTATATATTTCACCCCAAAAAAGATAAAAACTAAAAAATCAGCTTTTTTCAGTTCGATTTGGACTGTAAAATCTGGCAAAATCTCGCTTTAAAAGGAAGGACAACGCGCCAAAAGGAGGGACAGTGGCAAGGGGCGGCCTGCCGAGGGGTGCCCAGTGCACAGGGGCGGCCTTGCGCACTGTTATTGCATGGCCACCCGCGTGTAGGGGCATCCTCGCACATGGTTGCCGCATGGCCGCCTGCACTCAGGCGCCTTACGCAGGCTGGAGGTGCCTACAGGGCGGCCTCGCATGGGGCTACCGCGTGGCCGCCCACACGCCCTTTCGCGAGTGGTGGCCTAACGCGCGCAGATGCCCCTGGCGAGAAGGGCGGCCTCTCGCGTGCAGGCCCCCCACATTGGGTGGGCACTCTTGCGTGCGTAGGGGAGCACCCATTGCATTGCGCACGGCAGGGGGCAGCGCCCCTCGCACGTGTGAGCGGCTGGGGCAACTCCCCGCCCGCGCGTTCCTCTCCCGGCGAGATGATGCAAGCATGCCCTCCACACGTAAACCTAAAAAACACCTTTTTTCCAAAATATAAAAATAAAAATAAAAATAAAAATAAATAAATAAATAAATTTTAAAAGCATTTTGAGACAGACAAGAGAACTTGATAAGGAGACGATCAATCCCCACTTTCTTGCCTATGAATCGGTATTTATTTTTATCATCGGGTAATCCTAATCTTGGATTGCCTCAGGACCCGGTGTGTACAATAATATTTTACAATTTTATTATAAAAATGACATAACTCCCCTCTAGTTTATAAAATTATTAATTATTTTTTATAACTTTTAATAATTTTAAAATGATATTGATATTTTAAAAATAATTAAATAAATATTTATTTTTGCATAATATATATTAACTTAAAAATTAAATAAATAATTCAATTATAAAATTAAATAAATAGATCCATGTCATAATAAATATTAGATTCATAATATTCATAATTTTATGAGCGTAAAGAGTGTAATTGGTTTTACATGATTCATTAATTTTTGTTAGAGTAGGTGATTCATTAATTTTGGTTGTTAAAAAAATTAAATAATATAGTAAAAAGTAAAAGATATAAGATTAGAAGAGTAAAAGTAGTTTTAAAAATTATGACCAAATTGGTGATTCTCAAAATAACCCATTTTCATTAGGGATGATCACGGGGCGGGGATTCCCCATCCCCGCCTCGGGGAGAATTACGGGGGGAAAGTTCCCCCATCCTCGCCCCAGCAGGGATCCCCAGTCAAAAATTATACTTTTGTTTTATTTTTTTAATTTTTTGGAGCAAATTCATTAGCACTCAAAAAGAGTATCATCAATTCATGATACGACATTCAAGCTGTAAATAATATATTGTTTATAAAATATAGCACTAATAAACCAAAATCAACATCCAAAACCTATAATTAAAAAATTAAAAAAAATCAACAAACAACGAACAACAACAAAATAAAAAGGTAAAAAAGGAAAAAAAATGAAAATTTATGGAGTTTCCACGGTTTCTTTTAGAACAAACAAACAACTAAATAAAAATGCCATCTCCCTAATGGAGGAATTGGAGGATTAAGTTATCTACGCATATAATTTTCCATATATGAGCATTAAGGAACATAGAAAGAGAATAAATCCCAGATTTACAGTTGCGCCGAAATTCAAACAGAAATGATGAGCAAAGAAGAGTGACGAAGATGAAGAAGGAAAGATAAACAAATCCTCTCTATCACTCACTATCACAGCGCACGCAACCCAGCTCCGGATCAGTCTAGCAGACGTAGCTCCCATGCCATCACACCCCAAGCAGCACGCCGATCCCATCGCACCTCTACGCAGCCATCGCGCCCAGTAGATCCAGCAGCCTATCGCTTTTGCTCTCGAGTTGTGCACATCATGCTTTGCTCAACCCAGTCTTACAATACTATACACAGAACTATCATCCCAAATACTGTTCTTCAAAAAATAATACATTAATGAATTAAATCATAACACCAAAAACATACTCTTATTAAAATATTAAAAATGTATGATTTATTTGATGAAAAAAATTACAATTCATTAAAATTAATAAAAATTTGCAGCAATTTTAAAATAGTTTAAATATGTTTTTAAATTCATTTGATTTTTCATGAAATAAATTTTTTATTTGATTTTTTTGAAACTTTAACTCATTAAATTTGTTATAAAATAAAATAATAATTTTATTCAATTATAAATTATATTTCATTTAAAAAAAAAACTGCAAATTGTCTTTTTTAATATATTCACAAATTAAATAAAAATTACAAACTATATTAAAGAAACTGTATACAAGCAATTTTTATCTAGTTAAAATACATTTAATTGGGTACAAATTTACCCATAATATACCAGTTAAACCCATCTGTATCTCTCATTTGGAAAAAAAAAATCACATATCATTTTCACATTCATAACAAATACAAGAATACCTAAAATTCAAAATAGTAAAACAAATTAGCAACAAGTATATTCTCCTTCAGAAGTTCAAATCTAATTTGCAGTAATGTAGCCTTACTGTTTTTCAAGTGTTCATCATTGGGTTTTGGATGCCTCTTTAATTTTATTAGCCCCATCATCCTGAATCACAAATGCAAACATATAGGAATATATCCACAGCTTAAAAAGAAAAACAAACAAATAATGAGCAGTATAGAATTAAATGTACTTTAATCAAAGTGTTGTCCTTGTATGACTCGTCACCCAGAGTATCCAACTCAGCACTTGCCTCATCAAATGCTTGATAAGTTCCAAAATGGAAAATGAAACATGTCTTAATAAGTAAAATTGTAAACCTGCATGGTTATTATAATTAAATGGATAAGTATTTACAAATGGGTAGGCTGTAAATGAGCACAATGGAATAAAAAATATTAAAAAGAGCAAACAAGATACCAACTATATATAGAAAAATAAAAAAAAATGAAAATGCAATCAAGATAACTAAATGTTAAACCAAATAAGCTTCAGATTATTGGAACCGATGACCATCTTTGGTCTTGCAATTGTTTCACAAGCAGATAATCTCACATGCAAATTAAAAGCATACTAGAGAGGAATGCTCGAATTAAAGGGATGAACGTAAGAATTAATTAATACTAGTCATCACCAGGACTAGGAGGATGAAGGCAGATGCGTATATTAACTATACCAACTCTTCTAAATAAAACATACAAAAATGAAGAATGTAATTTAAATCTACCGAAGTTCAATTATTCCCTCTGGCTCAAGTTGCTAGCAAATAGGAATAGTTTTGAATAAGAAAAAATAAAATGCTACAAAGTCCCAGAAAAATAAAATTGATAGAATTGGGATATGCTCATAATTCTAATATATATGGAGTTTCAGATGAAGATAGAATTAAGCAGCTTAATCTGATATCTCAAAAAAAGTTTGAGTTATACTAGAGATTAGTCCCTAATATTTAGGATACTATAAATAGATAATTAAAAGTCAAATTTTAGTGACGCGTAAAGAAGACTTAATCACATGCGCATAATTCAGAGGATATTATGCCTAAGAAAATTAAACACTCCACACGAAATTTTCGCGGGGCATTTAGATCGTGAAAAACTGCCGTTATCCTGTAAGTGGATAAAAGCCGGGCTAATGACACAAAAGGAGATCCTTATAAATGTTTCCGTAATGATTCTGTGCTACAAGAGGTGGGTACCATTTTTTTGTGTTACCTTATTTTATTTTCACTTCATTGGTATCAGAGCTATCGTTTTTGCGTCCTGGCATGCGACTAAAATACGATCTAAATTTTTTTTATGTAAAATTAATAGATTTAGAATGCATGAAACAAAACAAATTTATTTTTTTATTAATAATATATATGTGTATATATTTTGATTTGAAAATTGTGTATATGTACACTGTAATTTGAGGGAAAGAACATGAGTATTTAAAAATGCTAAACTAGAAGTTAGAATTTGAAAATTTTGACCTTACCGTTAGAATCACAGACCCCCCCACCAATCAAAACCTGAACGCCGGATTCCATTGAGAAGATGAAGTGTGGCATATACGCACTTCCAAACGTAGGGCGAGCGTGTGTAGGTAGTGGCCCACATGCACGCAGACACGTGTCAATAATGATGCGTCATTATTGATAAGTGGCCCAATAGGAGCATGCCATATGGATGATAGTGGTCATGCCATATGGCAGTGACATATCACCTGAATGCCACATGGTAGTGACATGTGGACCAATAAGATGTCGACATGTGTCATGACGAATGGTGTGGCATGTCGTCACGTGGCACAATGAGGTTGTGACATGTGGCAAAATAGATAAAATGAAAAAGGGGAGGTGGTGCATGAGGCCATCTCCGACGACTAAATCAGCTCTGGTTTTTAGCAGATCAGATTTCAAATATTTTTTTTTATTTTTTGGTCATTTTTTCAAAATTTTTAAATGACAAAAAAATAAATTTTATTTTTATTATTAAAATAAATATTATAAAAGAAATTATAAAAAATGTGTTTTTTGCCTTTGAATAATTTTTTAAAATATTTTAAAAAAATTTTGAGGTTCTGTCCTTATTGATTGAAATATGTTTCAATCAACTGTGTTTGTATATAAGTGTATTAATCACTTAAATTTTTTGTAATATGTTGTAAAAATGTTGATAAGTACACTTATTCTTCCTAAAACTGAGCATGAGATTGCTTTAAAAAATGCAAGAGGTCAATCAGTAAGCGACATGAGAATGTAAAGAAAGATTTGAGTTGATGATATCGATGCAATAGTGCATCATATAGTGCATATAAAAGAACAAATGCAATAATGCATTTGGATTGGTGGTTTAAGTATGGGAAGGGACGATAGAGTCTTGATTAAAGTGTTGACTAACTCTTTTGAATATCATCCAGAACTTGAGAAGTTTTTGGAAACTACTTGGTTTATAGGAGATAGATTTTACAAAAAATCTATTATCCAATTTTTAGTTAGAGTTGCCAAAAGTGGAGTGTTGAGTAGCAACACTAAATCTGTGATGGTGTTGAGAAGTGAACGTAGTGTGCATCATCCATAACTTCATCAACAAATTTATGAGTTAACTGAAGAATTGATCAAGATGGTTAGAGAAATAATCTCAGCATTAAGAAAGATTTTGTGAAAATCTAGAATTCTAAAATAGTTGACATATGTGTCAATTTTAGTTAGCATTTATTTTTATTTAAATGGAATTCACATTTCCTATTATTATTATACATGAGTGTCTTATTTTATGGATTATTGGATTTTTATTGTTTTAATAAGTGCATTTATTTTTAAATATTTGATTGCATTTAACTTTTTTAATAAATGTATTTATTTAATCGTTAATTGCCTTGCAATATTTTATGTGTAAAATTATTGCATGTTTATTAAGTAGAGATTTAATGAACCAAAACCAATAAAATTCCCCACATAAGTTTGAGATCTTAATAATCCAATATTTCAGATTTACTATGTATGAAATTTTAACCTATAAAGTTGGAAATTAGAACTTAGAGGGTAATTGGATACTATAAGTTACCTTTTCGAATTTGAACCTAATATAAAACTTTACTAGGTTATTATCATAATAAATAGCATATATTGCCTTATCTCCTTTAATAATGTGCAATGGTGTTCCATTAGAGATCAGAGGTTGCTAATGGCTATTGCTTTCAAGTCAATTGTCGTCGAACTTAACAAAAATATGAAGCTGAATGGTGATAATTATGAAATCTGGAGTATAAAAATCCAGTATGTGCTTAAAGAGCAAGAGGCTCTAGAACCCTTAAGTTCAGTTATGGCTAAATTTGAGGATGACACTATAGCCCAGCATAGACAGGACCAAGATGCCTATGTGGCATGGGAAAATAAAATTCCACTACTAGAATCATCTTACTAAGTGCGATAGAAGATGATATCACTAAGTAATTCCACAAGTATCAAAATGCAATGGATCTATGGATCGCTTTGCGGGAGAAGTTCAGAGGTACGAGTCTGACTAAGCTCTGATCATTAACGATCAAATTTGACACCTATTAGAAAAAAGCATGATCATTTGATATGGAAACATCTAAGAGAAATGGAGAATATGATAAGTGAGCTTAGTGAATATGGTCATAAGCTGACCGATGAGTAACATGTCCAAGTCGTTATCCTTTCCTTACTTAAGAGTTAGGAGCATATGAATATGCAACTAACTAATATGGACAGTATTAAGACATTTGAGGATGTCTTTCATCATTTAAAGCTTAAAGAGGACTTCCTGGAAGAGATCAAGGTCAATGTAAGAGTGTATGTGGCACAGTCCCATTTTGGTGGAATGAATTGAAACTAGAACCAAAGGAAAAGCTTTAAAGGTTGGGATAAGGAACAAACTAGAAAGAATAAAAAGTAATAGGTGGAACAGAATTATAAAAGGTCTAAAGGTAAAAAAAAAAGGTGAACGTTTCAAGAGTAAAATGTTTCAATTGCCAACAGAAAGGACACTATGCAAAAGATTGCATTGTGCCCAAACAGATACTCTATTTTGACTTAAGAGTGACTGACATTTGTGTATTTAGTTCTATATTTCTAACTGAATTTCATCCTTTGTGGGTGATAAATTCAAAAGCAATGAACCATGTAACAAGGAATCGAGATGCCTTTGTTGAATTTCAAAGAATTCTAGATATTCGTAGGAATTTAGTTTCTGTTCTTACTTTATTGAAACTTGGTTTCGATTTACATTTTAAGGATGATAGTGCGTGCCTATGCTTGAACAATGTTTATTATTGTTTTGGTTTTATGCTGAATAATTTTATTATTATGAATGTTGACTATTACTATTTAAATAAAACTAATTTTTCTTTAATTTCTTCCTTTTCACATAGTTATGAGAATAATGTGAAGTCATGGCATGCTAGATTAAAACATATCGGGCAAGATCGAATGAGTTGGTTAGCCAAAGTAGGTTTATTAGGTGATTTAAAAATAGTTAAGTTGCCTACGTGTGAGCATTGCCTAAAAGGAAAACTAGTTAGAAAATGGTTTGAAAAAGGAACTAGAGTCGAATTTCCATTGCAGTTTGTTCATACTGAGATATGTGGTCCAATGTATGTGAGGGCAAGGCATGGAGCCTTTTATTTCATCACATTTATAGATGACTATAATAGATATGGTCATGTCTGTTTGATTTCTCACAAGTTAGAAGCATTGAGTTGCTTCAAGACCTATGAGAACTTCATTGAGAATCAATTAGATAAAAAAATTAAACCTTTAAGAACTGACAGAGGTCGGGAATATCTTTCTACTAAATTTAAAGCTTTATGTGATGAAAAGGGGATTGAGAATTAGTTGTCCATTCCTAAAACTCCAGAACAAAATGGTGTTACGGAAAGGAGAAATAGAACTCTCCTAGATATGGTTAGATCTATGATGGCAAAGGCAAATTTGTCAATCTCCTATTGGGGAGATACTTTATTGATTGCCACATATGTTCTAAACTGTATACCCTCCAAATCTGTTACTTCTATACCTTATGAGTTATGGAGTGGTCGACAACCTAACCTAAGCCATTTATGACCTTGGGGTTGTGCTGCTTACGTCTATAATACCTCAAGTTAATTTGGTAAATTGGAACCAAGAGATAAAAAGAGTGTCTTTATGAGATATTCTAAAATATCATAAGGATATGTTTTTATAGGTGAGCAAAAGAATGGCACTATGACAAAATTTGAATCACGAGACATCATATTCTTAGAGAATGGATTCCAAATTTGGGCAAAGAAATCAAGATTTTACTTTCTATAAAATTCAGAAAGAGAAACCATCAGGATCACTCCCTCTGAGTGGGAGGGGATTAGAAGAAGGTTTAAAATTTCATCCTCCAAATGATCCACGTTCAAAAACCTATTTTTAGTGGGATTATTTCTGACTCTAGTGGGAGTATGAAACATAGTCCTTGTAATGCCCAAAAATCCCGAACTACGTGAATAGTACGTTCTAGTCGGTGAATAGTGACACCCGAGCCCACAGGTAATTTTTTAGACCATCGAAAAGTACAATTCACAGGAAGTTAGGGGATAAATATTGTGGTAAAATTGAGGTCAAATAGGACCTCAAAAGTCGAAAACAAAATCAGGTAGCAGGTCCATGTGAATAGTAATATAGTTTGACTTGACTTTGACCAGCCTTAAAAAAATTATTCTGGATCCCAAAAAATTATTTTGAGCTCAGAAACCCAATTGAAATATTTAATATGAATATGTAAAATTGTTAGATTGAAATAAAGTGGAAATAGAAAAATTAATTTTCGGACCAGGAAAGGCACCCGCAGACCGAAAAAATTACCGAAACGACTTCATTTTGACTCAAAATTTTAGACACATCTTAATAAATAATTTTTAATATTTTTGGATTAATTTTGGTGGAAATTTAACAAAGAACTATTAGAGCCAATGAAAAAGTGACATTTGGTTAAATATTAGCCATTGGATTGAATAGTAGCAAGGGATGATCATAGCCATCCATTAGGGGGTATAAATAGGCCCTAAAAATCTACATTTTCTAGAATTTTGTACATTCTTCTCCTCTCCTCCATGGTGGTTGAAGCACTCTATCATTCTTCCCTTAATTTTCTTTCAATTTCTACTTAAAATTTCTTCTATTTCCACCTAAATTCCCACCTTTAATTATTTAATTAGCCTTCCTTCCATCAAGTTTAAGTAATTGGTAGAGTTTAAGAACTTGATTTTTTGGAGAAATTATGAAAGAAAAGTGCATCAAGTAATTGAGTATTTAGTTTATACTTTAAATTGGTGGGATTTGGGTAGAATTGGTTAAATCAATATGTAAATAGATGACAACATGAAGGAAATTAATGGTTTGCTTATATATTGAATTCAGATAGGACAAGAAGAAGAAGAAGAAAAAGAAAAGAAAACGGAAAGAAAAGGTAAGGAAATAGTGGAATAAAGTTGGAGGAGGAAGAAAAAGACGTTAGTGGAAATTCTACTAATTTATTTCAAATTAATTGATTATGTAACTTAGAAAATTTGCATGTGATACGTGTGTAAATTTTAAATTGATGATAGATTAATGGAATTATACCATAAATAAATGAAATAATGTAAATTAAATGAAGAAAACATGTTGGTAATTGAAGAGAGAAATTTGGGCAACATGGGGTGAACCTAGGGAAGATAAGTATGTTTTGAATAAAGGATATAAATAGGTCTAATTAATGAAGTAATTGAGTGATGAACCATTTATAAGAAGAAAAAGGGTTAGGAAGGATTTGAAACCTTGATGGTCGAATGGTAGGATTAGGTTGAATTAAAGAAAAATTTAAAGGTTAATTAATTATATGCTTGGAATAATTAGTTAAACATGTTTAAATTTAGATGGAGTGAAATAAAAAGAAAAAAGAAATTGTGACCTAATATGTGTGTGCGGCTGAATGGTGTACTAAGCGTATACCTAGGTTAGTTGATAGAAATAAATAAAAATTACATAATGACATGATTAAAATCAATATTAGATGATAAAAGAATGAAGATGGCATATGTGCATGATGTGGCCGAATGCTGTACTTGTGTTAAGAAATTGATAAGTTATGATATAACATTATTATATGATGAATATTGCTAAAAAGTATGATGAAAATGTCATTATGTGATTACATGGTGGAAGGCATTAATATTGAATGAGAACATGTGAATAAATAACTAAAATAATATACTTTTTCCCTTAGTAACTAGTAGAGAAATTGATTATGTGATGTAGTTGGCTAGCCATAGGGACACCGTTTATTATACCACGGTAGCAAGTCATGGCAACTTGCATAATGGACCAAAGGAGGTTCCACACTGAAAAAGTAAAGAAAAAGTAAGAAAATATGTGGAAAAATGATTATATCGGACCACGGAGTCCATAGTCCCGCACATCCATATCGTTTGTGTGGTCTCCACAGGGATACTAGGGGCAAAATGACGAAGATGGTAAAAATATGGAGTAAATAAGTAATTTGGGTAAGTTATTTATTTATTAAATACGTGAAGGACTAAATTGTAAATATGTAGAGAGAAATGTGATTAAAAGAAAAAATGGCATATTAGGTAATTAATGGCAAATTGAAGGATTAAATTCGTAAATTGGAAGAATAGGGGTAAATTCATAAATAAAGAGAACATTAGGGACTAAATGGTGAATTAGACAAAGAATGTACATACAAGAGGTAAATTTGGCAATTGGCAAAAGATTGTGGTCTAATCGAACAAAATTAGAAATTTTAAGAAAAATAAACTAAACTAAAATAAGGAGAGATAATAATAATTAATGATAAATTAAGTAAATATATAAATAAGAACAGGGGAACAAATTGAGACAAAATATAGTAACAGCTAACAATTAAAGAAATTAAGATATAAAAATAATATGAGTTAAAATGTACAAAAAGTGAATATTTGTGTGTTGTGTGCAATTGAGGAATATTTTAGTAGGATTTCCATTACTGAGCAATTTAGCTCAACGCGTAGTTTATTTTACTGCGCATTTAGTTTAGCGCTTAGTTTAGTTTACTATGCGTAAGGGACAGGTACAGAGAGAGCAAGTGAAGAATTTTTTAGAGATGGCGAGTGACTTGGCATGTACACACAGTTGCTGCTTTTAGGAGAATGAGTTGGCATGTAGCTTTTTGGGTTTCTTTTAAAATGTTTACATAATCTGTATATTTTGTAACTATAAAGTTCCTTAGATGATATATGTAAATTATAAAGGACTTGTGTTTATGAGGTGTAAATGGGTGAGATGAATTTATGTTTGATGAATGTGGTTTTATTTATGGCTCTAATAATCTTAGAAGTGTGTGTTATTGTGTTGGAAGTTTTGGGAGGAGGAGGATTGTTATTTGGGAGTGTAAATTTTGAACCTTTGCAGGAGGGTAGTTAAAATGTACAGTCGTTAAACTGCCCAAATTTTCTATAAACTACCGATAAATCGATCAACTCATAGCACAAATGCCGTAAATTGACTATTTATGCATAATAACTTAAAATAAGAGTTTATGCATGAAGTGAATAAAAGATATTTGGTGTTTAATTAACTAAGGATTATCGCCTAAAAAAAATTATTCAAGATATGCCATTTTCCAATATGATATTCCGGTACTTGAACCAATGTCTGGGTATTGGGTGTTACATTTTGTGGTTTTAGAGCGATGTTTAGGCAGTTCTAAGGTCAAAGTTATTGTTAAATGAATGGATATGTATGTACATTCCATAAACGAATAATTGTGAATAAGGTGATTTTGGGAATTAATTTTTGGCTGTCCCCTTTTTGTTTTATAGTGTAAAGAATGGCATCTAGTTCTAAAAGAGGTGTAGAGATTGCTGTGATTCAGAGAATGGAGCATTAGTGGGTGTGAGAGACTGACAGACTAATGATAAGCCGAGACCACCCACACCACCTCCTGCCATACCAATACCACCCCTAGTAGCTTAGGCACCGCCACATGCAGCACCAGTTGCTCCACTAGATTTTGCTCAGTTGGTGGTAGATTTATTATATTAGAGGATGTAGGCCCCGCTGGTGCCTCAGCCTCAGTAGTAGCTCCGTCCTACACCACATAGAAAATCCATTCTGGAAGCAATTAAAGAAGCATGGGGCAGAGGATTTCTATGACAGAGACAGTACTACCACCACATAAGCAGAGGAGTAATTGCACAAGATTAAGAGATTGTTTGAGATCATTCATAGTGGGCTTGATGAGATGCTGGAGGGTAATATAGCACTATTACATGGATCCGTCTGCACCTGGTGTGATTCACCGAGGGAATATGTCCCTGTAGCTAATGTAGCATGGGATTTCTTTTTGAATTAGTTTAAGGGAAGGCACTTGGGGAAGGAATATCAGAGGAATATGGAAGATGCCTTTTGGAGATTGAGACAGGGGAATCGGACTGTGCAAGAATATGAGCGAGAATTTGAGCGTCTTCGTGCTTATGTAAAAGATTATCATATTCCCCTAGAAAAGTTGTGCTAGCAGTTTGAGCAAGGTCTTCACAATGAAATCAGGAGGGCTATTACTTCTCAAGTGTACACAGATTTGAGATCTTTGGTAGATGTCGCCATTAGGGTGGAAGCTGTGCTGATGGATGAAGTTAGCAGGCACCACAGCACGGCCACATGCATCTATGCCATCTCAAGCTCAAAGTTAGAGATCTATGGCCAGGGCTAGTACTCCAGCAACTTCCATAGCTAGCACCCCCAGAGAGACAGGTCGAGGGACTATTCCACATATTCCCCCCGTAAGCATTGTGGAAAGAAGCATACGAGAGAGTGTTGGCGACTGACTGGAGCATGCTTCAGATGTTGGTATAGGGATCATATTTATAGAGGTTGTTCAAAAGCACAGGGAGCTACATCAGCACCTCAGACAGAGAGATCGGGTTTTGCAACACAGAAAGGTAGGGTCTGCCACTGGAGCTTCAGTATCTAAAGGACTAACCCAATTTTAGCAAGGATCAGAAGGGCATCTGCCAGCCTGTACTTATGCCATTAAGGTTAGAGAAGACCAGGACGCACCAGCTGTTATTGTGGGTAAATTTTTACTTTTTTATGATTATATTTATGCTTTAATTGATCCGGGGTCCACACATTCATATATTCGCACCATTATTGCACAAGGGAAGGGGTTAAAAATAGCACAATTAAATAAAATTATCCTGGTGAGTAATCCTTTAGGGCATAGTGTGATTGTGAATAAAGTGCACTAAGACTGCCCTATTCAGATCCAGCAACATATTTTTCTTGCAAACTTGATTGATCTTGCCATTAATGAATTTGACATTATATTGGGGATGGACTGGTTGCACAAAAACCAAGTTATGGTTGACTATCGATTGAAACGAGTCACCATAAAAACCCCTAATGATCAAGAAATCACTATTGTTGGTGAAAGTCAGACTTTCTTTCCAATGTAATTTCTGCTACCATAGCAAAAAGACTAATTAGGAAGGGGTGTGAAGCCTACCTACCCTGTATGTTGGAAGCTAGGAAGGAAGAGCCCCGAGTCAGTGATATTCCCATTGTTTGTGATTTTCCTGATGTTTTCCCTGATGTGTTACCTAGATTACCAACCGATAGGGAAGTTGAATTTACAATAAACATGATTCATGGTATAACACCTATTTCTATTGCTCCTTACAGGATGGCACCCATAGAATTGAAAGAACTCAAAATTTAGCTACAAGAATTACTTGATAGGGGATTCATTCGCCCTAGTATGTCACTTTGGGGAGCACCCTTGTTGTTTGTGAAAAAGAAAAATGGATCTCTTCAATTATGCATTGATTATGGGCAGTTAAACAAGAAGAACAAATATCCACTACCTAGGATTGATGACATATTTGATCAGTTGAAGAGAGCTAGTATGTTTTCAAAAATTGACTTGAAATCGGGGTATCACCAATTGAAGGTAAAGGAAGCTGATGTACTAAAGATAGTTTTTCGCACTAGATACGGACACTATGAGTTCGTGGTTATGCCGTTTGGCCTTACCAATGCACCGGCAGCATTTATTAACTTGATGAATAGGATTTTTCATCCTTATTTAGATTAGTTCGTGAGGGTGTTCATTGATGATATTCTGGGGTATTCTAAGACTCTAGAGGAGCATGATCGGAATCTTCGGATTGTGCTATAGACTTTGAGGAATAAGCAACTTTATGCCAAATTCAGTAAATGTGCATTTTGGCTAAAGGTAGTTGCTTTTCTTGGGACATGTAGTGTCAGCTGAAGGTATAAAGGTTGATCCTAAGAAAGTAGAAGCAATCTTGGAATGGAAGATTCCCAAAATTGTGATAGAAATTAGAAGCTTCCTCGGTTTAGTTCGATATTTTCGAAGGTTTGTAAAAGGCTTTTCTTTGATTGCATCACCACCTACAAGGCTACTACAGAATAATATGAGATTCGAATGGACAAAAAAATGTCATGAAATCTTTAAGTAGCTTAAGAAAATGTTAACAAAAGCTCTCATTCTTACTCAATCGACTTTAGGTAAAGACTTTGTGATATATAGTGATGCCTCCAAACATGGGCTTGGTTGCATGCTCATGCAGGAAGGGAAGGTTGTTACTTATACCTCTTGGCAACTTAAACCACATGAGAAGAATTACCCTACACATGATTTTGAGTTAGCAGCCACAATATTTGCATTAAAGATTTAGAGACATTACTTATATGGCGAGAAATGCTACATTTACACTGATCACAAAATTTTAAAATATTTGCCTACTCATAAGGAGCTCAATTTGAGACAAAGGCGGTGGTTAGAACTTATTAAGGACTATGACTATCTCATTGACTACCATCTTGGTAAGGCAAATGTAGTAGCTAATGCACTTAGCCGAAAGCACATGGCAACTAATAATTTGACTTTGATACTTAAAATTTTTCTTACCACATAGTACATAATATGTACAAATAATTAAATAATGTTGTTCATATAGCCTTAAGGGCTATAAATGTCTGATTAATGTCGGCACAAGATGAAGCAATTGTGTTAGAGATACAACTTAAACTTGACTTGTTGCAGCAAATGAAAGCCACCCAAAAGCAAGATGATCTGTTGGATTCTATCATTACCCAAATTCATAAAGGAAAAGATAGTGAGTACTCCTTAGGCATTGATGACTATTTATACTTCAAAGAGAGAGTCTGTGTACCTAATGATGCAGAGTTGAAAAACAGAATTATGACTGAAGCTCATAGTAGCAATTATGCAATGTACTCAGATAACACCAAAATGTATAAGAATCTGAAGACTCACTACTAGTGGCCCAGGATGAAAATGGAAATAGCTGATTTTGTAACTAAGTGCTTAGTTTTCAACAAGTAAAAGCTGAGCATCAAGTTCCTTCTGGTCTACCTCAGTCTATCACTGTACCTGAGTGGAAATCGAACTGTATTACAATGGACTTTGTTTTGGGATTACCACTCACTAGGAGACAACATGACTCTATATGCGTAATTGTGGATAGGTTAACCAAGTTTGCACATTTCATACCAGTAAGAACTGATTACCCACTAATGAAGTTAGCAGAGATATATATTAATGAAATTTTAAAACTCCATGGCGTGCCTTCCTCCATCATCTTTGATGGAGATCCCCGTTTCACAACACAATTATGGAGGAAACTTCAGGAGGCACTAGGTACTAAGCTACACTTCTGTATTGCCTTCCATCTTCAAATAGACGGGTAGTTTAATCGAGTTATATAGGTAACTTAATAAATAGTAATAAGTATATTGCAACAAATAAGAGAATAAACTCAATACATATGATATGTTTTTAGGTGTTTGAAGATATGTTGAGATGTTGCATTCTTGAATTTGGTAGAAGTTGGAAAAGATGTTTTCTATTAGCGAAATTTGCTTACAATAACAGTGTAACACCCCAATACCTTTGAAGGATATCGGGTCGTTATGCACACCCATACGCAAACATTAACTGAATCACACAAGTAAGCGGAAGCAACATCATTAAACAAAGCATACTTGAATAAAAACTCTTAAAATATTCAAATAACAAAACGATCACATTATTATACTACAAGATCCAAAAGCCTTACATAATCAATTACAAAGCAATCTCTTAACAAATACTCTATACTTAACTATAAAAAAATAATCATATACAAAAAGAACAAAACTACACTAAACTCCTAGTGGACTGCAGATGAGCGACTCCCAAAAATCGAACCAAACCTGCATACCTACACAAAAAAACACACATGCTAAGCGATAACGCTTAATAAGGATATACAGATACAAAGAACTCTACATGAAGTCACAATATTATAATAACATATATAACAAATAATCATGCAAATCTTAAACTGTAAACTATAATATTGAAATCATATAAGATAGATAACATCTCATCTGACCTATTAAATACATATACATACACAACCAATATTCTATTATGCCTTTATCAATTAATCACATCTACTTACTCATATTCTCTACTATAACATTCCTCATAACAAGAAAGTGATAACTAGCCACTACTTCTCATACATATCCATTACATGCACAACATATAACAAACATAGCTTGAATCCCATTAATAGTGGATACAGGTGCACTAGATACTGACTAGCAGTATCAAATCTCTAAAAACCGAAGTCTCAAATCTCTAGTTACCTGAAGGTAACAAACTCTAGACCCTTACGGGCCAATTATAGCAGCTGCAAACTCTAGCCCTTTATAAGCATGCTTATCTATCCACTACTATGTATCACTCAGGCTTAACTTAAAATTACACAAATAAATACTCTGCTCATATACATATGCTTTATAATCACTCAAGTATCAAAACATTACTCATCAACTCAATTCATGTACAATTAATTAACCCATCAAACATATAGTTCATATTTCCACTCATGTTATCACATATAAGCTTTACTATGCATGATCATACGTACACTAATACAATATTATACAAAATCAAGATCAAAAGATTCATATGCAAAACTCTGGCAATGTCACGCTCGTGATAGAACCCATAACTCACGACTGTCACGCTCGCGGGCAGTGTCGCACTCACGGCAGAATGCTAAAGTAGCTTTTGTCATACCCATGATGGAGCTCACGCTCGCGACCCAACTCGGTGAAAGCAGGGCTTGGCGATACAAGCTCGACAAAGCAAAGCTCGGCTAGGCGAAGCTCGCCAAAGGAGTGTTCTATCGCGCTTGCAATAAAATCAAACTAAGTGTTGTAAACTCCAAACAACTCAAGGACTTATGCACAAAATTTACACTTACCACCCTATAAACACATGCATTCCTCCAAAACAAGTTCTAAATATCACAAGGCTCTAAAATCAACTATGAACACATTTAAATACCAATACCAACCAAATAGATCATCAAGCATATTAGACAAAACTAGTACTTTACATATACAACCTCTAACATGCTCATAATCTTACACTGAATCAACATGCAACTAAAACAAGTCACTTTAACAACTGAGAAAGCTGTAAAAATCAGTTCAAAGTTCTATAATTTCATATACCAAAACATGCATTTGTCCACATTAATACATAATCTTAAAGATGCATCTACCAACATATGGCAATCACTAACTCAAACTAATTGACATACTTCTAAAACAAAGAACCAACAAACAATCCCAAACCTCTCAAAAGTGCAGCTCAAAAACTCTTCCTCTTTTTGATCAAACCTTCTCCTTGCCTTTTTTTTCCTCTTATCCAAAGCTTCATGCACAATAAATCAAACACACACATACTCTTAGTCCATCAAACAAATCCACTCAAAATAGAAAGGAGTAGAAGAAGATCACGTTAAAACCAAACCACATTTACCTCTTCAGATCTCTAGACAAACCTGTACAACCCAACCAATTGCAAAAATTAAACCCAAAGAAGAACAATACCAAAAGAAGGAGAAATCGAGAGAGGGAGAGTGAGAGGAGAGTGAAATCTTTGGTTGCATGTGATACAATTGGGACAGAAATTTCCACTAACCCCTCCTTTTATTGCATGTGGCTGCCTAGGTGGCAAGCCCATAGCAACCCACATATCAACACAAAATCCATTTACCCCACTCAAACTTAATTTCCACTTGGTCCCATGGCAAAGCTCCAAATAAGTCCCTCAACTCAATTCTTTCCTTCAAATACTTAAATTCTCTTTTCAATTTCGCCCTTCCTAACTACCATAACTCAAAATTACATAGCAATAAGCACCTTAATTCATACTAGGGTACTTTTTGTGTTGTTACAAATAGCTACCAAGCGAGTATTAAAATGGTACCTTATGAAGCATTGTACGAGAGGAAATGTAGGACCCCCTTATGTTGGACCGACTTAAGTGAAAGTAAACTAGTGGGGTCGGATTTGGTCAAGAAAATAGAAGAAAAGGTTAAAATAATCAAATATAGATTGAAGGCTGCTCCAGACAGATAGAAATCATATGCAGATCTAAAAAGGAAGGATATAGAATTTGAAGTGGGTGAAAAAGTTTTTCTCAAAGTGTCCCCTTGGAAGAAGATATTGAGATTTGGCAAGAAAGTTAAATTAAGTCCTAGATTTATTGGCCCTTATGAAGTAATAGAACGTGTGAGACCAGTTGCTTATAGGCTTGACTTGCTAGAGGAGTTGAAGAACATTCACGATGTGTTCCATGTCTCGATGCTACGATGTTACCGATTAGATCCATCACATATGATCACACCGAGGGAAGTGACAATAAGTCTAATTTGTCATATAATGAGGAACCTAAGAAAATTTTAGCTAGAGAAATTAAGCATCTAAGGAAAAAGCAAATTCCACTAGTTAAGGTTTTCTGGACTCGCCACAATGTCAAAGAAGCAACATGAGAGCCTGAAGATATGATGAGATAGCAGTATCCTTAGCTATTTACATTAGGTAAATTTTGAGGATGAAATTTTAATTAGTGGGAAGGAATGTAACGCCCTAAATTCCTGAACTACGTGAATAGTACTTTTCGGTCGGTGAATAGTGCCATAAAGACCCACAGGTACTTTTCTGGACCACCGAAAAGTACAATTCAAGGAAAAGTTAAGGGATAAAATATGTGGTCAAATCAAGGTCAAATAGGGCCTCAAATGTCAAAAACAAAATTAGGTAGCAGGTTGATGTGAATAGCAATCTAATTTGACTTGACTTTGAGGAGCCTTAAAAAAATTGTTCTGGACCTGAAAAAATTATTATGAGCCCGAAAATCCATTGGAAATATTTAATATGAATATTTGAAAGTGTTAAATTGAAATAAAGTGGAAATAGAAAAATTAATTTTCGGACCGGTAAAGGCACCCCTAGACCGAAAAAATTACCGAAACAACCTCATTTTGACCCGAAATTTTGGACACATTGTAATTAATAATTTTTCATATTTTTGGACTAATTTTCCTCTTAGAAAGATGTTCTACTGCATCTGACACTTGATCTACTTTCTTCTCAATATTCTGTAGTTTCTTATTTTGTGCCAAAAAAGTTTCAGTTTGCCAATTCAAAATAGCTTTAGCTTGAGAGATTTGTTGTTGTTGTCCATCTTGTTCAGTAATATTTGGATTCTTTATAAAAGGTGTGGCTTTTATTGAGGTTTCAAAGCTATTAAATTCAGTAAGAGGAGGAAAGTCTTCCTCATAAAAAGTAGGCTGTTACATACAATTCTGAGAAATAGGTGTCAAAGAAACTGGATTAGAAGGTGATTCCTTTTTAATCCATTTTAAAGCTTGGTTATAACAAGGCAAAGGTTTCTTGTTAGGGAATAGAGTTTTATATATGATGAAGTAGCAGATAATGGTTTTAGCGGTAATGATTCTCTTGGAGGAAGAGAAGGTTTATACAAAGTTTGTGGAGGGGATAAAGGTTTCCAGCGGGGTGGAGGAGAGTAAGAAGCAAAATAATCATACTTACCAAATGGTGGTCCCAAAGGACCAATACCGGAGTCATCATCTTCTTCATATCTTTTTCTGAAATTTCTATCTGAAGCACCACTCTTTTTCTTTCTTCTTCTCTTTTTAGCTAACTCATCCTCTTCAGAGATATGGGTGCAACCATCACAATAACAGGCATAAAAAAGCAATGTCCACCCTTGCGAAAAGCATGAATATGGCATCCTTCATTGTCAAATGAACTACTGGAATATGTTTTTTAGGACTAATATGATAAATCATGAACTGAGTAGAGAACAAAGGAACAGTAGACTGTGTAGTAACTTTTTGATGCGCGCATATGGGGGTCAACCCATCATGGCAATCCTACATGGGCCAAATTGTAGAAATTATGGAAAGTCAAGAGAGATTGGGGCCGAATGGCATCAATGCCAATCCAATGGGGGCGAATGCACAAGATGGACTTCAATTATGTTTGTCATGTGCAAGTCATGTGACGCATGAAGCATGTGCAATGCATGTGCTTAATTAATGGACTAAAGGGCTATTTTAGTTTGGACTTTTTATTGCAGCCTTAACTAATGTTTTAATCAAGACTATATGATTTTAATAAGCCTTAAAACATGTGGGCTTTGTTTATTAGGGTCAGATTAGGTTTATTTATTGTAACAAAACTCAAATTGCTGTTTTGGGCTTAATTCGTGGTCTAAGCCAACATTGGGTTTAAGTAGCTTTTAAGTTGAGTTAAATGTAATAAGTTTAGCTTAGGTTTAATGGGTTAAATGAAATTTGAAGTAAGTCCATTCATTTGGTCTTGCTTTTTACTATTTCAAGTAGGAAAAGGCCTAATTTCCATTCCTAACTTACATGGGAATTTGGCGTACTTTTCTAACTAGGGTTTTGGTTATTTAGGAGGCTATAAATACCTCATAATAAGCATTGTAATTGAGACTTTGAGTTTTTGATATTCATTTTAAGGGTTGGACGAAATTAACGTTGGAGAGAGCATTATTTGCTTGTCTTCTTCTATTGCGTCAAGAATAAATTCTTATCAAGGTATTTACTTGTGGCGAATTCTATTCTTGTTTTTAAATCTAGCTTATTATATGCATTTCCATTCATAGATTGATTGGGTGTTCATTAGGGTTGGGGATTTCTTCTTGTTCATGTTCATGTCATATTATATGTTCAAGGGGTTTTGGGTTCTTTAGCCTTGGGGTTCCTATAACATGCGCCGAACCGGCACGAGGGAATGCTCCCCTTTTCGAAAGGCCCGCTTTTAGGGCTTGGGGAGTGGTTTGCATCATTTGATCTTGGGTAACATGAGACATTTTGGAATCCCTATCCAATAGAACATTGGGGAAGTTCATCTAGTCCCATGAAACCTACAGGCTACTTTGAGGTATTTTGGAGTCGCCACCTAATTTACGAGAAATTGGGAAAGATCATCTAACCTCTATAGTCTAAACCAGAGAGTAGTTTGGAACTCCTCTCTTATTAATGTCTTGATTAGTTATAAATGAGTTTTTAGGTTAGAAAATTCCATCTCTAATCTCACATGGTTAATACAATTTATTAAAAGCGCAATTCAAGTATCGAGAAAGCGGTAAATGAAAGCCGTATATAAAGCGGTAAACACACAAAGGCACACCATTACAAAATAGAAATTGGGACAAATACAATCCCCCAAATGAAAAGAAAAGCTAAACAAAATTGCCCCAAAAATAATTAATTACAACAGGCCATGAGATATATAAACATAAAGCTAAAACAAAATTGCCCCAAAAATAATTAATTACAAGGGCCCATGATATATATAAACATAAAGTTAAACAATCAAGCAAAATCAATCAAAAGGGGTAACATGCATAAATCAGAATATTTATTCGGTTTAGGAACATTGGTTCTTTCATGGGGATTAAAGAGTTATTTCGGCTATTTGCTTGAAAACCGGGACGAATTACTCCCATTTTGAGAAAAATTAACTCTTCATTTTAATTCATGACATTTTTGCATTCCTTGGCTAAAATCAAGGACATGGGTCCCAATTTATTAATAAAAATCCTGATTTAGTCATAAAAATATTTTTGTGACTTTTTATCTGATATGTTCATAAAATAAAACTATTTTATTTATAAACAAACATAATCATACATATAAGAGATATGTAAGATCTCACCAAAATACCGTAGCCTCCTACACGTCGTGACCCCTCCATTTGGTCATGAAAATGCTTAAACAAGCAAAATCACATTTTAAACCCAAATAAAAAAACAACAGCAAAAATATTAGCAACAATTCCAAAATCAACTAAATAAAAATGAAAATAAGGGAAATAAACATCATAAGGTAGAAAATATAATTTAAACTTAAAAAGAAAAGGGTATCGCAAAAACTAGGGGTGAGCAACGGTCGGTTTGGTTCAATAACCGAACTGAAAAAATCAAAAACCGAAATATTAGAATTTATATAAACCGAACCGAACCGAAATTATATGAAAACCAAACTAAAACCAAACCGAAATTGTCGGTCGGTTTGGTTCGGTTAACCGAAAAACCGAAAATCCAAAATTATAATTAAAAAAATTATCTAAAAAATTATACAAAATTACAAATCATCAAACTAAAATAAAAACATCCAAATTGAAAAATGTACATATATAATTTGAGTTCAAACCCCTTAAATTGATAAAAAAAATACAATAATAATTTTTTTAATGTAAAAATTGGATAAAATAACATATAATATTAAAATTTTGGTCGGTTCGGTTATTTTTCGGTTTTTGTCTTTCAAAATCGAACTGAACCGAATTAACCGATTTACATAGAATTTTAAAACTAAAAACGAACCAAAAAACCGAACTGAATTAAAAAAAATCGATCGGTTTGGTTCGGTTTTACCCGAATTTTGCTCACCCCTAGCAAAAATGGACACGAAAACATGCATCGAACGATCTAAAATCGAGCCAAAATTTCACAAAGTCACGCGAAGGACACTACAAGGGGTGAGGGGCGGCCAGCCCGTCCCTCACTTCCTTCCCGCCCCCAAGGGGGAGGGGGAGAGCATCCTTCGGCACCTCAAGATGTTACAAAAAAACCAACACCAAAAACTTGATTTTTCACACCCAAATCATGTACATTTACCCATTCTCATACCAAAAAATAACAAGATAAAGATTGCAAAATCATACAAAAAGAATAAATCTCAACTCCGAAAATACATAGTTATCAAACCATTATTCATGTATTTATCAATGCAAGAAAAGTAAAATGAGAAAATAAAATGAAATAATAAAAATGGTTCCAAGATGCTTTACCCTCAGAGCAGATAATTTGGAAGTAAGATGTTTTCAATTCGTTCCCCTCGTCAAGATTCAAAATCAGACTCAAAAAGATTCAAAAAAAATCTTAAGTTTTTGTCTCAAAAAAATCAAGAACACTAGAACTCAAAAATAATTTTTTGGTTGTTTGATGAGATACCCAAGCTAAGGTAATTGATTTTCCCTTCCTCAAGTTAAATCTAAACTCAACAAACGTTTTTCTAGATCCAAGAAAATCAAAGAAGAAATTTTGCTCTCAAGGAAAATGGGTTCTTTTTCCCTTATGAAATCCCCCATTTTTCTTCAAAAACCCTTCTCTCCCCTTTCTTTTTTCTCTCTCTTTTTCTTATATATTCCACTCAAATTGCATAAAAACTTAAGCCAATTTGGACTGTATTTCCTGTAAAATCCTACAAAATCCCATCTAAGAAGGAGGGACAGTGATAGGGGTGGCCTGCCGAGGGGCGCCTAGCGTATAGGGGCGGCCTCGCTAGCTGTTGCCGCGTGGATGCCAGTGCGCGAGGGGTGCCCTCACGCGAGCGGCGTCCTTGCACTCACAGGATGGTCCTGTGGGCAGCCTCGAATGGGCCTGCCGCGTGGTAGCCTGCACGTAGGGGTGCTCTTACTTGAGGGGTGGCCTCGCTTGTGCAGGGTGCGGCCCCATATAGGCCTGTCGTGTGGCCGCCCACGCGCAGGGGCAGCCTCGCACGGGGCTACCGCGTGGCCGCCCATGCACAGTAGCAGCCTCACGCTTGGAGGCCGCCCCTGCGGGGCGGTCGCGAGTAGAGGCCCCTTGCACGAGGGGCTGCTATGTGGTTGCCCGCATGCGAGGGGCGACATCTTGCGCCCGGGCTGCCCCTGCGGCGCGGGCGCTCTCGTGTGAGAGGGTGAGTGCCCCTAGCCGCGAGCGCGGCAGGGGGCAACACCTCTTGCTCGAGAGCGCAGCAGGGGTAGCTCCCTGCCCATGCATTCCTTCCCCTATGAGATTGATGCATGCGCGCCGTCCGCATGCAAACCCAAAAAAAAACCTTTTTCCCAAAAAAGACTTTAAAAGCAATTTGAATAGACATAAGAACTTGACAAGGAGATGATCAATTCCTATTTTCTTGCCTATGAATCAGCCTTTATTTTGATCATTGGGTAATCCTGATCTTGGATTGCCTCAAGACCCACTATCTACAGTTGCTCCCAATTTTGGAGAAACTAGAACATAGGTGCCTAGGTGAGCTAAAATTTAGAGAAAGGAAAGAAGCGCATACCTGAGGCGGCGACCTTCCTATCACTACAAGAAGGAAATCATCTCTTTAAGTCACCATCTAGACTGTGGAGCGATTGTCATCCTTTTGTGTTGCACTGAATCTTCTCAAGACTTCCTAAGCGCGGGTACCATCCTCAAATGGCGAGGCACCGAGTTTGATCCAAACTTACAAAGTGCCGAGGTTGTTCTCCTGAACTGCACCGAGTCTACTCCAGACTTACAAAGTGCGGGTGCCCTCTGCAAATGGCAATGCGCCGAGTCTGCTCTAGACTTATAAAATGCCGAAATTGTTCTCATGAACTGCACCGAGTCTGCTCCAGACTTACAAAGTGCAGGTTCCATCCTCAAATGGCGTTATGCCGAGTCTACTACAGACTTACAAAGTGCGAGAATTGTTCTCCTGAATTGCACCGAGTCTGCTCAAGACTTATGAAGTGCGGGTGCCATCCTCAAATGGCGATGCGCCGAGTCCATTCCAGACTTTCAAAATGTGGGAATCTTTCTCCTTAACTGCACCGAGTCTGCTCCAGACTTATGAAGTGCGGGTGCCATCCTTAAATGGCTATGCGCTGTGTGACACCCCATCCGCCACCCCCGTTGGAAGGGCACCGGCGGGCGCGCCACACGACGCTCACTCGCGACGCGACGGAACAAACAGCGGAAGCATACATGCGCTAAGCGGAAGCATTCACAACCAAAGAGAAAACATAGAAAATATACCACATTGCTACTAAAAATATAATTCAAAACTATACACAATAGCTCAAAAGGTTTCATTAAAGATTCTTTTCAAAAATTTACATAAGCCACTAAACAAGAGAATACATATACAAAACGAATTACAGGAGAAGACAAAATAAATAACTCGACTCCTATGTGGCCAGCCTGCAGATGCGCGACACGAGCAACTCCCAAAAATCCTTCACGCCACCTGCACGGGATAAAAGCCCGTGCTAAGCGATAACGCTTAGTGGGGAGAAACAAACACAACAGAGCACTATACACGAAAACATGCACTAATATTCATAAAATAATAAGAATCAGAGTACAGGTATATAAATATATAATCAGGATAAATAGTACATAACACTGAATCAATACACTCTCAGAGTCACACAATAATCAGAACACTTCGCTAAGCCAATACCAAACAGTTCACACAATAGCCTGAAATCAATGGTGGAGGATACGGGAACACGGCACGGGAGACCGAAGCCTCAAAAACACTTTAATACCCGAAGGTAGCACGGGAGACCGGAGTCTCAAAACATTTTATCACTACACGAAAATGACCATCTCGGAGGTCGACCGCTTCGCCCAAACGGGGCGGACAGAACAGCTGTAAACTAACCCTTCTTAAGCATGCTTAATTATCCTATACCTTGACACTTCAGGCTCGACAACACACTCTCACATGACATTAGACAAACAAGACAATGTTCAAATTGTAACACCATTCATAAAAGCTGATCAACTGAAAGATGCAAAAGATGAATACAAAACCCAGAATACATGGTATCAAGCGCTAAAAATCATAAATAAACATTCATAAAACACGCATAATCAGAAAGGATTTTATTGCAAAACAGGGTAGGTCACGGTGGTAATCAGATTGGTTGCCACCGTGACATACCAGAGATCCTTGGCAGAAAGCAAGTATGGGGTACCTCACGGTGGTAACCAAAATGGTTGTCACCGTGACATACCAAGCAGTCAGACAGAATCAAAAGTCACGGTGGTAACAAGATCGGTTGCCACCGTGACATACCAAACTTCACGGCAGAATGCATCTGGTTCGTGGCTCACGGTGGTAACCAGATTGGTTGCCACCGTGACCCATGCCCAGATGGGATTCCTCAGGGCAATTTCCAGGTCTTTCAAGCCAAAATCTCACAACCTTCACTTCAATCAAGCAATTTCACACTCCAATAACAATAGGAACTCAATCCAAACATCAAAGAATCATATCATCAATAAATCTTACTCATGAATTCTAAGAGCAACATCACTACATAAAAGCATAAATTGAGTTCTAAACACCACAAACTAAACTCAACCAAATACCAACCCATGGCATATAAACCATATAAACATAACACAATCAACAACTTCCAGAATATCTCATAAGCACATAATTTTACACACATTCACAATTAGGCAAAAATCCCAAATAAACACTCAAGAATACACTCCCAAACCTGGAAAACGAAGCTTCGAACCGAGTTCCTCACGAATCCACTATATCCTTGCCCTTGCTCTTCCTTCTCTCTTCCGATTCTTACACAAAAACCCAGCCACAAACACTTAAATCGAAACCAAACACAAACCAAAAACCAATCCAAAGAACACTAATTAAATAAGGGAACCTCAATCCGAACTCAAACACTTACCTTCAACACTTCCAGCTCAACCCTTCAAAGATCCCACCCAAAACTCCAAGAAAACACAAGCAAAGAGCGATGAGAGAAGAAGAATGAAAGCAAGAGAGAGGGGAGGACGGGAAAATGAGAAAGAAAGGGGAATTTTAGATAGCTTCCACGGGAAGCCTCACCCAAAAGCAGCCCCTCTCTTCCTCTCTCCTACTCTCATTAATTTCTCACCAACCTCTTGCCACATGTCATAATCTTAGAGAATCAAGCCATCAATCTTAACTCATCCACTCTTGGCATCACACACTTACCACACACAAGCCTAATTACACACATATCTTCTAATGTACCAAACACAACCCACACCTTATAATTTCCAATAAATCCACTCTACATCCTTGGCACCATGCCCACAAACCACACAAAAACAGCCCTTAAACCACTAACACCCTACAACCATACACTACAAACACACACTAATATTTCCTTCACTTCACTTAACACTTAATTAATTAGTTCCTTTAACACAAAATTCTTAAATGTCCAAAATTCTTCTTACCCAAATTACGAAAATACCCTCACTTATCCGACTTAAAGCACAGATTCCGACCAGGCCCTATTTGGGTTGTTACAAATCACTCCCCCTTAAGAAATTTCGTCCTCGAAATTTCCCCGCTAATCACTTAATTCCAGGTCTTACAACCCAAAACTCAAACCGAAAAGAACATAAACTATTATGCAACTTACCAGAAGGTCCCGCTCGATTTGCTATATCTCCCACTTGCATCGCATAAACTCTTGGACGCAGAGGCACTCCTTCTGTTGGCTTCTGCACTGTCTCTGATGGCGCTTGATAATGACGGCCGCTTCCCCTACCACTCTGGTTCCCTCTGGATCGCTGACCACTTACTCTACTCTCGGGTCCATCATGAAGCTCTCACCTATCCGGACAATTCGCCACCATGTGTTCTTGGCTGCCACATCTGAAACACGCTCCAGAGAGCCTCCTACACACGCCCCAATGGCGCTTATGACAATTCTCGCACTCCGGAATCACACCTCCCTTGCCAGAGGGTGGCGCTACACTATCGACTTCTGAACGTACCGGAACTGAATTCTTCTCACTTTGGCCACTCGGAACTCCTCTCGACTTCTTGCCACTATTGAACCCACCATCCGGTGCTTTCCTCTTGCTCTCAACCTTCTGCTTGATCACCTCGGATTCCTCCAACTTTATTGCCGCTGCCACAAGCTGATAATACCCCACTGGTTGCAAGACTGACATTGCCGACAAAGGACCTCTGAACACTTCACGCAGTCCCTCTGGGAAATGCCTACTTCTAAACTCATCCGTCAATAAAGCTTCAGGTACATACTTGCTCAACCGGCTGAATTCCTTATCATACTCACTCACGGTCATACCTCGCTGCCTCAGACTGATGAATTCTCTCCACTTAGCTTCCTGATAAGCCTTCGTCACATATTTCTGCTCAAATTCTTGCTTGAAGAATTCCCAAGTCAACACGGCTGGTCGCTGAGGATTTCGAATCACCAATTCCCACCAATCGTACGCTGACACTTGAAGCAACGACACTGCACAAAGTGCCCTCTGATCTGCGGGACATCTTATCTCTTGTAAAATCCGACTTACCCTCTTAAGCCAAATCTCGGCAACATCAGATTGGTCCAAAGCAGTTCCATGGAAATCCTCGGCTCCTCTTTTCCTTAGTAACTCAGTTGGAGCCTTTGGAGCAGTCAGCCTCTCTACCAACTGAAGTAACCCTTGCACCAGGACCGGATTCTCTTGACCAAAACCCATACCAGGAATCTCCTCCTGCTGACGCTGCGGAGCAGGTTGCTCAGCTCTCACTACACTCGCACTGCCAACTGTCTCACCCACTTGCTCACTTGGATCAGACTCCATCTAGACACTACACGAGACAAGGCACATCTGTATTAGGCCACGACACAAAACTGACTCACATGCAAAGACTCAACACATAACAAACAGAGGCAACCAGAACCGCCTAAACCGGCGCTCTGATACCACAACCTGTGACACCCCATCCGCCACCCCCGTTGGAAGGGCACCGGCGGGCGCGCCACACGACGCTCACTCGCGACGCGACGGAACAAACAACGGAAGCATACATGCGCTAAGCGGAAGCATTCACAACCAAAGAGAAAACATAGAAAATATACCACATTGCTACTAAAAATATAATTCAAAACTATACACAATAGCTCAAAAGGTTTCATTAAAGATTCTTTTCAAAAATTTACATAAGCCACTAAACAAGAGAATACATATACAAAACGAATTACAGGAGAAGACAAAATAAATAACTCGACTCCTATGTGGCCAGCCTGCAGATGCGCGACACAAGCAACTCCCAAAAATCCTTCACGCCACCTGCACGGGATAAAAGCCCGTGCTAAGCGATAACGCTTAGTGGGGAGAAACAAACACAACAGAGCACTATACACGAAAACATGCACTAATATTCATAAAACAATAAGAATCAGAGTACAGGTATATAAATATATAATCAGGATAAATAGTACATAACACTGAATCAATACACTCTCAGAGTCACACAATAATCAGAACACTTCGCTAAGCCAATACCAAACAGTTCACACAATAGCCTGAAATCAATGGTGGAGGATACGGGAACACGGCACGGGAGACCGAAGCCTCAAAAACACTTTAATACCCGAAGGTAGCACGGGAGACCGGAGTCTCAAAACATTTTATCACTACACGAAAATGACCATCTCGGAGGTCGACCGCTTCGCCCAAACGGGGCGGACAGAACAGCTGTAAACTAACCCTTCTTAAGCATGCTTAATTATCCTATACCTTGACACTTCAGGCTCGACAACACACTCTCACATGACATTAGACAAACAAGACAATGTTCAAATTGTAACACCATTCATAAAAGCTGATCAACTGAAAGATGCAAAAGATGAATACAAAACCCAGAATACATGGTATCACGCGCTAAAAATCATAAATAAACATTCATAAAACACGCATAATCAGAAAGGATTTTATTGCAAAATAGGGTAGGTCACGGTGGTAATCAGATTGGTTGCCACCGTGACATACCAGAGATCCTTGGCAGAAA
Source organism: Excoecaria cochinchinensis (assembly GCA_947683425.1). Classification (NCBI taxonomy): domain Eukaryota; kingdom Viridiplantae; phylum Streptophyta; class Magnoliopsida; order Malpighiales; family Euphorbiaceae; genus Excoecaria; species Excoecaria cochinchinensis. The sequence continues at coordinate 10,961,465 of CANTUQ010000009.1, forward strand.
GCAAGTATGGGGTACCTCACGGTGGTAACCAAAATGGTTGTCACCGTGACATACCAAGCAGTCAGACAGAATCAAAAATTTGGATACCTCACGGTGGTAACAAGATTGGTTGCCACCGTGACATACCAAACTTCACGGCAGAATGCATCTGGTTCGTGGCTCACGGTGGTAACCAGATTGGTTGCCACCGTGACCCATGCCCAGATGGGATTCCTCAGGGCAATTTCCAGGTCTTTCAAGCCAAAATCTCACAACCTTCACTTCAATCAAGCAATTTCACACTCCAATAACAATAGGAACTCAATCCAAACATCAAAGAATCATATCATCAATAAATCTTACTCATGAATTCTAAGAGCAACATCACTACATAAAAGCATAAATTGAGTTCTAAACACCACAAACTAAACTCAACCAAATACCAACCCATGGCATATAAACCATATAAACATAACACAATCAACAACTTCCAGAATATCTCATAAGCACATAATTTTACACACATTCACAATTAGGCAAAAATCCCAAATAAACACTCAAGAATACACTCCCAAACCTGGAAAACGAAGCTTCGAACCGAGTTCCTCACGAATCCACTATATCCTTGCCCTTGCTCTTCCTTCTCTCTTCCGATTCTTGCACAAAAACCTAGCCACAAACACTTAAATCGAAACCAAACACAAACCAAAAACCAATCCAAAGAACACTAATTAAATAAGGGAACCTCAATCCGAACTCAAACACTTACCTTCAACACTTCCAGCTCAACCCTTCAAAGATCCCACCCAAAACTCCAAGAAAACACAAGCAAAGAGAGATGAGAGAAGAAGAATGAAAGCAAGAGAGAGGGGAGGACGGGAAAATGAGAAAGAAAGGGGAATTTTAGATAGCTTCCACGGGAAGCCTCACCCAAAAGCAGCCCCTCTCTTCCTCTCTCCTACTCTCATTAATTTCTCACCAACCTCTTGCCACATGTCATAATCTTAGAGAATCAAGCCATCAATCTTAACTCATCCACTCTTGGCATCATACACTTACCACACACAAGCCTAATTACACACATATCTTCTAATGTACCAAACACAACCCACACCTTATAATTTCCAATAAATCCACTCTACATCCTTGGCACCATGCCCACAAACCACACAAAAACAGCCCTTAAACCACTAACACCCTACAACCATACACTACAAACACACACTAATATTTCCTTCACTTCACTTAACACTTAATTAATTAGTTCCTTTAACACAAAATTCTTAAATGTCCAAAATTCTTCTTACCCAAATTACGAAAATACCCTCACTTATCCGACTTAAAGCACAGATTCCGACCAGGCCCTATTTGGGTTGTTACACGCCGAGTCTCCTCTAGACTTACAAAATGCGAGAATTATTCTCCTGAACTGCACCGAGTCTGCTCTAGACTTACAAAGTGCAGGTGCCATCCTCAAATAGCGATGTGTCGAGTCTGATCCAGACTTAGAAAGTGCAAGGTTGTTCTGTAGTATAGCCTCAGCTATTCCCTGAATAAAATGAACTCCGTTAAATCAATTTATCATGATAATCATTTTGATCATTTACCTTTCACAAAGGTTCAATTGTTGTTATCTCATTGTCTCATTTTATCATTTGTGGTTTGTCATTTCATATATATTACTTTTATCTTTGCCATGTGTGACGCATGCCGAACCGGAAAGGCCCTCCTATTAGCCCGTTTTTAGGGCTCGTGGGATTGGTTCGCATCATTTGATCTTGGGCTGCTCAAGAAATTATTCTCATGAACTGCACCGAGTCTGCTCCAGACTTACAAAGTGCGGGTGCCATCCTCAAATGGCGATATGCCGAGTCTACTACAGACTTACAAAGTGCGGGAATTGATCTCCTGAATTGCACCGAGTCTGCTCAAGACTGATGAAGTGCGGGTGCCATCCTTAAATGGTGATGCGCCGAGTCCATTCCAGACTTACAAAATGTGGGAATCGTTCTCCTTAACTGCACCGAGTCTGCTCCAGACTTATGAAGTGCGGGTGCCATCCTTAAATGGCGATGCGCCGAGTCTCCTCTAGACTTACAAAATGCGAGAATTATTCTCCTGAACTGCACCGAGTCTGCTCTAAACTTACAAAGTGCAGGTGCCATCCTCAAATAGCGATGTGTCGAGTCTGATCCAGACTTAGAAAGCGCAAGGTTGTTCTATAGTATAGCCTCAGCTGTTCCCTGAATAAAATGAGCTCCGTTAAATCAATTTATCATGATAATCATTTTGATCATTTACCTTTCACGAAGGTTCAATTGTTGTTATCTCATTGTCTCATTTTATCATTTGTGGTTTATCGTTTCATATATATTACTTTTATCTTTGCCATGTGTGACGCATGCCGAACCGGAAAGGCCCTCTTATTGGCCCATTTTTAGGGCTCGAGGGATTGGTTCGCATCATTTGATCTTGGGTAACATGAGACATTTTGGAATCCCCACCCAATAGAACATTGGGGAAGTTCATCTAGCCTCATGAAACCTTTAGGCACCTTTGAGGTATTTTGGAGTCGCCACCCAATTTACAAGAAATTAGGAAAGGTCATCTAACCTCTATGGTCTAAACCAGAGAGTGGTTTGGAACTCCACTCTTATTTATGCCTTGGTTAATTATAAATGAGTTTTTATATTAAAAAATTCCATCTCTCATCTCACACGGCTAATGCAATTTATTAAAGGCGCACTTCAAGCATCAAGAAAGCGGTAAATGAAAGCTATAAATAAAGCAGTAAATAAAGCGGTAAGTAAAGCAGTAAACACACAAAGCCATGCTATTTACAAATGAGAAATTGGGACAAATACAACCCCCCAAATGAAAAGAAAAGCTGAACAAAATTAAAATGGAAATTGGGACATAATACAATCCCCAAATGAAAGAAAGCTAAATAAAATTGCCCCAAAAATAATTAATTACAAGGGCGCACAAGATATATATAAACATAAAGTTAAACAATCAAGCAAAATTAATCAAATGAAGAGACATACATAAATCGGGATATTTATTCGGTTTAGGAACATTGGTTCCTTCATGCTCGCTTAAAGAGGGATCGAAGAGTTATGTCGGCACCAGGATGAGTAATCCCATTTTTAGAAAATTTAACTCTTCGTTTTAATTCGTGACATTTTGCATTCCTTGGCTAAAATCGAGGACATTGGTCCCAATTTATTAGTAAAAATTCCAATTTAGTTATAAAAATATTTTTATGAGTTTTTAACTAACACGCGTATGAAATAAAACTATTTGATTTTCAAATAAATACAATTACATAAACAAGGGGTAGGTAAGGTCTCACCCAAGTGATGTATCTTCCTATGTGTCGTGTTCCCTTCGTTTGGTCACGAAAATGCTCACACAAGCAAGATCACATTTTAAGCCCCAATAAAAAAATAACAATAAAAATATTAGTAATAATTCTAAAATAAATTAAATAATAAGGAAAATATAGCATGAAATTAACACACATACAAAAGGAATTAAAAAGCCCCACAAAACTAACCATGCAAACATAATAATGATAACAACAACAACAATAATAATAATAATAATAATGATAATACTCATAATAATGACACTAATGATAATAATAGTAATGGTAATAATAACAATGACAATAATAATAATAACGATAAACAAATAATAATAATAACTATAATGATAACAATAATAACAACAAAGATAATAATAATAATAACATTAATAATAATAATAATAATAATAATAATAATAATAATAATAATAATAATAATAATAACAACAACAACAACAACAACAACAATACTACAGTAATAATAATAATAATAATAATAATAATAATAATAATAATAATAATAATAATAATAATAATAATAATAATAATAATAATAATAATAATAATAATAATAATAATAATAATAAACCAATGAAATTAAAAATATGCAAATGAGGAAGGTAAATAAATATGTAATAGAAAATAATAATATTTAGACATAAAATAAAATAAATTAAATTAAATTAAATTAAATGAAATAAAATGAGATAGCAAAAATAAATAGATCCAAGAATCTTTACCCATATATTTGATTATTTGGAAGCTAGATGTCTCAATCTATTTTTGCTTATCAAAATTCAAAAATAAATTCAAAAATCTTAAGTTTTTATCTCAAAAATTTTCAAGAACACAAGAACTCAAAAAATTGATTTTTGATGTTTTGATGAGAAAATCCAAGTTAAGGAAATTAATTTTCCTTCCTCAAGTTAATTCAAACTCACCAAATATTTTCTAGATCTAAGAAAAATCAAGAAAGATGAAGAAAGAATTTTTTTGCTCTCAAAAATGGAAAAACGCTCTCTAAGCTCTCCCCCAAAAAATTCCCCTTTCTCTCTCCAAAATATTCTATTTATACCAATTATCCAGAAAAAACCCTAATTTAATTAGGAAAATAGTTAAAAAAATAAAAAACACTTAAAAATGGGTTAAAAATCCAAAAAAGGCCAAAAAGTCAATTTTCGGTGGAAATGGGGGAACTGACAGGTGAGCAAGGGCACTGGGCACGCCTGCAGGCCGCACCTCACGCGCTGAGGCTAGGGCACGCCTTGCGCGCTCCTCGTATGAGGGGCATGCGTGCACACTATGCGCTCCACGGCCGCGAGTCGCCGAATATTTTTTTAAACCTTTTTTGACAAAAGACAATCAATTTCCACCTTCCATTTTTATTTTTAATTTTTAAAATATATATTTTTTTATTTATTTTCTAAAAAAATAATGTTGACAAGAAAATGATCGATCCTCACTTTTTTGCCGATGAATCGGTCTTTATTCTCATCATTGGGTAATCCTGATCTTGGACCGCCTCGGGACCCGGTGTGTACACCATGTCAAAAGTGTTCTAAGGAAAAAAAAGTAAAGGCAACAAAAGATTATCAGCATACAAAATATATCCGTTTAGTACAAAAACGAACAAAGCTAAAAATCATGATTGGTGGTCTCCCTGAATATCAACTACAGATAGTCAGTGGGCTACTCAGGGTCACTCTCGCCTGGGAAGCGTGCCATCGGCACGTCTGGTCCTGCAAAGGTAGCTGGCTGATCCGCTACCTCTACTAGCAGAGATCTAGCGATTGGCATCTGGGGCTCTTGAATTATCATACTCAATCGTCCCTTCTAGAATGGTCGAATGATAGTCTGCACCATCTCGTTCAGCTCATAAATACCTACCCTGAACACTTCGAGGGTTTGGGTATGCCTGGCAATGCAGCCTGTAAGCACCGTGTCCTGGAGCGGTCCGGATCAGAGGTTACCCTATGATGAAATCAATGTTCAAGCCTGTATGGGAGGCTGAAGTTGGAGGTTTTAGTCCCGCGTTCTATGAGAAATGAGGTTTTTCTACACTTCCTGGGCAGAGGGGAGAAAACAAAAGTTTTTCAAGTCAAAAAGGCTTTTTTGTCCTCCACAGACGGCCAGCCCGTCTGTGGAGGTAGCCCGTCGCTTCGAGTCACCGACGGCTCAGGGTATTTTCCGACGCCCGTCTGAAAGTCACCGCCCCTGTCAGGAGCCGCCTGGTTTCCCGGAGCACGCAACCGTTCCGACGCCCGTCGGTGGATGTGGCAGGGCCGTCGGAAGTGTCCTTGTGTCAATAGGATTCTTCCGACGCCCGCCCCCATGCACCGACGCCCGTCGGTCGTGTCTGGCTATATAAGGTCCGGATTTTCATTTGAAAAGGGTTGGAAAATTTTTCAGAAGAGGAAACTCTGCCAAAATTCAAGCACGTTTTCTCTCTCTTCCAAAAACACCTTTTTCCAAAGAACCTTACTTAATCAAGGATCAAATCAATCAAGGGAACTAAAAATAATTAGTTTTCTTTAGATTTTGACTCCTAAATCGATTTTCTGAAGGATTGGAGGTGAAATAGCCCATTTTCTCTCCCTAATCTTTCATTTTCTTTTTCTCGTGGAGCGCGCGGGGATCTAAACGACACCAAAATCTTACCCGAAGCGATTATCTGAGGGTAAATATTCCGGATTCTCCCTCTATTTTCATCTCATATTTAATCATTTATCATTTATTTATTCATTCTGTGAAATTTTTGAATACTTGTCATTACTTTTCTTCATTTTGACTCCCTCATCTCCCTTTTTTGGATAAAACTTGCTTTTTGATCCTGAAAGGCCCTTGTTTCCTTTCTGTTTTCCGGAGACATAGGTGACCGACGAGTCATCTTCATGACAGACGCCCGTCGGTCACTCACCTACAGACGCCCTTTCTGAGTGACAAACGGGCATATCGAATTACCAAACCGACGCCCGTCGGTCAACCAGGAAAGGCCGTCGGTGGGTTCTGCCTCCATTTTTGTTGATCATTTTTCATCTCTATTCAGTCCCTTCGATTTCTTATGTGTTAATTTTATGAATATTAACATCTCTTAACTTTCTGTGAGTGTATATTGGTCTTCTTGGATAATTCCGAGCTTGAGCGGCTGCCTACCATGCGTGGTGGATTTCGTCCGGTTTAGTTTTCTTAAACCTCTTGATTTATTCCTCTCGTTTTTTCATTCATTGATTATTTTATGTATATGAATAAGCTCTTTTTATCCCGTTAAATGTAAGAATAGACCAACGATTTGTACCTAAATAAAATTGAGTTTTGTATAAAATGCAAAAGGGTCCAACGCCCTATTTTCATCCAATAAAGATCATCACATATTAAATATCCTATTTTTAATAATGATGCATGAGAGGACCAAAATCCTCAAAATAAACAATGCCCCGATTTGTGTATGAATCGCACATTTACCAAAGGGAGTTGTATTCCGCTCCTTGTATTATTGTAATTTATCGCTTTTGATATTTATTCTGCTCATTTACTGCTTTCCGAATGTGAATAAAATGCGCCTTTTAATCAACTGCATAGTGTGGAGAGAGAGCGAACTAATGACATTAAAATATGATCATAAACTAATTGAGGTAGAATAAGATGAGAAATCCCGGACCCAGCTCTGGTCTTTGGGCTCAAGAGGTTAGAGGTTATCCTCCAAAATACTTCTTGGGTCACGAGACTTTAGCGCTAATCCTAGGCCTCATGGCCCAACATGGATACTAAGCGCAAGTCTTAGGCTCTCCGAGGCGAGAGTAACTTTCCCAATGTTCTATTGGGTGGCGACTCCATGATACCTCCTTGTTGCCCGACATAGACGCACTTGCGATTTATCGTAAGCTGTCAACGGACCCGCAAATGCCCCGATCGCCTAAGTGCGGGCGATCGAACGGGCAGTGTATCGGGATCCGGCGCGCGTCACAGTGGCGACTCCACTGGGGACATTTATGGTTCGAGATTTCAATTCGAAAATACCTCTTTTAACATTTATGATTAAAATTTAATTCATAAATTCGCTTTCTCTCAAAATTGCATTTGCATATCATTAGAGCCTTAGAATACGCTAGTTTGGTCCCTCTTTTAGCCCCGGTGCGTTCCTGAAGCACCTCCTCATTTTCACTCAATTTGGGGAAGTGTTAAGGATAATCACCAGCCCAAGTTTCGTACCATCAAGGTATATCAAATGGTGACCCGATCGGTCGCTACGCTCGTGATGAGCTAGACCCGTCGGCAGGGATCATGCTTGGGTAGCCTCAAAGAAATATCTCCCTTATCCAAAGCTCATGTAATGGCTGTAGTCACTTTCCACAGGTGAAATGAACCATAATCTCATGCTTGCTGTATGGATCCTCACGTATTGGATGAATCCGAATATCTCGCTCGGCAACCTAGCCAAAGGCTATCATGCCCCGATAGGGCCATGTCGAAATTTATGGACCGTCCGAATACATGACGATCATTATCCATCCGCTTGTACATTAGCATAGGAGTGTTATGCTGCCGGTTTTCCGCCGTGCACCGTACGTGCCCTTTGGGTCCCTCGTTGACCCTTGGGCTAATCCCACCTAGGAAAGAGACTGCACGACCACATGTGTGGGATAAATAAGGGTGGAAGGACCTTCTTGCTTGCTTGTGCTCTGTAAATGTTGCATATCACGATCATGCATTATACCTACATTTCATGCATCATTCTAACTTTTGTCCCTGCAGCCATCATAGATCTGCCCAGGTGGACTAGATCACCAACTGGGCGACTGATCCGAGTTCTTACTCCTGAGCTGTCAGATAGAGAGGGTCTACCGGAGGTTTTATCAGAAATCAGTGGTACAGTATCTCAGATGGCAAACTCACCTAGGGGAGAAGATGCCACCAGGGCCATGATTGCGGAAGAAGTGGGCCGCTGTTTCGAGGAATTCGAGGGCAGGATGATGAATATGTTGGCCGCCTTGGCACAGCAGAATGCTCAGCCGAATGCTCCCCAGAATCCTCCTCCTCCTCCTCCAGTGAGACAGAATAAGCCTGAAGAAGAAAGGGTTGAAAGGCGAGAGGAGCCCGTTAGGCCGCCGCCGATAGAGTTAAGATCAGTGGCTTCGGGAGAGTTGAGAAGAAGGCCAGTGCTAAGAATTGATGACGATAGAGATATCGAGGATGATAGGTTGAGCATGGCATCTGAAAAGGGGAAGGCACCTCAGGCTGATGATTTTATTTTGAAAAAGATGGAAGAGAGGTTCGAGGCTATGGCTCGTATGATAGGCAGAGCTCACGGGATGAATCCTGAGGATAGGGAGTTGGACGGAGAGGACCTGATCCCTTATAACTTCAAAATGCCGGATGTGCCGAAGTTCGATGGTACTTCTGATCCCACCGCACATGTGAAGCAATATTCTCTGGTCATGAAGGGGACCACATTATCCAAGAAGCAGAAAGTAGAATACTTTTGTCTGAGTCTGACCTCTCATGCCATAGATTGGTATCACGGCCTTGACCGCCGCACTAAAGAAGATTGGGATCTGCTCACTGAGGAGTTTATGAAACAGTACGACTGTAATACTAGAATGGAGGTGACTCTGAAAGATCTTGAGCTACTCCAGCAGAAGGCCGGGGAATCCTTCCATGAGTACCTTACCCGATGGCGGAACCGAGTGATGGAGATGCGCCGAAAGCCTGATACCCAAGATCAGATTCGTCTTTTCATTAAGAACGCGAGCCCGTACTTGAAGGAGGGATTGAGGATGAAGGGGTTAAAGGACTGGGAGTCTCTCAAGGATATAGCCATCGAAGCAGAAGGGGAGTTTTTGACCCGAAAAGCTAGCAATGATAATTTTGCCAAAAGGGCTAACCCCGGTCAAGGAGCCAGTAGGCCGGCAGGTCCCAGTAACAGCACTAGAAGAATGGGTGAAGTGTCTGCTACTGAGGTAGCCACCCAGAGGAAGTTTTCGAACTTGGGGAGACCATTATCCTGGGTCTTGAAGAGGCTGATGAAGGAGGGAAAATTGCGTCCTCTAACTCCTAGGCCAGCTTTGACACAAGGGAAACCGGGACATAAGGACAACGAATTCTGTGCATTCCACCAGCACTCAGGCCATATCACTGATAAATGCAAAGCACTCCGGCACTCTATTCAAGACTTGATCGATAGCAAGCAGATCTCTGACCCTGAGAAGAGAGAAGCTGAGAAGAAGCCTGGTTACAATGCCGTACCCCCACCTGTGTTTATGATCCAATCTAGCCTGCCAGAGTGGTACATGCTACAAGATCTGTATGGGAATGAGGAGTCTGCTGTTGGTAATTCCGAGAATGAGAAGGAGAAAGCAGTTGTGGCGACCCTTGATTGCTGGTCTAGCAGTGAAAGCGGTGGAGAAACCGAGGATGATGGAGGTTTGAACCTTGATCTGTGGGCCTCCGATGGAGACGAGGGAGAGATAAGCGCTGTCACTAGGAGTGGAAGGGTGATCCCCGAGATTGCAAAGCTACCTGAGCCAGTATAGCCATTGGCAGAGAAAGAGCCAGAGGAGGAACAGATTATAAGGCAATTGAAGAAGACCGCAGCCCAGATATCCATTTGGGATCTGTTGAGGCAATCCCCCTCTCATAGGCAGAAGGTAGTAGAGGCTTTGGTTGAGGCCACAGTCGCCACCACTATTTCCCCATCAGAGCTTTTGGGTTTAATCAAGGGAGGATCCGAGGAGAGGTTGATCTTTTCCGATGCTGACTTACCGGCAGAAGGACGCAACCATAACCGTCCTTTGTACATTAAAGCGCAGATTAGCGGCAAGCACACTGCTTGCGTTATGGTGGACGATGGGTCTTCTATCAACGTATGCCCTTTGATAGCTTTGCAAGCTTTTGGCTTAAGCGAGGATATGCTCAGCGGATCCGATCTGACTATCACGGCCTACGATAACTCGAGGAGGCAAGCCTCAGGAACCTTCAAGACTTTGGTCAAGACAGAACCTATCGAAGTGGAAGTTGAATTTGTAGTTCTGCCCATTCCTGCTAACTTCTCGGCTTTGCTAGGGAGACCCTGGTTTCATAAATTAGGAGGAGTACCATCCACACTGCATCAGATGATAAAGTTCCCGCACGAAGGGGAGGTGGTGACTATCAGGGCGGCCAGGGAAAACCAGGTCTCAGCGCTAGAAATTGCCAATCAGCCATTCAGTGGTTTCCATGTGTCTATGATAAAGGAAGAGCACGGATCAGAAGATAGCCCGGCTGTGGTTAATATGTTGAAGAAGATGCACTATCTTCCCGGGGCTGGATTGGGTAGAAGCTCCCAAGGGCTGCAGACCGCGATCACCACTCGAGGGCAGAAGAACCGGAAAGGCCTGGGGTACAGAGGTGGCTTCGGCAAGAAGAGGGTAACAAACAGGATCCCCCACATTTCAGAAAGCTTTGTCCCCGCATCCTCAGTATGTGCTTATACTGGTGAAGATGAACCACAGTGGGTAGATGGGAGGATTGTCCCTGGCTTTGAGATTTTTAATGATGTGTATGACTGGCACGTCTGGTTTATCAAGACTGCTGAAGACTTTTGGGATGAGGAAGTCATGACTCAGGGGATCACTTGGGACAAGTGCGAGCTCGAGGAGGTCGTTACTGAGAAAATGGTAGCTGCCAGGCTGAAAGGAAAAGGGAAGATAGCAGATTTAGAGCTGAGAATGGAGGATTTGGAAATTTCTTCCGACGCGCCTGGAGGGCCTCTGCTAGATCAGAAAATCAGTGAGCAAGCTGCAACATCGTCAACCTCGGGAGTGGCAGAAGAAGACTCTAGCCTAGATTGTCTTTTTATTCCAGAACTCTTTTATGATGTAAATGATAACTATAATATTATCAATAAGATGAACAATTTCACTTATTTGTGCAATGTTTCTAATAATTTCAACATGCATGAACATGATCATATTCCATCAATTTTTGACATTGACTCTACTGGCACAACGCCTTTCAATCTTGGAACCTCGGAAAATCCGAGAGAAATTCTAATAGCATCAAATATAACTCCTGAGGAGAGAAAAAATTTTGAGAGAATAATAACAAAACATGAAAAAGTCTTTGCCTGGACCTACGAGGACATGCCGGGGATTGACCGAGCCGTGGCGGAGCATGCCATCCCGACTTACCCAGATTGCAAGCTTGTGAAGCAGAAGTTGAGAAGGCTAAGACCAGAATTGGCTGATAAAGTTAAGGAGGAAATCCGACAGCAGATCGAAGCTAAGTTTCTTGTGGAAGTCCAGTATCCTACTTGGCTGGGAAATGTGGTTCCTGTGGCTAAGAAGAACGGAAAGGTCAGGGTGTGTGTGGATTATCGAGATCTTAACAAAGCTTGCCCTAAAGATGATTTTCCACTACCCCATATTGATGTATTGATAGACAGTGCCGCCAATTGCGCGATGTACAGTTTTGGGGATGGATATGTGGGCTACAACCAGATCCTTAACAAGATAGCTGACTGGGTTAAGACTGCCTTCATCACGGAATGGGGTACCTATGCCTATCGGGTCATGCCTTTTGGCCTGAAGAATGCGGGGGCCACATACCAGAGGATGGCAACCAAGATCCTAAGCGACCTGATTCACAAAGAAGTGGAGGTGTATGTCGATGATATGATGGTCAAATCAGCCACCCGAAAGGGACACTTTGAAGCTCTAGAGAAGTTCTTCACCAGGATCGACAAGTATAATCTACGACTTAATCCCAAGAAGTGCATTTTCGGGGTGACTTCAGGAAAGCTGTTGGGACATGTTGTCAGTCAGAGGGGAATAGAAATTGACCCCGATAAGGTGAAAGCTATCAGAGAGATGCCCGTGCCACAAAAGGAGAAAGAGGTAAGGAGTTTCCTGGGCAAACTGCAGTATGTTAGCCGGTTTATTGCCAAGCTCACTTCGATATACGAACCTGTTTTCAAGCTGCTTAGAAAGAATCAGCCCGTAGTCTGGAATGAAGACTGCCAGAGAGCCTTTGATAATATCAGGGAGTACCTGTTAAATCCGCCAGTACTAAGGCCTCCGCAACCTGTTAAACCGTTTATTCTGTATTTGGCAGTAGAAGACGGTTCAGTGGGCACCATGATGGCTCAAAAGGATGAATTTGGGGTGGAGTTTGCAATTTATTACCTCAGCAAGAAGTTCCTGGCTTACGAAATAAAATATGCTGAAGTGGAGAAGATCTGCCTTGCAGTGATTTGGGCATCAAAGAAGCTAAGACATTACTTCCACTCATACAAGGTTCAGGCCGTAGCCAAGCAGAATCCTTTAAGATATTTGCAGGAGGCACCATCTTTGCTTGGAAAGATGGGGAGGTGGCTGCTCTTGCTACAGGAGTTTGATGTGCAATACATCACCCGCAAGACTATTAAGGGGCGAGCTGTAGCCGAATTTCTTGCTGAACATCCTATCCAAGGGGACACCCCCGAATTTACCTTTCCTGACGAGAACATAGGCACGATTTCTGTTCAAGGATGGCAGTTGCATTTTGACGGGGCGGTGAACAACAAAGGAGCCGGAGTCGGAATCATCCTGACGACCCCAGATAATGAGAAGCTTCCTCTTGCTAAGAAACTAAGGTACAAAGCAACCAACAATGAAGCTGAGTATGAAGCGTGCACCTTCGGGTTAGAAGCTTTGGCTGTGTCGGGGGCAAGAAACGTAGAGGTATTTGGTGACTCGTCCTTGGTAATAAACTAGATCCGAGGTGAGTGGGCTGTTAAAGAAGAACGACTGGTCCCCTATGTTCAATATCTGAAAGGGATGTGTGGGCAGTTTGAGACTTGCACTTTCCACTTTGTGCCCAGAGATGAGAACCATTTGGCTGATGCGTTGGCAACCTTAGTGTCAATGTGGGATAACCCTGAAGGAGTGGCCATGAAACCGGTGCTAATTTCTAGCTCTGATAAGCCTAGTTTTGAAACCGAGCCTGTAATGGAACTAGAGGCGTCAGATGGGAAGCCATGGTACTTTGATATCATGAATTACTTGAAAAGCGATAGATTTCCAGAAGAAGCCACTGAAAAAGACCAGAGGATGATACGTAAGTTATCTACTCAGTTCATATCCTTGGAAGGGGTGCTGTACAAAATATGGTCAGATGGGATTCAGCTCAGATGCTTGAATGAGAGAGAAGCGCGCAAGATAATGGAAGAAACCCATGCGGGGGTCTGCGGGGCCCACATGAATGGTTTGACCTTGGCCAAGAAGATAATGAGGCAAGGCTTTTATTGGCTTACGATGGACACTTCAAAGTATGTCAAGCAATGTCAGTTGTGCCAACAGTGCGCGGACCTGAGACACCTGCCGGTATCAGAGCTACATAACCTAACGTCACCTTGGCCGTTTGGTGCTTGGGGGATAGATATCATTGGAGAGATTCGCCCTACGGCGTCCAATGGGCACATATATATCATAGTCGCAATTGACTACTTCACCAAATGGGTCGAGGCAGAATCCTTCAAGAAAATTAACGCAAGGGATATGGCCAGGTTCATAGAGAGGAACTTGATCTGCAGATATGGTCTCCCTCACCACATAGTGTCTGATAATGGAGTGCAGTTTATGGGAGAGACCAAAAAACTTCTCGAGAAATATGGTGTTGAGCATCATAAGTCCTCTCCTTATCGACCGCAAGCGAATGGAGCAGTAGAAGCCGCCAATAAGAATGTTAAGAAGATCTTGTCCAAGATGGTCCAAACCTACAAAGACTGGGCTGAAAAGCTACCCTTCGCCCTGTGGGGATACAAAACGACAGTAAGATCATATACAGGCGCTACACCATTTTCCCTGGTATACGGAACAGAAGCAGTATTGCCAGTAGAGATAGAGCTTAAATCACTAAGGGTGGTCATGGAGGCCCAAATCCCGGAAGCCGAATGGGCGCAGCAGAGATTGCAGCACTTGAACCTACTGGATGAGAGTTGGCTGAAAGCTTATTATCACAATCAGATATACCAGAAGAGATTAGCGAGAACTTTCGGAAAGAAGGTGAGGAAGCACCCGCTGAAAGAAGGGGACTTGGTGTTCAAACAGATGAGGCTAGGAATACCAGACATCAGGGGGAAATTCAGACCTACCTGGGAAGGGCCGTATATCCTTAAGAAGCTGTTGTCCAGAGGCGCTGCAATCTTATCAGATAGCGATGGGAACGAATTCAAAGAGCCGATCAATGTCGACAGAGTCAAAAGGTTCCACGGCTAAAGACCAAAATAAAAAGAAGAGAATAAAATGCCCTGCAATTCGAAAACCGAAAAAAGGCGGCTATGCTAAAATTGGGCGCCTCGACAGGGTGAAAACCGAAAAAAGGCATCCTGTGCAAAAATTAGAGGCATGAGAGAAAATGTCCGATCGTGAAAACCCGAGAGGGCCGATCGGTAACAGGAGTTGATGCTGTTAAAATTTGGTTTCATGTATTGATAGCGCATAAGCAGCTGAGTAAATGCCAAAACTGATCATGTATGCTGAAATTATCTAGAAATGTACACAAAACTCGTGAAAGGGATGAATATTATTCTTTTCACTTTTGTCATTTTCTAGTTCTGCATTAAAAAGAAATGTAGCACAAAAAGAAATACACATATTGGCTAAGCTAGGTCCTGCTGCTGCTCTCGCCAATCAGATGCTTGAGCCCTCGAGTCCTATTATCAGAGGCTGGGCTGAGGATCCATTTCTTGTACCCGCTGGTTGAGGACGCAGAATGGTTGCCGAACCTTGGGATGACGGTCTTCACAGGTAATCTACCCCATAGCTCATGATACCGGGAAGCAAATGCGACCGAGAGATCTCCTCCTCGGAAAGACAGGGGAACCCTCACTATATCCTGGGTCATCCCAAGCTGCCGTGTACATCGCGAGGTGATGCAGAAGGTGGCCTGGCGGAGGCCTCAGAGGGGAACGCAACCCGATGACCCATCGGTGACCGCATGAGACAGCGGGAGCCAGGCGGATGTAAAACTGATATCGTCATCTGACAGCTCACTAAATCTGGTAATACCTTCACCAGCCGTGCCACACCCATACAATCGCCGATGAGGCAAGAAATGGCTTGGCGAGTACTGCGGAGTGACTCGAGGGGGTGGTTCAGACAGCATTTTCAGTTTTTCCTGTAGCCAGATCTGAAAAAAAAAAAAAAAAGCCGTTGGAGTAAGTAGGGTTTGCTTAAGGCAAAAATAAGGCACAGGGTTGTGTGAAAATCCGAAAGGACGCACCTCCCGCAAAGAAAAGCTAGTGTGAAAATCCATAAGGGACGCACTACCTTTAAAATAATGACGTACCTGGAGTAATAAGGGGCTACCGGTAAAGGTTGTAGTGGACCCAGAGCTCACAGCGTCCAGACCCAAGATGGTTTCGGCCAAGACAAGTGGTAGAGGGGACATTCCCAGATGAAAGTCGCTCAGAACTCCAAACAGACGAAAGTCACCTGTCAAGCCTCCTGGAACAACAGTAAGGAAGTTCACCATGCAGAATAGGAACGTGATGCTTACCCGATAGGTGGGGATGTCGGTGAACTGATCTAGGGCCTCGATCAGTGGCTCCAGAGCAAAGGAGGAACTCAGAGGAATCAGCTGGTTGGCCTCCGAGGGGGATATGCCCAGAGCTAGGGCTACGTCCCGGGTCTGAAGTAGGCCGCAGCGGGGGATGCAAGGCAAAGCACCAGGAGGGAACCGGGCTCCCAGAATGGAAGCCAATTCTTCAGAAAGAGGGCACAGTTCCTGATAGGTAAACTGGAAGACGTGAAATCGAGGGTTCCAGAAGTGGGTCGCCGCCAGGAGGAGGTTCTGGTCGATCTTCACCCGGCACAGATATTTCAGCCCAGCCAGAGAGGAAAGGGCGCCTTCTCCCCAAGTGTGTTTGTCATCTAAAATACGGTGCATCCTTTGGGCAGGAGGGGAAGACATTTTAAGAAGAATAAAGGCCCAAGGTGTTGGAAATGAAGAAACAAAAAATTTTTGCAGATTTTATAGGGGAGTGTCACCGACGGCCTACCCGCCCCTCTACAGAGACGGTCTGCCCGCCTCTCTACGGAGACGGCCTGACCACCCCTCCATAGGGACGGCCTGCCCGTCGGAAGTCCACCGGGCATAAACACGCGCCATCATTGCATTCATCACGCGCATTAAATTGCATTTATTGCGCGACAGACGGCCAGCCCGTCGGTCGCTTGTACAGATGCCCTGCTCGTCGGTCATGAAATTCTATATAAGGGCGAGTGACAGACGGTGCAAACGTTGCTGTCCCTTTCTTCTTCCTCTCTCAAGCGGTTTCTAAGCGGTTTTTAGCGTTTTTTGAGTCTTTTCTTCTTATTTTTTCGCGATTGCTTCAGTTTTTCGCATTATATACTCACCTGGTGCTCGGATATTTATATTTCTCCAGTTTCTACACTTCTCCGGATTACAAGTAAGTAAATAATTACCTTTTTTGATTTGATTTTTATTCAATTTATTTCTACATTCTTTCTTCTTTTAACTTTAAGGAGTTTTAGATAATTTTAGAATTTAGGGGGAAATGCTGCCCAATTTTAGATAATTGCTAGGGCCTAAGGCCTATTATCTTGCTTTTTCATGCAGGAGGTTGGGCACATCCCTGCCGGGGTGCTGCCCAAATTTTTATTTTTTTTCTTTATTCTAGAATTGAATATTTATTTACTTTCCATGTATAATGCATGCCTTAGGACTTAGAAAGCCCATTTTTTATTCACTTTAATTATCTCCATGAGGATTGCATGTTCCTTTTGCCATGATGCGTGCAAGGCATGTTAGGCTACTTCCTTAGACAGGGTGTTTGCCATTTTTATCTGTCATTACCTTTCTCTTTTTTTATCTCATGATTGGGCCGTCATTGCCCTATTAAGGCCTAGATGGACCTTAGATTTTGGAAAATAAACTTGATAGTGCTTGTTTTGCCAAGTTTTCGCTATCTGACTCTTTCCCTTTTACAGGATGCCTCCCAGACGCAGAGCACCACAGGCCCAGCCCGAGCTTGAGGCTCCGGCTTGGATGGATGACGAGTCCGCTCAGAGATACAGAGCGTTGGCTCAGGTAGAGTTTCGGGCCAGCCGCTTTGTATCTCGCCCTTTTCTAGAGGCCCTTGGGTTGGCCCCGGAGTTTGATCTACTTGCCGAGGGAGCTGGTTGGATGGAGTTTCTCGAGCCTGCCTTCCAGACATTTCCAGAGGCCACCCGCCAGGTCTTGGCCACTCTCCGCTACACGGGCTTTCAGAGTGCAGATACCGACCCGGGGGTGGTACAGTTTTGGTTTGATGGCGACCATGTCAGTATCACCAGGCAGAGGTTCGCTCAGGCTATGGGGCTCCCTACGGGAGAGGAGGTTGAGATCCCACGGCGAGCAGTGAGACATGCCCATTGGGCGGCTATTGCTATACCAGGAGTGCTGTACGATCACGATACAGCGAAGAGCACCGTACTGGTGTCTCAGGCACTCCGGTATCTGCACAGAGTGCTTTTCAGCTCGTACCTCGGTCGAGCTGGTAATCCAAGGTCGCTTAACGCGGCCGATATCTGGAGCCTCTGGGCTATGGTGGCAGGCCAGCGTCTCAACATTAGCCATGAGATCTTGGCCAACCTGGTCAGAGTTGGCAGAGGGTCGACGCCAGTGGTGATGGTAGGAGGAGTCATCACTCGATTACTGTTGGGATTGGGGTTTAACCCCGAGAGGCTGAGAGGACCCTTGCCGGAGGGGATTCATGTAGACGCTGCAGCGGCAGTTCAGATGGGGATGATCTCCCCGATTTCTGGCCAGGCAGAGGCCTATAGGGTGTTGACTATCCACGAGACCCGGCAGATGTTCCACCTTCCACCCTTGGCGTAGATCCTGATCATCCAGAGCACCAGGAGGAGCAGCCTCCACAGCCAGAGCCCGAGCCACAGCCTCAGCCTCCGCAGGTACAGCCTCAGCCTCCACAGCCAGAGCCTCAGCCGGAGCACCAGCCTTAGCCTCCTCAGTCGCTGGCAGTGCCTCCGCCACAGCAGCAGGAGCCTCCTAGGACCCCCTCGGACTTCGATATTGAGATCACGATGGACGAGCTCTTTGCCTCTCCACCGGCATCTAGGGCCCCGACTCCAGTCCCATCGCCGAGCGTCAGGGTACAGAGGCATGCCCGCAAGCCTTCCAAGAGATACCATCCGTACTCCCGAGGCGATCCTGGGGCATCCACTTCTTCGGCACCACCACCGGAGCTAGCACCACATCAGCCAGCTCAGCCGGACTATTCCCAGCTCCTCTCCTCCATGTTTATGGCCTTTGAGCGGCGACAGGATGAGAGGGATAGGGCCATTCATGAGAGGTTGGATCGCCAGCAGGCTGCTATTCAGGAGCAGTCTCAGACGGTGGAGCGCCTATCCCGAGAGCAGGCAGGCTACATGGAGCATGCAGCGAGGGAGCAGACTCGGACCATGGACGCCTTTAGAGATGAGCAGACTCGAGTTCTGGAGGCCTTCAGAGGGGAGCAGATGAGGCTGGTTGAGCAAATTTCTCAGGGGCAGAGGGAGCTGAGGCAGCAGCTCGCTCATGATGTGAGGACGTCACAGGACCAGGCGTCTCAGAGGGTCGATATGACCCTTCAGATGATTGATGAGTCACTTGACTCTCTGAGATCCCGCGTCCAGGCGATGGAGGGGATTCTCCCTCCTCTTTCTTAGACCATGAGGGAGTTTAGGTAGCAGACGGAGCAGAGCTTAGAGCATAGGAGGACGGCCGCCGCTGAGCAGACCACTCAGCTGAGCCAAGCCTTCAAGAAGTTGGGGGACAAGATCTCAGAGACCTTAGGGTTTTTGGGCACCTGTACCCAGCCCTTCTTGGACGGCTATGCTCAGGTTCAGTTCAGGTGAGCCCACGATCACGAGGCAGGACCCTCTACAGCTCCGCCACCACCTCAGGCCCGTCCACCTCCGCCAGGGACCGTGCATATATCGGATGATGAGGATCCCGATGAGCCTTCAGACTACACACCTCTCTGAGCTTCAGGGAGTTATTTTTGTATCTCTTGTATCTTTTATATTTTGTATCCGCATTGTACAAAAATGACATGTCTTATGGAAAACTTTTGCTTCATTATTTGCATGTTTGTTTCTTTTTGATTAATCGCTTGAATAACATCACAGAACGTGTATATTCTCATATTTACTCATGAGTCGATAAAAATGACCATGAAAATAATAACACGAAACAAAGACAAACAACGAGAGAATAATAATCAATAACATCTCAATAAGGAAAAATGAATAAAAAAGGAACATGGCATAACGAATAAAGCGAAATCATGCCATCAATAACAGGTCAAAAGATGACCATTGAAACGTGAATTAACAAAATCTTTTATCTCACAGGTACAAAGGAATACCAACCTGAGCATAGACATCGATTAAAAAGATCTTTTTTCGAAACAAGGAAACCAACCGAGTTTCCACACTCCAAAATCGAAAATGCGGTTAGAAAAACACTGCTCTTCACCAGATCGAGACTGTAGCCAGAGAGTGCTGCGTCTCACCAATCGAAGTTGCGGTTAGAAAAACACTGCTCTTCACCAGATCGAGACTGTAGCTAGAGAGTGCTGCGTCTCACCAATCGAAGTTGCGGTTAGAAAAACACTGCTCTTCACAAGATCGAGATTGTAGCCAGAGAGTGCTACATCTCACCAAGCGAAGCTGTGGTCAGAAGGTGCCGCACTTCGCCAGATCGAGGTTGTAGCCAAAGCATGCTGCATCTCACCAAGCCCTACTGATCGAATGAGTTCTACCCGGCAAAAGGCACGGAAGGTGAAAAGCCGTCGCAGGTACGCTTCCTTTCCAACCTTTCCCTGAGTTTTGGCTTATCTAGGCGCTTGTGCGCTAGTTTCCCCAAAACTAGGGGCAACTGTAAGCACCGTGTCCTGGAGCGGTCCGCATCAGAAGTTACCCTATGATGAAATCAATGTTCAAGCCTGTATGGGAGGCTGAAGTTGGAGGTTTTAGTCCCGCGTTCCATGAGAAATGAGGTTTTTCTACACTTCCTGGGCAGAGGGGAGAAAACGGATGTTTTTCAAGTCAAAAAGGCTTTTTTGTCCTCCACAGACGGCCAGCCCGTCTGTGGAGGTAGCCCGTCGCTTCGAGTCACCAACGGCTCAGGGTATTTTCCGATGCCCGTCTGAAAGTCACCGCCCCTGTCAGGAGCCGCCTGGTTTCCCGGAGCACGCAACCGTTCCGACGCCCGTCGGTGGATGTGGCAGGGCCGTCGAAAGTGTCCTTATGTCAGTAGGATTCTTCCGACGCCCGCCCCCATGCACCGACGCCCGTCGGTCGTGTCTTGCTATATAAGGTCCGGATTTTCATTTGAAAAGGGTTGGAAAATTTTTCAGAAGAGGAAACTCTGCCAAAATTCAAGCACGTTTTCTCTCTCTTCCAAAAACACCTTTTTCCAAAGAACCTTACTTAATCAAGGATCAAATCAATCAAGGGAACTAAAAATAATTAGTTTTCTTTAGATTTTGACTCCTAAATCGATTTTCTGAAGGATTGGAGGTGAAATAGCCCATTTTCTCTCCCTAATCTTTCATTTTCTTTTTCTCGTGGAGCGCGCGGGGATCTAAACGACACCAAAATCTTACCCGAAGCGATTATCTGAGGGTAAATATTCCGGATTCTCCCTCTATTTTCATCTCATATTTAATCATTTATCATTTATTTATTAATTCTGTGAAATTTTTGAATACTTGTCATTACTTTTCTTCATTTTGACTCCCTCATCTCCCTTTTTTGGATAAAACTTGCTTTTTGATCTTGAAAGGCCCTTGTTTCCTTTCTGTTTTTCGGAGACATAGGTGACCGACGGGTCATCTTCATGACAGACGCCCGTCGGTCATTCACCTACAGACGCCCTTTCTGAGTGACAAACGGGCATATCGAATTACCAAACCGACGCCCGTCGGTCAACCAGGAAAGGCCGTCGGTGGGTTCTGCCTCCATTTTTGTTGATCATTTTTCATCTCTATTCAGTCCCTTCGATTTCTTATGTGTTAATTTTATGAATATTAACATCTCTTAACTTTCTGTGAGTGTATATTGGTCTTCTTGGATAATTCCGAGCTTGAGCGGCTGCCTACCATGCGTGGTGGATTTCGTCCGGTTTAGTTTTCTTAAACCTCTTGATTTATTCCTCTCGTTTTTTCATTCATTGATTATTTTATGTATATGAATAAGCTCTTTTTATCCCGTTAAATGTAAGAATAGACCAACGATTTGTACCTAAATAAAATTGAGTTTTGTATAAAATGCAAAAGGGTCCAATGCCCTATTTTCATCCAATAAAGATCATCACATATTAAATATCATATTTTTAATAATGATGCATGAGAGGACCAAAATCCTCAAAATAAACAATGCCCCGATTTGTGTATGAATCGCACAATTACCAAATGGAGTTGTATTCCGCTCCTTGTATTATTGTAATTTATCGCTTTTGATATTTATTCTTCTCATTTACTGCTTTCCGAATGTGAATAAAATGCGCCTTTTAATCAACTGCATAGTGTGGAGAGAGAGCGAACTAATGACATTAAAATTTGATCATAAACTACTGAGGTAGAAATAGATGAGAAATCCCGGACCCAGCTCTGGTCTTTGGGCTCAAGAGGTTAGAGGTTATCCTCCAAAATACTTCTTGGGTCACGAGACTTTAGCGCTAATCCTAGGCCTCATGGCCCAACATGGATACTAAGCGCAAGTCTTAGGCTCTCCGAGGCGAGAGTAACTTTCCCAATGTTCTATTGGGTGGCGACTCCATGATACCTCCTTGTTGCCCGACATAGACGCACTTGCGATTTATCGTAAGCTGTCAACGGACCCGCAAATGTCCCGATCGCCTAAATGCGGGCGATCGAACGGGCGGTGTATCGGGATCCGGCGCGCGTCACACAGCCACTCACCTCGGTGAGCCTAGCATCCATACTTTCTTATAGGTCTGTCACCGACTGTGAGATACCGGGGATCAGCCCCCTCAGCATCTCAACCTCTAGTCTCATCGTGCCAACAGTCTCATCCACTACCTGCAGGGCCTCATCCACCCTCTGTGCAGCTGCTGCATGGGAAGCCCTCATGGACTCCTCAAACAGATCCATACACCCACCTAAATGACCAAACCCCTTATCAATGCACTGGTCCATCGCCGTAAGTCTATCATCTATGCACTAGCTGTGGGCGGATAATGCTGCCATCATATCTATATGCATAGATCGGATAAAAATCTCCAAGCTGAACTATCCCTGCCCTCCACTGGGCTCTAGGGGGGAGCCGTCAAAGTGGATGCCCCCAAGTGATCTAGACGACTGTAAGGGTGAAACCTCTCATATGTGTGGGAGCCTACACCCTGCCCATGTACGGTAGGAGGGGTGGTGTATGATCATATGGAGGAAGAGACTGAGGTGGTGGATTGCTCAGTAAATAATCTACATCCATACCAGTACTAGTACCACTTTGTGGTGTGCTAGGCTCTACCTCTGGCTGTGGGGGATGCTGCTCATCCTCTGGCTAATGGTGCTCTTCGCCAGGCACAACAACTGGAAGTGGGGCTAGGCCATAAGGCCGTCTGGTCTCTGCGATCGTGAGCAGCCTGTATACTTTGGGGCGATTCGGCATCTGCTCAACCATGCCCATGGCTCTGCCAGTCGCTAGATCCACATAGACATCCGCAACCAAAGGTGGCCCGAATACACTGGGGTCATACTTTAGATGGAGCAATAACCTGGTGATGACTCCACCTATGCATATCTGTGATGTGGACCCCCGTCCCTGTCTGAACAAGCCTGATAATATCTCATGGTTGATATTAAGCTGTGTCCCAGTAGCCATAGCCCATAGAGCCCAAATCTCTGTAGCATAAATACCCCCTAGACTCCCCATCCGGCCCAAATAACTACTGCCCAAGACCTTCTGGATTTATCGATAGGCCTGTGAGACCTATAATGTGCTCTTCGCAGTACTATGGTCATAACGGACCCCTGGTAATGTAATCATCTCCTAGTGCTATGCTGTAACGCTCCTATCTGTGGTCTGTACATGATCCCCAACTGGGGGGCCCATAGCCTTGACAAACTGCCTGTGACTCATGGAATACCTACAATCCCTAACCCTGAAAGTCACGGTCCCAGTCTGCGTATCTGTCCTCTGGAGCCCCTTATACTATAAATTGGCCAAAAACTCCCTAGTCACCTGTAACACCCCCTAACCACCTATAGAACTTTACTATGATGGCTATGGAGTGTCACAACACATCACATGCGCATAAATCAGTATTCCATACAAAGTTTAGGATTAATAAATTTCTTTCAAAAGCAACATTCAATTAACAACTGAAAAAAAATCCATGCATTACATTACATAACATCTTTAGTCTTACAACACTTTTTGCTTACAAAATACAACTTTAATTCACTTACACATGCCAACTATAAATACACATCTTTTATTATTACAAAATAATCTACTTATACACTAGTTCCTAATGTGTTGGCCGTTGGCGATGCAGGACTGTCTTACAAAATGCTGTCTTGAGCTACCTGCATGGATAAAACATCCATGCTAAGCAATAACGCTTAGTAGGGAACAATAACATACTATACTCATACATAACAGTCATTATATCAAATCTTAACGATCATATATCATCATATATATGTACAATTTAGATTAACCATGAACAACTACATGACAAGTAATTATCAATATCATTAAAGTCATTCATAGTTCATTACTTCATATCCTGAATTCACATATGTCATATTACTCAGTTTAGTATACTTCTATTCATTCATTGCATATCAACAGACATCACCATTTGCAAGCATCACATATATATTTACGTATAGCAAAGTGACTATCAACACCTGCAAATGTATATACACCATCATCAAATTATAATCACAAATCCTCACAATGTATACCTTCCTCAATCCATAACAATACCACATACTATTCTCATCATGCATTAAATTCACATTGCTATATTCACAACACTTCATTCATTCTATACCTTCCACACTCTAAGAAGTAGATATCAGAATATCATTGTGGTACGTATAAGTACCTCTTTTTGCATTATTACTTAAAAATACTTCCTTCACATTAATATCTGAAGATACACGCTCTTGTGAATCCAAACAAGATTCTGTACACATTGGAGTGTGCATGTTCATCAATACAATTCACATACTCATGGTACATAAATACAATTCAGATTAGCAATTAACATTATACAACTAGTGATTGTCAATATCACGTAATTCACGTATGTCATACTATTCATATAATAAAGCAATTATTAGCACCTGAATATAAATATATGATATTATTATTGTTAGCCTTGCCTGCAACTCAAAGACGCCGATAATGGGTATCGAAATCAGTACTCAAAAGTACCACAATTAATTTGTATCCAAAGATACACACTCACTATCAGGATCTGTAGGTACAAACACAATCAGCATAATATTATACAGAAATGAATCCAATCAGGATTCAATAGAATAAAGATTTCCAAAGAAATCTGACACTATCGGCCGCAATATTTAGACCCTATAGGCATGCCTACCTATCCACTACTTGACTTGCAGGCTAATTATTATTTCCAGTTATCTGACATTCATTTACAATTTACATTGTTCACATAGTCATATGAGATAGATCAATATATAATAACTCACATACAATTGTAGGTATACAATCATGTTTACATATTAAAACCTTTGCAAAACTACATCACACAAATATAGCATAGTTCTTAATACTATTCACTTCCATCACATATAACTTATTTTTAATCTCAATTCCATTATTCAATTCGTATCAGTTATTTACACATATATATGTATATAAATACGTACTCACCTATTTTTCCATATTGTCGGTATCCACATAGATAAGTAACTCATAAGCTCAAGGCAATGAATCACATTTGTCATTGCTCTATACATATATATATATAATCATTCATACATCCACATGAACCAATATAGCATAATTAGGTATTTTGCATAATAATACATTCTAGTACCATCTATGTCATATCAATTCATTCATCATATAATAATGTTAGGAAAATGCTTCAATCACACATTCCTTGAACATATCACATTTTCACATATTCACTTTAAACATATAGTCATACTCTTACACATCTCATTCGCTTCTATTCCGAAAATTTACATCATTACTTCATTAGTTTGCTATTAATCCGAATCCTATTCATGTGTATTTTCCAAGTGATAACTATTCTCATACTCATTTAATAGTCCTAAACATGAATTAGATAGATTCCGAAAAGTTTCGGTGTAATACGGGTTCAATTCAGGAAGAAAAACACATAAAATAGTCAAAACAAAGGGGTTCATGGTGGCGATGATTTTGTTGTGACCGTGAGGTCTAAAAATAGGCATTCTACCTTCTCTCGGCATTGGTCATGGTGGCAATGAATTTGTTGTCACCGTGACATACCAAATTTAGCAAAACAGAAGCAGAAACTCAGGACTGCTTGACTACCCAATTTTGCAAAGCCTATAACAACGTCTAAACCTCATTTTTAGACAAAACTCCCTTCTTAACAATTATTACCGAGGATGTTAAGTTTCCAATGGATCAAGGTTCAGGTCATTTAGACATCTAAAACCAACTTTAATGGCATTTTTAACGAACATGCTCTAGTAATCATTTACTCATCTATGTGCTAACTTCCAATTGACACAACTTAGCTAGCATTTAAACTCAAATTCAAGGAGTTATGGTCTAGGGCGCATGACTTGTCCCAAAACCATCCTACAGAAATTCTAGCTTCACTTATAGGTAATTTTGGAGACTTTAGAGTCCCCCAATCAACAAGACTATTTCTACAAAATTTAAAGACATATATTTCATAGATTCAACCCAATTGGTCTCATTTAATTTAGAGTTGTAAAACTCATTTTACAGCATAAACAATTTACATGGGTTAGAATAAACCTCAAAGGCCATTCGACACAATCAAGCTTGGAAATAGCCAAATTGGCCAAACCAATAAACCAAATTCAAACTATACTCTATACACATATGTGAACATTATGACACAATCAAATTCTCAGCATATGCCAATAACAAGAAATTACACAATCAATACTCACATCTCCAAAATTAAGGTTCATGTTTTGGTCACTACACTATACTCATTCAACATGACTTTCACAACAAATTCAAGCTACACATTCCTAACTCAATTATGCATATCATACCACTTACAATTTCTCAACCAATTCATTTGCTCACAAAATACAACAATTCCACAGTTCATCAGAAATTAGTGTTCAAACTAGGTCAATTTAATTCATAGTTATCACTATAACTTAATATGTTCATTTCTTCAATTCAATACATCTCATAACATAATTTACACATTTAAACACACAATCTATCAATTTACATATACAAAGCAATTATTTTGCAAACCTCTTCTCCTATGCTCCAAATGCTCACTTGGCACCTTGATCATTAACCCTCTCCTTTCCCTTTCCTTTTTCTCATAACCACCATCACATGCATAGTCAAATTCTATAATTGTGTACAAGGATCAATTTCCATCTTAAAATAGAAATGAAGAAGTAGAAGAAGGATAATCTAATGCATTACTTACCTTGCTTTGCCAATAACTCAACTTCTACCAAGGAATTAACTAATCATTCAATAGAAATTATGGAATTAAAGGCTAAAGATGATGGTTCATGAAAGAAGAAGAAGAAGAAGAAGAAGAATAAGAAGAAGAACATAATTTAGGAAAGAGAAAGATGAATGAAAAATCTATCTTTTCCCACTATAAAGAGAAAGATGAATGAAAAATCTGTCCTTTCCCACTATAAATTGCATGAACTTGGATGTGTTGGCACAGCCAACAATCAACACTTGAATCCCATTAGCTGCTTTTCTTAAACAAGATTAGTTTAAGCTAATCTTAATTATCCCTTAATTAATCCTTCTTAAACTTAATCATGCACATTAACACTTTACCCACTTAAACTTATTTACCTTATACAATTGGGTTCTTATTTTATCAATTACACTTAAGTCCAAATTAGGAATCCCAACTCAAACTCATCCAGTTACCCTAATTAAGCCAAAATACTACTAGGGTAGATTTCGGGTCATTACATGACCTCAGGGTACATATGATAGGCCGATCAAAAAACCTCTGTCCAACCTGTCACCTCTAATAAACTGCTCACCTCCTCCCACATGCCCATTTGCTATTAGAAAGGCCTGGACATGAACCTACTAGAGGTGAACTGTGCCTAGGTCAGTGTCTCAAATTTGAGCCTATGGATCCATCCTGGTGGAGGGATATCTTCGAGAGCTAGAGCCCTGTCTCGTCGTAAAGGTATCTTGACGAAAGATTAACCCATTAGACGATAATAAAGCATATCACATAATATTTTAACATTCATGCACTATGTTATTTTTTAAAATTTTAGCAGCATTTCAGTAGGAAAAAAACTAACTTTTTCGCACTTATAAGTCATACAAGGATAGACCTCAGGCCCTGACATCAAATTCAACAACTAAGATCATGTTGCACAAAAAGACTTGTCATAAGCATTTATTTACAATGCCAACATTATTCATGTACACATTTTATTGTGATTTTTTTTTCATTCATTTTTTATATTATTTTCATGCTAATTTTACAATCTATCAATTATTACAAATCTCATGCACACGCATCATTCATATAAGGCTTATACATTCTAACACGCATTTGCCAAAAAAATATTATTCTAACATAAATAAACTATACAACATATCAACATGCATTTGGCTAAAAAAATATTTTTGGCATAAAATAATAAACTCTACAAAATATAATAATTAAACAACATGCATTTGCCTAAAAAAAATATTTCTAGCACAAATAATAATAATCTGTACAAAATAAAATAACTAAACAACATGCATTTGCCTAAAAAAAATATTTCTAACACAAATAATAATAATCTATGCAAAATAAAATAATTAAACAACATAAAGTGCTTCGAAAACTGACCTGGTAGTTGATGATAAAAAAATAAATAGATCACTATGTAGGCAATAAAATCGGGGTTGTTTTGGCGAGAACGGTGCACGAAACGGAGTTAAGACCGAGGAGAAATAACCAAAAGACCCACTTTAAAAAAAAAGAAAATAACAAAAAAGAGAGGGAGAATGTGAAGAGGCAGCCACAGGGAAGGGTATTTATATCCTTCCCCAAGGGTCCAGGCCGGCCCTTGGTGGCCGAGGGGCAGCCAGCCCTCCCCTTGCCCAAAAAAACTTTTTTTTTCTTAAGAATTCTCGAATACTCCCTGAATGTCCGGGGGTGCATTTTCGGATAATTATCACTGTCTAATATTTCCAACAAAATTAAAACCCATATGCAATGGTAAATTATGTGTGTGAATGTGCATATGCTATGCGAAATGCGAGCAACAAATTCGTCCGAGTGGCCAAAGTATCGAGGCGCAATCTCATTCTCGAGGATCTCAACTGGGATGATTCTTGATCCGGATCCCCTCTGTGTTGATCCCGCAACTTGCTACTGGAAGTCTTTGATCACCCTCGGTGTTATTTGTCATTATTTTAAAGGTAGCGTACCCCTCGTAGATTTTTACGCTATCTTTTGTTTATGGGAAATGCATCCTTTTAGATTTTCACATAGCCCTATGCCTTATTTTTGCCTGAGGAGATCCCAATTTAACTCAACAGCTTTTGTTTATTTTATTATTTTTATATGTTTTCTTTTCCCTTATTTTTTTAATGGTTGTTGACAACAACCTCGATCGACCTAGGTATCTAGCCGACCAGAAAGTACTAAGGGGATAACCATGACTTAATAAAGAACACTGTTTTTTTCTTTTTATTTTTTCTTTTTACAAAAGAACTAAAAAATAATGTAACATGAATTCTTCATTGCGGAATCATGTACATCGCCCTATGATTTCATCACTCATGATCATCATTTGACTAAATTCAATAAAATACAAGACTACACCTGATCTCGGGATAAATCCTATAAATGTCTAACTCCTATTATCAATCGGCCCTCTCGAGTTTTCAAGATTGATCAATTTCTCTCAGCCCTTAATTTTTGCCTAGGGTGCCTTATCAGTTTTTACCCTAGCACGACACCCAATTTTATCAAGGCCGCCTTTTTTCAACTTTTGACTCGCGGGGCATTTATTCTCTTCTTTTGATTTTTGGTCTTTAGCCATGGAACCTTTTTAATCTGTCGATATTAACCGGGTCTTTAAATTCATTCCCATCACTATCTGCTAAAATCGTTGCTCCCTTTATTAGCAACTTTTTCATCACAAACAGCCTCCCAAGTTGGTCTAAATTTTCTCCTGATGTTTAGCACTCCCGGCCTCATCATCTTGAAGACTAGATCTCCATCTTTCAACGGGTGCTTTCCTACCTTCTTACCAAATGACCAAGCTAGCATCTTCTTATAAACTTGGTTGTGATAATAGGCTCGTAACCTATCTTCATCCAATAGATTCAACTATAGTAATCACTGTTGTGCCCATTCTACCTCTAGAATCTCGGCTTCCATGACTACCCTTAATGATTTTAGCTCGATTTGAACTGGTAAAACCGTTTCAGTTCCATATACCAGAGAAAATGATATTGCTCCTGTGGAAGTTCTGACAGTGGTTCTGTAACCCCCAGAGTGCAAAGGGTAGCTTTTCTGGCCAGTCTTTATATCTTTATTCCATCTTGGCCAATATTCTTTTGACATTCTTATTTGCTACTTCAATCGCACCATTAGCATGAGGTCGATAAGGAGAAGACTTGTGATGCTGGATTCCATATCTCTGAAGCATCTATTTAGTTTTCGCCAAGAATTATTCCCCATTATCAGGCACAATGTGGTTTGGGAGGCCATATCTGCATATCAAATTTCGCTCGATGAACCTAGCCATGTCCCTGGTATCAATCTTCTTAAAAGATTCAGCTTTGACCTACTTCGTAAAGTAATCAATGGCGATTATGATGAACCTATGCCCATTAGAAGCTGTAGGACATATCTCCTCTATGATATCTATTCCCCAAGCTACAAATGGCCATGGAGACGTTAAGTTATGTAGCTCCAAAATCGGCAGATGTCTCAAATTCGCGTATTGCTGGCATAACTGGCATTGCTTCACATACTTTGAACAATTCGTATCCATCGTAAGCCAATAGAATCCTTGGCACATGATCTTCTTTGCTAAAGCTAAGCCATTCATATGAGCTCCACAGACTCCGGCATGAACCTCTTCCATAACCTCTTCAGCCTCTTTCTCTATCAAACATCTCAGTTGGATACCATCAGCTTGCTTCTTATACAAAGTCCCATCTACACTGATGAATTGAGTGGATAACTTTCAAATCATTCTTTGGTCTTTCTCGGTGGCTTCTTCTCGAAAAACTGACCTTTCTAAATAATTCTGAATATTGTAGTACCAATGGTTTCTATCGGGAACCTCAACCTTTATCACCTGCTCGATTTCAAAATAAGGCTTTTCCGAACTAGAGATCAGAATGGGTCTCATAGAAACCCTTGCCGGATTATCCCACATGGATACCAACATCACGGGAGAGCCAATTGATTCTCATCCCTAGGGATGAAGTGAAAAGTGCAAGTCTCAAACTTGCTACTTAACATTCTCAAGTACTTCACATAGGGCAACAGCCTCTCTTCTTGAAATGACCACTCCCCTTTGATCTGATTGATTACTAAGGATAAATCTACGAAAACTTTAGCGGTCTTTGCCCCCAGGGCAAGCAGTGCTACCAACCCAAAGATACAAGCCGTATATTCAGCTTCATTATTAGTAGCCTTGTACCTCAACTTTTTGGCCAGGGTCGTAAGAATAATCCCTGCTCCTTCCTCTTTACTGTTAACTGATTCGTCAAAAAACAACTGCCACCCTTGTTTTGCTATGGTTGTGACAACTTCATTTGGGAAATTGTATTCGAACTGGTCTCCCTCAATAGGATGTTCAGCTAAGAACTCAGCTATAGCTCTTCCCTTGATGTTTTTCCTGGTTACATTATATCTAACTCTTGCAATAGTAGCAATCACCTTCCCATCTTTCCTAGCAAAGAAGGTGCTTCTTGAAGGTATCTGAGCGGCTTATGCTTGGCAACTGCTTATACACTGAATGAATGGAAGTAATAATTTAACTTCTTAGAGGCCTAAATCACCATCAAGTAGATCTTCTCAACCTCAACATATTTAGCCTCATAAGGTAAGAACTTCTTACTGAGGTAGTACATAGCAAACTCCACTCCGAGCTCGTCTTCCTGTGCCATTATAGCACCCACTGAATTGTCTTTTATGGCTATATACAAGATTAAAGGCTTAGCAGACAGTGGTTATAATGACTCGAATTGTACCTTAGAAGGATTTATAGTATAATTGCAGTATAGGGGTACAAGAGAGAAGGGTATAAGTGGGAGTACATAAGTAATTGGGGGCATAATTGAAAGAAAAGTAAAGTAATTTGAAAAAGGGAATGAGCTGAGGAACTAAATGGAGATAAGTTAAAGGACTAGATGTGGATTTTGGAGAGTAGTGGAGTGGAATCCGCATGTAAGAGAAGGGCTTTGCAAACACTATCCCTTATATGCATAAATAAGGGATGATTGGAGGCAGATTTGCCCCACTTTTGCATGTGTAATCCGACCTCTCCATTGCTGCTCTCTCCGTCTCTTTGTTCCTCTTCCTCTTTTGCTTCTTTGTATGTTTGATCTTCAAGAGACTGGTTTGGTTTGAAGTGGTTTGTTGAGAAGGTATGTATGGATAAATAGTTAATGGATCTTCATCTTCTACTCATTTCTGTTCTTAGTTTTGAGATTGTTGTATATGGATTAAGTGTGTGTTTTTATTTGGTTGTGCAAGAAGCTTTGAATAAGAGGAAAGATAAGGGCAAGGAAAAGGTTTGATCTTGAAGAGGAGTTTCTAGCTGCATTTTGAGGTTTGGGATTATTTGTTAGTTCTTTGTTCTAGAAGCATGTTGATTAGTTTAAGATAGTGATTGCCATATATTAGTAGATGCAAGTTTAAGATTATGTGTAAGTTTTGGTCAAATGCATGTTTTGGTATATGTAAAGTGCTTGTTTTGACCTTAATGTTTGATGATCATTTTGGTTAGTACTAGTATTTGATTATGTTCATAGCTAATTTTAGAGGCTTGTAATGTTTATGGCATGATTTTTGGATGATTTGGGAGTTATGCATGTGTTTATAGCTTGTTAAGGTGGGAAGTGTGCACTTGAGACTTTGTGTTGTTTGGAGTGTGAACACTTAGTTCGATTCTGTTGCGAACGCTACAGGGGTTATTCATTTGATTCTTTCTTTGAACTATCTCTGACTTCTCCATCTTCAATGCAGCTAACACTAGCTGATAATAGCTCATCGATTGCAAAGAAGTCATTACAGTACTTAATCCCTTAATTAATTCATTCAAACCTTCCTCGAATTGCCGACACTTAAACTCTTCGATCATTATAGCATCCGGCACATGCTTACTAAGGCGGCTAAATTCCTTTTCATAATCAGCCACTGATAAACTTCCTTATTTAAGACTCACAAATTCCCTCCACTTCACCTCTCGGTATGCTTTGGTAACATATATCTTTTTGAATTCTTGTACAATGAATTCCCAAGTCAGATAGGTAGGTCGTTGCGGATTTCTTAATACCAACTACCACCAGTCATATGCTGGACCTTGCAATGAAGATATAGCACATGCCACTATCTGCTCTTGTGGACAGTTTATCTCTTGTAATATTCTCTTAGTCTTCTCTATCCAGAATTATGCTATATCCGACTCATCTATGGAAGTCCTTCTAAATTCCTCAGCTCCTCTTTTCCTAATCGCATCCGAAGGTGCCTTAGGGGTAGTCAATCTATCTAACATCCGCATTAGTCCTTGTACTAACACTGGATTTTTTGGAACTAAGGGTGGGTTCCTTGCTGGTGGAGGTCCAGGTACATATGTGTGACGCGCGCAGGATCCCCGCGGCCGCCCATGGGACCGCTCACTTGAGGGCGATCGGGGCATTTGTGGGTCCGTTGATAGCTTGCAATAAATCGCAAGTGCGTCTATGTTGGGCAACAAGGAGGTTTCATGGAGTCGCCACCCAATAGAACATTGGGAAAGTTACTCTCGCCTCGGAGAGCCTAAGACTGCGCGTTGTATCCATTTTGGGCCAACCAGAGGGGTCTTGGAAGGTAAACCTCTCGCCCTAAGGAGCCTAGGATTAGCGCTAAAGTCTCGTGGCACAAAAAGGTGTCTTGGAGGGTAGACCTCTAGCCTCTTTGAGCCCAAAGACCAGAGCTGGGTCCGGGATTTCTCATCTATTTCTACCTCGATTAATTTATGATCAAATTTTAATTATCATTAATTCGCTCTCTCTCCACACGATGCAATTTTAATTTAAAAGCGCAAATATTCACATTGAACGCGATAGGATAAACATATCAAAAATAACATCAAAGGTAAATTACAATAATACCAGGAGCGGAATACAACTCCTATTTAAAAGTGCAAACATACATGAAACCGGGAAATTTATTAATTATGAGGACTTTGGTCCCCGCATGCACAATTAAAGAAAATATTTTGGATGTGATAATTTTATTTGGGATGAAGACTAGGACATTGGTCCCATTTTATTTTGAAAAATCTAAATTAATTTAGTAAAACTATTTTTGTGATTTTTATTTAGGTGCGCATAAGAAAACATTTTATTCAATGAATATATACAAGGAAATTAAAATAAAATGAAAATTAAAAATGTATAAAGAAAATACCAAACCCCGCAACTCCTCCTTCACGTGCATGGGTGCTCAAATGAGAATAAAACAATGATTTGCAACCAAAAATAAAAATAAAAGAAATTAATGTTAGTGATTAAGCCAATGAAATAATATGACATAAAAGATAATATGTACAATGACCATATAATATGCATAAGATACTATAACATGCATAAAAATAATTATGATGCAATTTAACATGCATAAAATGAGATAACATCATGGCAAATGCAATTTATTAATAATAAAGGTTAACATGCATGAAAAATTAATGACAATCAATTTTATTACTCATAAAATGTGCATGAATGTGTAACATAAGAACAATAAAACTTAACATGCATAATAAAGTTTAAAGTAATATCTATCATAAAGGCATAAGAAAATAAATTTGAAATTTAACATACATGCAAAATATGAACAATAACATTAATGATAATAATGATACTAGCACCTAATGATAACAATAAACCAGTCTAATAAAAACTTTAATGATATTTAACACATGCAAACATAATAATAATCATGATATAACATAAAGAAATCAAAGATATTGACAAACTAGATTAAACATGCATAATAATATGGACAAAAAATAATTTGACATGAAAATAATATAATAAAATTTAAAAGAATTTACTTGTTAAAGATAAAAAATAAGAAGAAGAATATGGAGACTAAGAGAATTTACATGTTTAATGTGTTAATTGGAAGCAAAAATAAATGAAATTAACAAGAGAATTAATGAGTAAAACCAAGAATAATTACCCTCAAATTCAGTTTTGAAGAATTGAAGGTAGAAGTCTTGAATTCCTTGTCTCTTCCTTGTGAAAATGCTTGGAAAATGCTTGGAAACTTGAAGAAAAACTCTAAAAAACAAGTATGTAAAGATTGATTTTTTTCTCAAAGTAAAAACCCCAAAAAATTCAGTTTTTTGCTCTAAAATGTTCTTAATCCATTTCCCCCCTTGTTTCTGAATTTTTTCCTGTGTTTTAACCATCAAAAACCACCCAAAAACCACCCAAAACCGTCCAAAAACCGTTAAAAAATGAGTGGGAGCTGGAAATGGGCGATGTGGGGCGAAATGGGGGCAAAATCGGCGCCCCACGTCGAGAAACGGCGCCACTCCGCGCGGAGTGCGTGCGTTCCGCGCACGTTCCGTGCGCGGAGCGAGCGATGCCCAAGGCGTCGCTCGCGCAGAACGACCGACGCCCTGGGCGTCGGTCGCGCGGAGCGCGCGCTCTGCGCACGTACATTGGGCCGTCGCCCTTCCGTCGTTATTTTTTTCCCCGATTTTTTCAACATTTTTTTCCATCATTTTTCATTTTTTAATCATTTTTTCACCTTTTTTTTTATATAAAATACCCTCAACCTAAAACACACTTTTTGTTCTCCAAAATAATTTTAAAAACTATTTTTAAAATATTTTTAAAATACATTTTTTACTCACCGAAAAGACAAGGAAAGTCACTTCTGAGCTCCAATCTTTTTGCCTATAAGCCGGCATAGCTAAATTTCATCATCGGGTAATCCTGATCAAGGCTACTCGGGACCCGGTGTCTACAGTTGCCCCCAATTTTGGGGAGGCTAGTGCATGGGTGCCTAGGTGAGCCAAAATTCAGGAAAAGGAAAGAAACGCGTACCTGAAGCGGCGATCTTCCTGCTTGATGATGGTAGCTATTGCTGTCTTTTGGTAGTAACTGGTAATGTCGTGGTCGTGCTAACCTCTTGTGGGTAGTACCGCCATCGTGCTAACCTCTTGTGGGTAGTACCGCCATCGTGCTAACCTCTGTGAATTGTATTGTCGTGGTCGTGCTAACCTCTTGTGGGTAGTGCCGCCATCGTGCTAACTGTTGTGAATTGTATTGCCGTGGTCGTGCTAACCTCTTGTGGGTACTGCCGCCATCGTGCTAACTGTTGTGAATTGGTAGTGCCGTGGTCGTGCTAACCTCTTGTGAGTAGTGCCGCCATCGTGCTAACTGTTGTGAATTGGTAGTGCCGTGGTCGAGCTAACCTCTTGTGAGTAGTGCCGCCATCGTGCTAACCTCTGTGAATGTTTGAGCTGTGCTCCTTTAGATGCTTGG
The DNA here is from genome assembly GCA_947683425.1 of Excoecaria cochinchinensis. Classification (NCBI taxonomy): domain Eukaryota; kingdom Viridiplantae; phylum Streptophyta; class Magnoliopsida; order Malpighiales; family Euphorbiaceae; genus Excoecaria; species Excoecaria cochinchinensis. The sequence continues at coordinate 10,997,771 of CANTUQ010000009.1, forward strand.
ACTGGTGTCGTCACTCGGCTTTTGTTGGTGTTCCCCGCCGATTTCTCTTGCAAGATTGTATGCATAGGAATATACAAGAAATCACGTGTGCATGATATGGAATGCAAATGCTTGCAAAAATGTATAGATTGTGCCCTAGGTGGTCCAAGGTTTGCTGAGGTTGTAGCTTGTTTGCTCAACAATGCCCCCTGAATCCTGAGGATCGTCGACAAGTTTTCTGAAAGAGACGTCCAGTGTACATCCTTTGCCCCCTGGTCAATGATCACTTACCCGGGATTCTGTTTCATGTTCTGTGTTGTATATTATATGATTGAAAGAAGATCATCCGAAATAACGTCGCCCTATTGCTCCAGGCATTGAACGTCATTGTTTGAAAGGTAGTGCGTCCCTTGTGGATTTTCACACTAGCTTTTCTTTGCGGGAAATGCGTCCCTTAGGGGATTTTCACACAACCCTTTGCCTAATTTTTGCCTGGAATGGATCCAACCCAATCCAGCGGCTTTTGTTTATTTTATTTTATTTTTTTTTTGTAGGGCAGACTGCCTGTTTCCAGGTTTTCACCCTGCCCTTTCGCCTAACTTTTGTTTAGAGAGCCAGTTACGGTTTTCATCTCTAACGGCCTTCTTTTTTTTTTAAATTTTTTATTATTAGAGAAAGTTAACGCCAAAGCTTCTGTTAAGAGCAAAAAAAACACATAACCAATGAAGGGACTGAGCAATAATCATTAGATGAACAATTGGTATATTTCTTTTTTTTTTAAGACAGAACTGAAAGAACAATGAAAATATATTCTTTTATTCATTGCGAAATTGTATACATTTCTATATGATTTCATCATACATGATTTTCATTTGACAAGAATTCAAAAGCATATGACTACACCTAATCTCGGAGTGGATTTAGTCAGCCTCAAACTCCTGTTATCAATCGGCCCTCTCGGGTTTTCTCGATTGAACATTTTCTCTTGGCCCTTAATTTTTGTCCAGGATGCCTTTTTTCGGTTTTCACCCTGGCAGGGCGCCCAATTTTAGCAAGGCCGCCTCTTTTCAGTTTTCGACCCGCGGGGCATTTATTCTCTTCTTTTTATTTTTTTGTCTTTAGCCATGGAACCTTTTAAGTCTATCGACATTGACCGGGACCTTGAACTCATTCCCATCGCTGTCTGCTAAAATTGCTGCTCCTTTTGTTAGCAACTTTTCCAAAATGAATGGACCTTCCCAGGTTGGTCTGAATTTGCCTCGTATGTCTGGAACTCCCGGCCTCATCATCTTAAAGACCAAGTCCCCCTCCTTCAACGGGTGCTTTCGTACTTTCTTGCCAAACGACCGAGCCAGCCTCTTTTGATAAACTTGGTTGTGGTAATAGGCTCGTAACCTGTTTTCAACCAACAGATTTAGCTGTGGCAAACGTTGTTGTGCCCATTCTGCTTCAGGAATCTCAGCTTCCATGACTACCCTCAATGATTTCAGCTCAATTTCAATCGGCAGGACTGCTTCAGTTCCATATACCAGAGAGAATGGTGTTGCCCCTGTAGAGGTTCTGACTGTTGTTCTATATCCCCAAAGTGCGAAGGGTAACTTTTCTGCCCAATCCTTGTAGTTCTGAACCATCTTGGCCAAAATTCTCTTCACATTCTTATTCGCCGCTTCAACTGCACCGTTTGCTTGAGGACGGTAAGGAGAAGACTTATGATGTTTGATCCCATATTTCTCGAGCATCTGTTTAGTCTCTGCCAGGAATTGCACCCCATTATCAGACACAACGTGATGTGGGAGACCATATCTGCATATCAGATTCCGTTCGATGAATTTAGCCATATCCCTTGTATCAACCTTCTTGAAAGATTCAGCCTCAACCCACTTAGTGAAGTAGTCAATGGCAACTATGATGAATCTATGCCCATTAGAAGCCGTAGGATGGATTTCGCCTATGATGTCTATTCCCCACGCTGCAAATGGCCATGGAGATGTTAAGTTATGTAACTCTGAAACTGGCACATGCCTCAAATTCGCGTACTGTTGGCAAAACTGGCATTTCTCTTATGGCTTTGACTTTATCGGGATCTACCTCGATTCCCCTCTGGCTTACTACATGTCCTAACAACTTTCCTGATGTAACTCCAAAAATGCACTTCTTGGGATTGAGGCGCAAATCATACTTGCTAATTCTTTGAAAGAACTTTTCTAAAGCCTCAAAATGACCTTCTCTGGTAGCCGACTTAATCATCATGTCATCGACGTACACCTCCACTTCTTTGTGGATTAAGTCATTGAGAACCTTGGTCGCCATCCTCTGATAGGTTGCTCTTGCATTCTTCAACCCAAAAGGCATAACCCGGTAGGCATATGTCCCCCACTCGGTGATAAAGGCTGTCTTGATCCGATCCACTATCTTGTTAAGGATTTGATTGTACCCTGCGTACCCATCCACAAAGCTATACATCATACAAGCAGCAGCACTTTCTACTAGCACATCAATATGAGGCAGTGGGAAATCATCTTTAGGGCAAGCTTTTTTCAGGTCTCAATAGTCGACGTATACTCGAACCTTACCGTCTTTCTTAGCTACAGGAACCACATTAGCTAACCATGTTGGGTATTGAACCTCTATCAGGAACTTAGCCTCAATCTGCTTATGGATCTCCTCTTTCACTTTTTGTGCCCATTCTGGCCTAAGCCTCCGAAGCTTTTGCTTGACTGGTTTAAACTCTGGGTAAGTTGGGATGGCATGTTCGGCAACATCTCGATCTATTCCTGGCATATCCTCATAGGTCCAGGCAAAGACTTTTTCATATTTTTTTAATATTCTCTCAAATTTTATTCTCTCTTCAGGAGTTATGTCTGATGCTAGCAAAATTTCCTTTGGATTTTCCAAAGTTCCGAGATTAAATGCAGTTGTGCCAGTTGAATTAATATCAAAAATGAATGCATCATGCTTATGATCATGCGAAATGAAATCATCAGAAACATCACACAAGTAAGCAAAGTTGTTCATCTCATTAACATAATCAGAAACATTAACATTGTCCTCAAAGAGTTCTGGTATAAAAAGAGAATCTAAATGACTATCAACTTCAGTCGACGCCGATGCTGCAGCTGACTGTGCTTTGGCTTCTTGATTTGGTGAAATCTTGAGATCTTCAATCTTTGGTTCTAGCTCCACTAACTTCTCCTTCCCCTTAAGTCTGGTGGCTAACAGCTTATCTGTTACAATCTCTTCGGGCTCATCTCTGTCCCAGATGCTGCATTGGGTCATAATCTCCTCATCCCAAAAGTTCTCTACAGCTTTAACAACTCCGATCTCCCAATCAAAGACATCGTTAAAAATTTCAAATCCCGGGGCAATCTTCCCATCTACCCACTGCGGCTCTTCTTCTCCGGTGTAAGCACATACCGAGGATGATGGCACAAAGCTCTCCGAGATATGGGGGATCTTCTCTGATACTTTCTTCTTACCATACTCTCCTTTGTAGCCCAACCCTTTTCGATCCTTCTGACCACGTGTAGTGATAGCATTCTGCAGTCCCTGTGACTCTTTTCCCAAACCAGCCCCTGGGAGGAAGTGCATCTTTTTCAGCATATTCACCACTTGAGGGCTACCTTCTAAGCTTTGCTCTTATTCGATCACCGATACATGAAAGCCACTGAATGGCTGATTAGAGATCTCCAAGGCAGACACTTGGTTCTCTCTTGTCGCTTTAATGGTCACTACCTCTCCTTCATGGGGTATCTTAATTATCTGGTGTAATGTGGATGGCACTCCCCCTAACTTGTGAAACCACGGTCTACCAAGTAGAGCGCAAAAGTTTGCTGGGATCGGCAGAACCACAAAATCCGTTTCTGTCTTAATAGGCCCCGTCTTTACCAAAGCTTTGAAAGTTCCCAATGCTTGCCTCCTGGAGTTATCATAGGCTGTGATAGTCAGGTCGGACTTGCTTAACATACTCTCATTCAACCCGAACGCCTGGAGCGCCACTAAAGGACAGACATTTATCGACGACCTGTCATCAACCATGACGCAAGCAGTGTGTTTACCATTGATCTGTGCCTTGATGTACAAAGGTCGGTTGTGGCTGCGACCCTCAACTGGTAAATCTGCATCAGAAAAAACCAACTTCTCCCTAGATCCCCCCTTTACAAGGTCTAACAGCTCAGATGGGGAGATTGTAGTTGCTACAGTTGATACACTCAATGCTTCAACTAACTTCTGTCTGTGAGAGGGAGACTGTCTCAAGAGATCCCAAATAGATATCTGAGCCGTGGTCTTTTTCAGTTGCTTCACTATTGAATTTTCTTCCGGCTCTTTCTGTGCGATTGCTTGTGCTGGGTCTTGCTGCTTCTCAACTTCTGGAATGACCCTCCCACTTCTTATTACTGTTTCTACTCTTTCTTCTTCCTCTGAATCCCACGGATCCGTAAAGTCTCCATTTTTCTCATCTTCATCATCTCCACTCTCACTAGTGGACCAACAGTCTATCGCTGCCACGGAAATCCCTTCTTCATTCACTGTAGGGCGAGTAATAGCGACATACTCATTTCCATATAGATCTTGCATCACGTACCACTCTGATAGGCTCGATCCAATCATAAAGACTGGAGGTGGCACCGTATTATAACTGGACTTCTTCTTGCTTTCTCTCTTCTCAGGTTCGGTGATCTGCTTGTTGTCAATTAGATCTTGGACCCGATGCCTTAGCGTTATACAATCATCCATCAAATGGCCGGTATGTTGGTGGAATGCACAGTATTCATTCTCTTTGTGCCCTGGCTGTCCTTGGGTCTTGGCCGGCCTAGGTGATAGGGGCCGCAGTTTTCCTTCTTTTATTAGCCTCTTCAGCACCCATGATAAAGGCTTACCCAAGTTGGAGAAATACCTCTGACTTACGCCGGTTGCAGACACCTCGGCAGTCTTCCCAACTCTATTACCAGTGCTTGAACTTGCTGGTTTGGCTGTCCCCTGATTGCTGTATCCCCTCCTGGCATAAGACTCACTATTTGCCCTCTTGGCTAGATATTCTCCTTCTGCTTCTATGGCAATGTCCTTCAAGGACTCCCAATCCTTGAGTCCCTTTATTTTCAGTCCATCTCTCAAGTAAGGGCTGGCATTTCGAATGAATAGCCTGATCTGATCAGAAGTATCCGGTTTGCGTTTCATCTCCATAACCCGGTTTCTCCACCGAGTAAGGTACTCGTGGAAGGACTCCCCAGCCTTCTGTTGTAGCAACTCGAGATCTTTCAAAGTGACCTCCATCCGGGTACTGCAATCGTACTGCTTAAGGAACTCTTCAGTTAGCAAGTCCCAATCCTCCTTGGACCTCCTCTCAAGCCCATGGTACCAATCAATAGCAGCTCCTGTGAGACTCAAGCAGAAATACTCTATCTTTTGCTTTCTTGTTAAGGTCGTTCCCTTCATGACCAGCGAGTATTGCTTGATGTGTGCGGCAGGGTCAGAGGTGCCATCAAATTTGGGAATGTCCGGCATCTTAAAATTCTGGGGAATCAGGTCATCCCCATCCAGCTCTCGGTCTTCCGGGTTCATTCCTTTTCCCATGGTCATCATCCTTGCCATGGCCTCAAATCTTTCTTCCATTTTCCTCTACATTGCCTCATCCAGTTTTGGCGACTTCTCTTTAGCTACTTTATGCTCCTCTAGCTCATCTTCCCCAAATTCAGCTTCAGACCTGGGGCCCTCTCTGCGCTCAATAGGTGCAGACACTCTTTGCTCAACAACAGGTGGGTCAACCATTGGTTGGTTAATTGCAACAGGACGTTCTTCTCTTACAACCTCTTGTTCAGCTGGTACTCGGATAGGGGCAGCAGCAGCTTGTTGCCCAGCTATGGTGGTGGCAAGATTGCCCATCATTGCAATCATTCGGGCTTCAAATTCCTCCATTCTCTTTCCTACCTCCTCGGTGATTATTGCCCGGGTTGCATCAGACTCATTTGATGGATTAGCCATGCTTACTTCTGTTGATGATTCGGAAGAAAACCCCACACTTCCTTTTAAGACTGACTCTGAACTCTGATCCGACACTAACTCTGTTAACCCCAAAAGCGGCGTCCTTCTTAACCGTCCGTCGGGACCTCTAGACCACCCAGGAGAATCTATGATGGCTGAAGTGCAAAAATTGTTAAGATGATGCATGATTAAAGTGCAATGCATGCTCGTGCTGATGCAACATAGACAAACACATGCAAGCAGATAGATCCTTCCAACCTTATATCTCCCACACACGTGGTAGTGCGGTCTCTTTCCTAGGTGGGCTTGATCCATGGATTAACGTGGAACCCAATGGACACGTATGGTGCGCGGTAAAAAACCGGCAGTATAACAGCTCCTATCTAATGTACATACGTATGGGTGTTTGGCAATTATGTATTTAAACAATTCAACTTAACTAAGATGGGCCCACCGGGGCATGAAAGCCTTTGATGAAGACCATTTAATTAAATTGATTTCGTTTAATATATGATGGCCCATATAGCAAGCATAGTATTACGGTACATTTCACCTAGTGGAAGTATCTATTGCCATTACATGAGCTTTGGACAAGGGAGATGTTACTTTAAGGCTACCCAAGCATGATCCCTACCGACGGGTCTAGCTCATCACAAGCATAGCGACCGATCGGGTCATCATTTTGATATACCATTGAGGTACGTGGCTTGGGCTGGTGATTATCCTTAACACTTCCCCAAATTGAGTGAAAATGAGGTCGTGCTTCGGGAATGCACCAGGGCTTGAAAAGGGACCAAACTAACTTAATCTAAAGCTCTAATGAGATGATATGCAATTTTGAGACAAAGCGAATTTATGAATTAAATTTTAACCAAAAATGTTAAACGAGGTATTTTCAAATTGAAATCTCGAACCATATCGTCCCCAGTGGAGTCGCCACTGTGACGCGCGCCGGATCCCCGCGGCCGCCCATGGGACCGCCCACTTGAGGGCGATCGGGGCATTTGTGGGTCCGTTGATAGCTTGCAATAAATTGCAAGTGCGTCTATGTTGGGCAACAGGGAGGTTTCATGGAGTCGCCACCCAATAGAACATTGGGAAAGTTACTCTCGCCTCGGAGAGCCTAAGACTGCGCGTTGTATCCATTTTGGGCCAACCAGAGGGGTCTTGGAAGGTAAACCTCTCGCCCTAAGGAGCCTAGGATTAGCGCTAAAGTCTCGTGGCCAAAAAAGGTGTCTTGGAGGGTAGACCTCTAGCCTCTTTGAGCCCAAAGACCAGAGCTGGGTCCGGGATTTCTCATCTATTTCTACCTCGATTAATTTATGATCAAATTTTAATTATCATTAATTCGCTCTCTCTCCACACGATGCAATTTTAATTTAAAAGCGCAAATATTCACATTGAACACGATAGGATAAACATATCAAAAATAACATCAAAGGTAAATTACAATAATACCAGGAGCGGAATACAAATCCCAATTAAAAGTGCAAACATACATGAAACCAGGGAATTTATTAATTATGAGGACTTTGGTCCCCGCATGCACAATTAAAGAAAATATTTTGGATGTGATAATTTTATTTGGGATGAAGACTAGGACATTGGTCCCATTTTATTATGAAAAATCTAAATTAATTTAGTAAAACTATTTTTGTGATTTTTATTTAGGTGCGCATAAGAAAACATTTTATTCAATGAATATATACAAGAAAATTAAAATAAAATGAAAATTAAAAATGTATAAAGAAAATACCAAACCCCGCAAGTCCTCCTTCACGTGCATGGGTGCTCAAATGAGAATAAAACAATGATTTGCAACCAAAAATAAAAATAAAAGAAATTAATGTTAGTGATTAAGCCAACGAAATAATATGACATAAAAGATAATATGTACAATGACCATATAGCATGCATAAGATACTATAACATGCATAAAAATAATTATGATGCAATTTAACATGCATAAAATGAGATAACATCATGGCAAATGCAATTTATTAATAATAAAGGTTAACATGCATGAAAAATTAATGACAATCAATTTTATTACTCATAAAATGTGCATGAATGTGTAACATAAGATCAATAAAACTTAACATGCATAATAAAGTTTAAAGTAATATATATCATAAAGGCATAAGAAAATAAATTTGAAATTTAACATACATGCAAAATATGAACAATAACATTAATGATAATAATGATACTAGCACCTAATGATAACAATAAACCAGTCTAATAAAAACTTTAATGATATTTAACACATGCAAACATAATAATAATCATGATATAACATAAAGAAATCAAAGATATTGACAAACTAGATTAAACATGCATAATAACATGGACAAAAAATAATTTGACATGAAAATAATATAATAAAATTTAAAAGAATTTACTTGTTAAAGATAAAAAATAAGAAGAAGAATATGGAGACTAAGAGAATTTACATGTTTAATGTGTTAATTGGAAGCAAAAATAAATGAAATTAACAAGAGAATTAATGAGTAAAACCAAGAATAATTACCCTCAAATTCAGTTTTGAAGAATTGAAGGTAGAAATCTTGAATTCCTTGTCTCTTCCTTGTGAAAATGCTTGGAAAATGCTTGGAAACTTGAAGAAAAACTCTAAAAAACAAGTATGTAAAGATTGATTTTTTTCTCTAAGTAAAAACCCCAAAAAATTCAGTTTTTTGCTCTAAAATGTTCTTAATCCGTTTCCCCCCTTGTTTCTGAATTTTTTCCTGTGTTTTAACCATCAAAAACCACCCAAAAACCACCCAAAACCGTCCAAAAACCGTTAAAAAATGAGTGGGAGCTGAAAATGGGCGAAGTGGGGCGAAATGGGGGCAAAATCGGCGCCCCAAGTCGAGAAACGGCGCCACTCCGCGCATTTCCGCGCGGAGTGCGTGCGTTCCGCGCACGTTCCGTGCGCGGAGCGGCGTCGCTCGCGCAGAACGACCGACGCCCTGGGCGTCGGTTGCGCGGAGCGCGCGCTCCGCGCACGTACATTGGCGACGGCCCTGGCCGTCGCCCTTCCGTCGTTATTTTTTTCCCCGATTTTTTCAACATTTTTTTCCATCATTTTTCATTTTTTAATCATTTTTTCACCTTTTTTTTATTTATAAAATACCCTCAACCTAAAACACACTTTTTGTTCTCCAAAATAATTTTAAAAAATATTTTTAAAATATTTTTAAAATACACTTTTTACTCACCGAAAAGACAAGGAAAGTCACTTCTGAGCTCCAATCTTTTTGCCTATACGTCAGCATAGCTAAATTTCATCATCGGGTAATCCTGATCAAGGCTACTCGGGACCCGGTGTCTACAATATGGATTAGCATGAACTGGGTTAACACTTCCGGTTGTCTCACCTATATCTTCACTAGGATCTGACTCCATTACCACTCTACAAAACAAAGAAACAACAACTGCATTATGGCCACACTCTAAACAGACTCAAATAAATTCTATTCACTATATCTCCTATAATCTAGAACCGCCTAAACCTATACTCTGATACCACAACTTGTAATGCCCCAAAGCCCCTTGGGAGGACAAAGGAGTGCTACACGATAAACTAATAGAAATGTAGACATACATGCTATGCGGAATAAAGTCATTAAAACATTACTTATCCAAAAATTACCATTAATATCACTAGTTAAAGATTACATTCTTTTAAGTACAAAATCACAAGTTACATATACTTATTCTAGTTATACAAAAATCGAAACATTACTATTACATTACAAAAGATTAACCTAACTAGAAGATCATAACTCCTCCTAGTGGCCAGTAGATGCTCCCTACAAAACTCGGCTCCAAGCTATAAACCTACACGGGAGGTAAACACCCATACTGAGCTAAGGCTCAGTGGGGATATAAACATACAATAGTCTACACTAGAAAAATCATGAACCCACCATATAATAACAAACACATTATATAATTAGTGATAAGTCATACATTCGATACTCCATGATTTATAACAATGAATCACTATCATACAATGTTACTAGTATCTCATAGCAATAACAACATGTAATGCAATACTATAATTGATCAATGCAGTAACAACCTTAGGATAGCCAGAACCAATATAGTAGTAGATAACGGGTACACTAGATACCACCCGAGTATCGATCAGTAGATTATTGGAGAGAACAATATTAACACTAGAGAACAATTCAGTGCAATTAAATTAAATCACAAATTATCCATTTAAGGGAAAACAGTAAATAAATAAAGCATAATTAATGTAAAGTACATGAAAGTAAATACAACAAAACTAGGGGCGGAATATAACCCCCATTATAAATAAAATACAAATCATGCATAAATCGGGATATTCATTAATGATGAGGACATTGGTCCTCGCATGCATATTTATTATGAAACAATTTTCATGTGATGATTTTGGATGGAGAAAATTGAGACATTGGTCCCATTTTTATTAGAAAAGATTCCAAGTTAAGTAATAAAAATGTTTTGGTGATTTTCTTTCTAGCGCCTAAAATAAACAATTTTATCAGAAAATTACATGGCAAAACAAATGAAAAAGCCAAATGAATAAAAGATTACAAATAAAGCAATTAAACATTTAACCCAAATGAGCCTTCTGGATCCCCTCGTGTGCTCGCAAAAATACCCAAGCGGAAAATAAGTTTTGACATATACAAACAAAACACGGATGAAATAATGTTAGTAATTAAATCAATTAAATAATAATAAATGAATGAGAAATTAAAATAAAACAAGGTGATGTGAAAGAATGATAATTGAATTAAAATGTTAATAAATCAAAATAAATGAAAATATACATTAAATGATAAAAGAATTAATGATTTAACTGGAATAAATAAAACATGTTAATGAGTTAATATGTAAAAATATGAACATGATAATAATAATGATGAATAATGAAAATAAATAAATGAATGAATAAATAGCAATGACAATGATAAAAGAATAATAAAAAATGAATAACAAAATAATGATAGCAATTAAACGAATGACATGGTTAATCAATATAATCACAATTAATATAAAACATTTACATGGTAAAAATATCAACTAAAATGAATATATTTAATTACATGTTAAAAATAATGATGAATTAAAGTAAAATAAATTAATTACATGTTAAAAAAAATAAACAGTCAATATTCACATGAATAAGAATAAAATAATATGATAATATTAACAACAGTAATGAAAATAATAATGAAAGAGAATGATAATAAACTAATAATAGCAATAATATTATATAAACATAATAACATAAACATTAAATGGAATAAACCTACAAGACATAGAATAAATAAATAAATGAGAATAACAAAAATATACATGTTAATAAATTAAATATAAACAAAATAAATAAAAGAAAATAAAATAAATATCAAGCCCAGAATGTTTACCCTCAGAGTTTCGAATTCGATGAAGGTAAAAATGATATTGATTTCCTTGTTTGTGGTGTGCAAGATTAGAGTGAAATATAATAATGTTGGAATTTTATTCCGGAAAAGATTGAAAAATGGTCAAAAATTTTTTAAGGACAAAGAATTAATTTCTTTGCCTAAAGAACAATATTGATCAAAAAAATGATTTTTATTGATTAAAATAAAGAAAAATGATTTCAAGAACAAACAATGATTTTGTTTGTCTCAAAATAAAAAATGATTAAAAGTCTTATTTTAGAAAATCAAATGAAAAAATTATATTTTGATAACAAACAATTGTTATATTTGTCTCAAAATTAACTTTTCATCAAAAAGAGATTCAAAAGAAAATTAATAAAAAAATTTATTGAACACAAATAAAAGGTTAAAAAAGAATTTTAAGAACAAATAATTGTTGTGTTTGTTTCAAAAATTTCATCAACCAACAAAACTCCTTTTAAATATATGTTTAGAAGAAATTCTATTGGAAAAAGATGAAAAAGATGAACTGAATTTTTGTTCTTTTTGGTGGAGAAAAAATCTGAAAATTTTTGAGAGAGTTTTGAAAGGAAGAAGAAGAGAAAAAGATGAAAAACCTAAGAATAATCCCCCCTTTTTCATTTTTTCATCTTTTTCTTTTTATATGAAGAAAATTGGAAAATAAAGGGATAAGACCTAATTAAATCAGATATTAACAATTTTAAATTTTAAAAAGTGAAAAAAACCTGAAAATCCCTTAAAAAAGTGATAAAAAATCAAATTTTGTGGAAAAAAATCGGAAAAAAATGATTTTTAGGGTGAAATGGGCCATTTGCGGCAGACAGGACTGACGGATGCCCGTCATTGGCGAGCGACGGGCTGCCAGTGCGCCCGCGAGCAACGTCGCGAGCGCTGCACGCGAAGCACCGCGCGTTGCAGTGCCTCGCACAGGTGCTACGCACTGCCGCAAGGCGCCGCTATGGCCGACGGTCAGAAATTTTTTTTTTTAAAGATTAACTAAAAATACTACAATTTCTAAACCCCATTTTTCAAATCTAATTTTCAAAACATTTTTTATTATTTTTACTTTTTCACTCTAAAATGCAAATTTAAACAGGAAATCACCACTTTCAACCTTCTTGCCTATGACAAGGCATCTTATCATCATTGGGTAACTCTGATCTGGGCTGCCTCAGGATTTGGTGTCTACAGTTGCCCCTAATTTTAAGGAAACTAGTGCACTAGTGCCTAGATGAGCCAAAATTTAGAGAAGAAGGAAAGAGATGCGTACCTGAGGCAGCCCTTACCTTTTTGCCATGTGAAATGTTGCGACTTGTTGCCGTTGAGCTGTAGTGCTATCCGACTGTGGCTCGTTTGCAATCTTTTCTATTGCATTGTCCCGCTCGCCTTCGGCCGGCTTGTGCGGCGTGAGGTGAAGTGTTGTCTAACTGCATCCTCTGTTTCGATCTGTTCTATCGCTGTCCCCCGCTAACCTCATCTCGGTCTGCACGGCGGCTGGTCTATCCCGCTTGCCTCATCTAGGCCTGCACGGTGTGAGGTGAAGTGTTGTCTAACTGCATCCTCTGTTGCGATCTGTTCTATCGCTAGTGTCCCGCTAGCCTCGTCCCGGCTTGCACGGTGTGAGGTAAAGTGTTGTCTAACTGCATCCTCTGTTGCGATCTGTTCTATCGCTGGTGTCCCGCTAGCCTCATCCCAGCCTGAACGGTGTGAGTTGAAGTGTTGTCTAACTGCATCCTCTGTTGCTATCTGTTCTATCGCTGGTGATATGCTAGCCTCGTCCCGGCCTGCACGGTGTTTGTGAGATGCAGTACTCTCTGATTATAACCTCTGTTTGCAATCTGTTCTACCGCTGGTGATCTGCTAGCCTCATCCCGGTCTATATGGTGACTGTGAGATGTAGTACTCTGTAACTACAACCTCTATTTGCAATCTGTTGTACAGCTAGTGATCCGTTGCCTCGTCCCGGCCTACACGGTGTATGTGAGATGCAGTACTCTCTTACTACAACCTCTATTTGAGATCTGTTCTACTGCTGGTGATCCGCTAGCCTCGTCCTTGCCTATATGGTGTTTGTCAGATGCAGTACTCTCTGACTACAACCTCTGTTTGCGATCTGTTCCACCGCTGGTGATCCGCTAGCCTCGTTCCGGCCTGCACGGTGTCTGTGAGATGCAGTACTCTTTGACTACAACCTCTGTTTGCGATATGTTCTATCGCATGTGATCCGCTAGACTCATCCCGGCCTACACGGTGTCTGTGAGATGCAGTACTCTCTGACTACAACCACTATTTGCGATCTGTTCTAGCGCTGGTGATCTGCTAGCCTCATCTCGGCCTGCACGGTGTCTGTGAGATGCAGTACTCTCTGACTACAACCTCTGTTTGCGATCTGTTCTACTGCTGGTGATTCGGTAGCCTTGTCACAGCCTACATGGTGTCTGTGAGATGCAGTACTCTCTGACTACAATCTCTGTTTGCGATATGTTCTACATCTGGTGATCCGCTAGCCTCGTCTCGACCGGCACGGTCTCTGTGAGATGCAGTACTCTCTAACTACAACTTCTGTTTGCGATCTGTTCTACTGCTGGTTATCCGCTAGCCTCGTCCCGGCCTGCACAGTGTCTGTGAGATGCAGTACTCTCTGACTACAACCACTATTTACGGTCTGTTCTATTGCATGTGATCCGCTAGCCTCGTCCCGGCTTGCACGGTGTCTGTGAGATGCAGTACTCTCTGACTACAACATCTATTAGCAATTTGTTCTACCGCTGGTGATCCGCTAGCCTCGTCCCATTCTGTATAGGATCTGTGAGATACTGTACTATCTGACTACAACCTCTATTTGCGATATGTTCTACCGCTGGTGATCCGCTAGCCTCGTCCCGGCCTGCACGGTGTTTATGAGATACAGTACTCTCTGACTACAACCTCTGTTTGCGATCTGATCTACCGCATGTGCTCTACTGGCCTCATCTCGGCTCGCGCAGTATCTGTGAGATGCAGTTTTCTCTTACTACAACCTCTGTTTGCGATCTGTTCTACCGCTGGTGATCTGCTAGCCTCGTCCTGGCCTGCACGATGTCTGTGTGATGCAGTACTCTCTGACTACAATCTCTGTTTGCACTCTGTTCTACCGCTGGTGATCCGTTAGACTCGTCCCAGCCTGCACGGTGTCTGTGAGATGCAGTACTCTCTGACTACAACCTCTATTTGCTATCTGTTCTATCGTATGTACTCTGCTAGCCTCATCTCGGCTTGCGCAGTATCCGTGAGATGCAGTGTTCTCTAACTACAATCCCGTTGCGATCTGTTCTACCGCATGTGCTCTGCTGGCCTCGTCTCGGCTCGTGCAGTGTCTGATTTGCTAACCCCCATCCGGCTAGTACAATATCTGATCTGCTAACCCCCATCCGGCTTGTACAATATTCTGATCTGCTAGCCCCCATCCGGCTAGTACAATGTCTGATCTGCTAACCCCCATCCGGCTAGTACAATGTCTGATCTGCTAACCCCCATCCAGCTAGTACAATATCTAATATGCTAACCCCCATCCGGCTAGTACAATGTCTGGTCTGCTAACCCCCATCCGGCTAGTATAATGTCTGGTCTGCTAACCCTCATCTCGCTAGTACAATATCCCATCCGGCTAGTACAATGTCTGGTCTGCTAAACCCTATCCGGCTAGTACAATGTCTGATCTGCTAACCCCCATCCGGCTAGTACAAATGTCTGGTCTACTAGCCACCATCCGGCTAACCCAAAGCCTGACTGTTGACCATCCTTAGGTCAGTATGGTGACTCGTTCGTCATTTTCTTTGCTGACGCTTATCCTGAGCCTCTTCTTCTTTTTTCTACAAAAAAGGAAAAAGCAAATGTGCAAGGTATATAAAAGAGATGCTTACCTGTGGCAGTACATACCTGTTGGGGCCGATGTCAGACGGGTGCCCCCCTGAAGGACGGTTGGTTTTTCCCCAAATGTTGATTCCTCTATCATCTCCAATGTAGCCTTCTTGTTGAAAAAAGACCTGCGTACTCTTAAGAGGGCTCTGTGCTCGCAGGGAGATTTTGAAAATCTGTGCTCACTGAGAGGCTTAAATGCTCACTAAGAGTCTTTGAAGCTCACTGAGAGTCTTTGATGCTCGCTGAGAGACTTTGATGCTCGCTGAGAGACTTTGATGTCCAGCCTCAAGTGAGAAAAATAGGTTTGAGCCTTCTCAGAGGAAAATTATATTTGAGCCTCCAGAGAGAAAATTGGATTTGAGGTTTTGTTGCTTGCCTGCAGGCGGATGGTTTCCATGTCTTTGGCGACCTTTAAAATTATTTTTTTTTGTTTTTGTTTGTTTTTTTGTTTTTTTCTTGTAAGTTGTTGGGATTCTTACATTTTGTATGTTTTGGAATTTTTACAATATATTGGATTTTCAAGGCCTTGAAAATATCTTCTTCTTTTTATTTTGTGTTGTTTTATTTTTATTGTTGAGAATTTGTATTTTGTTGTTTTATGTTTTTTTTTTTGAAGAGTTTTATTCTTTGTACATTTGAATTTGGATTTTGTATACTTATTGTGTAATGTGTGTGAGCATATGTCTTATGATAGAGAAACTTACCTGGTTGCCCCCGGCATGGTGTGCATGAATAGGCTTGTTCTTTTAAATGTCTTATTGGGAGCAGGTCTGCGAGATTCCATTCTCGTGAGGACTTCATCTTGATCTGATTGTTCAGCATGGATGAGCATCGATGTAGAACTAAAATTGTACCTCGGCCCATTTCTGAGTCTGATTACCTAAAGTGTGTATGGGTAGTCCAGCTTCTCAAGGGATCCCTTTTTTTTCTGTAGATTTGTGTGATTCCGGAGTGCCCTTAGCATTGTGTGTCCGGATAGGCTTGCTCTTCTGGGCGTTCCACCTCTGCACATATTCACCTGATTTTATGTTGGATACAGTGGCCGATCATGTGGAGCTGAATCCGTCCCTCGGATCATCCTTGCTCATAAGGTCTATTCGGACCTTTCCTTCTGAGTCATGTGCACAACAATATATACAAAAGATTATGTGTGTGAAATATACATATAAAACTATATACAGAAAACACATGCAAAGGATTAATGTACAAGAATTGTGTGTGCATATATATACGTGTAAAAGACTGAATGCATGTGACATGCATGTGATATGCAAAAATGAATAGACCACATCCCAGGTGGTTAAGGGATTCCTTGAGGGTACTACACGGTTGCTCATATTGTCTGATGCTCCTAAGGATGTAGAAAAGCGTTGTCTTGGCTTTATGGACTCTGACCCATAATCTTTTCAAGGAGAATTGACCCGTACGTATCTTTGCCCCCCTGATTAACGAGCATTTTGCCCCCAGGACTCTGAATCAAGTTCTGCCTAAAGGAAAGTCATTCGGAGAAATGCCGCCTTATCGCTCCAAGCATCAAAGGTCATTGTTTTAAAGGTAGTGCGTCCCTTGTGGATTTTCACACTAGCTTTTCTTAGCGGGAAATGCGTCCCTTTGGGGATTTTCACAAGACTTTGTGCCTAACTTTTACCTGGAATGGACCCAATCCACTCCAGCGGCTTTTATTCATTTTCATTTTTTGAAAGACAGACTACCTGTTCCCAGGTTTTCACCCTGCCCTTTGGCCTAACTTTTGCTTAGGGAGCCAGTCACGGTTTATATCTCTAACGGCCTTTTTTTTTTGAAGCGTCTCTTGCCTTTCAGTTACGGCTATAAGAAAAGTTGAAGCTACTATTAAAGCCCTTTCCTAGGGTAATCAGCAGTCATTCTCTGAGGAATTTCTCTCTAGGCATCAATTGCATTCCATGGCCTCCCTTGATGAATGTGTTGCCAGATTAGGTAAGGTAGCGAATGAGGATCGGGATCTTTAGGGCTTCATGACGTTGCCTTTTACATTACCACCCATTATGCTCGATAATTCAGAGGGATTAACAATATAGTGAGGTATCCCCTATCTTTCCAAGGTGTATCCTTTATCTTCGGCTCTTACCTCTAACATCATAGCCTCTAAGCAAGCTGTCGGTGAACACTATTATGCCATCTGTTGGGGGTTGCTCTTTCACTCCCACTAATGCATTCAAGAAGTAGGTGCTTAGTCTCGCAATTGATACTAGAACTCATCGACTTTGACATCTGAATGGTGAGAGTAGAAGCAGAGTGTGCTCATTTAGATTTCATGCATTCAGGAATGAATGATGTTTCTCTTTTTATAAACGAACTATAAAACAATGAACACGTGTATTTGCAAAGATTGTGTACATTTCGGTATGATTTCTCTATACATGATCATTATCTAACATCGATTCAAAATGCAAACTACATCTAATCTCAGAGTATATCTTTTAAGCATCAAACTCCTATCTCCAATCAGCCCTCTCGGGTTTTCTTGATTGGACATTTTCTCTCAAGCCTCTAATTTTTGCCCAGGATCCCTGACGAGGCGCCCATTTTTAGCAAGGTCGCTTTTTTTCGATTTTCAACCCGCGGGGCTTTTATTCTCTTCTTTTGATTTTTAGTCTTTCGCCATGGACCTCCTTGAGTCTGTTGATGTTGATCGGTTCTTTAAAGTCATCTTTATCGTTATCTGTTGGAATTGTCGCTCCTTTTGACAATAACTTCTTAAGAACAAATAGGCCTTCCTGCACTGGTTTGAACTTGCCTTATTCATCTGAAACATTCGGACTCACTTGCTTAAAGATTAAATCTCCCTCTTTCATTGGATGCTTTCTGAATTTCTCCCCGAATGATCGAGCAGAGTATTTTCTGATGGATCTGACTGTGGTAATAATCCCATGACCAGTCCTTATCTGATGTGTTTGATTGCTGCTGCCATTGCTGCGTCCTGTCGGCTTTTAAAATCTGGGCTTCCATGACTGTCCTTAAAGATTTGAGCTCTACTTCAACTGGCTATACTGCTTCTGCCCCCTGTATCGAGGTATAAAAAGTGACTTTTGTAGAGTTTCCGATGGCGGTTCTCTAGCTTCAAAGTGCAAAAGGCCATTTCTCTGCCCAGTCCTTGTAGTTTTGAACCATCTTGATCAAGATCTTCTTATTAGCAACCTCTACCGCCCCATTAGTTTGAGGGTAATACAGAGAGGACTTGTGGTCTTTAATGCCATACGTCTAGAGCAAGTCCCTAGCCTTAACTATAAGGTGTCCATCTGTCCTTTAACCCTGCGTGGTACGAGAGACCATCTTGACATGACCCTGTCCGTTGGGGCTATAGGGCGTACCTCCCCTATGATGTCTATTTCCAACCTCGAGCAACCTATATCCATTGCAAGTCGATGTAATTCTTATGGTCCTTTACGGAAGTCAAGAAAAATGGCAAAGTACCTGCACGTGTAGATCAGCGGGATTTGAACAAAGTTTGCCCCCCATGATGGTTTTTCAATCTACATATTGATTCTTTTCCTTCTCTTTTTTGTATTTTATTTTTCTCTTTTTCCTTTGTTCTCTTTTCTTTTTGTTTTTTTGAGGATAAGCTTTGTTCAAATCCTAATAGTTTACACATACACGCACTCCTCCTCTTCTCGATTTGGTATAATATTGATCAACCAAGACTGGCATTGAACTTCGACTAGAAATTTTGGCTTCATTTCTGCTTGTGGATTCCTCTTTTTCATCTTTTCTGCCCCTTTCAGCTTTAATCTTCTGAGCTTTTGTGTGGCTGGTTCATGATTGTGGTGTGTTTGATCGATGTGCCTAGTGATTCCACAATCAACTCTTAGCGTGTCTTCATATGTCCAGGCAAAGACCTTTTTTATATTTTGTTTTAATTCTCTCAAATTTTAATCTCTCCTCAAGAGTTATAATAGATGCTATCAAGATTTTCTTTTGCTTCTCCAAAGTTTTTGAGATTAAATAGAGTAGCATCAACTGAATCAATGTCAAATATGAGTGAGTTATGATCATGATTATGCATAGTGAAATCATAAGAGACATAACACAAGTAAGCAAAAACGTTCATCTTGTTAATGAAACTTAAAATGTCATTATTAAACAGTTCAAAAATAAAAAGAACATTCTAAACAGTTAATTAACTTTCGTTCTTGCCAACACAGCTGTTGCAGTCGATGGTCCATTATCATCCCTAAGAACCGTTCTGCCTTTCCACTTAGGCACTTAGTCCATCTTATTCTTTCCTTCTCGCTTTTTTGGGTCGGAGATCCACTAGGAGTCAATCAGATCTTTAATAGCATATCTCAAGGTCTTGCAATCGTCTGTGGTATGCCCGGTGTGCTGGTGGAAGGTGCAATACTCATCCCCTTTGTGATCGGGTTGTCCCTGGCTTCTAGCAGGCCTAGCCGGCAATGGCTGTAATATCCCCTCCTTCATCAGTCTCTTGAGGACTCAGGATAAAGATCTGCCCAAATTAGAAAAATGCCTTTGCTTTACTTTCGTGGTTGGCGCTTCTACAATCTTTTTCTTGTCTGGGTCTGGCATCAGTTCTTGAATGCGATCTCTTAAGGGATGACAGTAGTCCGTTCTATGGCCTGAATACTGGTGATACACGCAGTTCCAATCTGCTCTATGTCTAGTACGTCCTTGACTTAGGGCAGGTCCGGCTGGCAAGGGTTGCAACTTCCCTTTCTTGACGAGATGGGTGAAGTGCTAGTATAATGGCCTACCCGAAGTAGTGAGGTGGGACTGAACTGCTCTAGTGGCTGAGACTTCTGTAGGCTTAACATTTGCCTCACTGATGTTATGGCTTCTCGAGCTTTCACCTTTTAGAATATGCGTGATCGCGAGGTCCTCTTCCTCTTCAGGCACGATGCTATATTCTAAAATGGGCCTCCTATTTCTTCCTTGTTTAACTGGTGAATTAAGTGGCCCCTTGCCTCTGGTTTCAAAAGAAAATGGAGGTACTGCAGCCGTCGCTGTATAAGCCCTCTCGACTGTGGCCAGCTCTACTTGGTTATGAGTTGTTGCCATATGCTGAGCTTGGAGAACAAGTGCCATGGCATCCATTCTTTCTTTGACCATGGCCAGCATCCTTTTTTCCAGCTCTTCGAACCTTCTATCCAACTCCTGGGCAATTAGGGCACAAGTCTCTTCGGTTTATTGCGAAGGGCCAACCATTTCTACTACCTTTAGATGCTCTGGCAAGGATGTTAAATCTTTGTCAGCCAACCCAAACTCTGATCACTCTTTAGACAACTATTGGGATCCCTAAACCACCCAAGCAAATGGTCTACAATGGCTGAAAAGCAAGGAGTTAGAATGATACATGAATAATATGCAATGCATGGTCGTGCTGTGCAATAAATAGTATACAGTGACTAAAAGAGATTACAATAATACATGTGAAACATTTGAAAAACTATACACAGGATGATATGTACATGTAATAATTATATGCAAAGAATAGGAAGTATACATAGGGAGGAAATAAAAAATTTTATTTGTGCATGAATGACATGAATATGCAATGCATCATCCACAAATCACATGCAAGCACATAGGTTCTTCCAACCTTATTACTCCCGCACACGAGGTCATAGTCTCTTTCCTAAATGGGATTGGCCCATGGGTCAACAGGGGACCCGATGGGCGCACATAGTGCACGGTGGAAAACCGACAGTATAACCTCTCCTAACTAATGCACAGGCGCATGGTTTATGATTGTATATATTTAGGCAGTTCGAATAAGTTGACCAAGGCCTATCGGGGCATGAAAGCCTTTGACTAGGTGACCAGTCAGATTATCTGGATTTGTCTAGTACATAATGATCCATACAGCAAGCATAGTATTAAGGTTCATACCACTTAGGGGAAGTAACTATTTCCATTACATGAGCTTTAGTCAAGGTGATGATAATTTAGGGCTACCCAAGCATGGTCCCTGCCAACGGGTCTAGCTCATCACGAGCGTAACGACCGGTCGGGTCTCCATTTAATATACCATGATGGTACGAGGCTTGGCCTGATGATTATCCTTAACACTTCCCTACATTGAGTGAACGTAGGGTCGTGCTTCGGGAACACACCAGGGTTAAAAGAGGGACCAAACTAGCATAGATGTAAGGCCCTAATGAGATGCAATGCAGTTTCAAAAAAGGATGAAATTTTTAAATTAAAACCCAATTGTAAATTTTAACCTAGGCACTTTCGAAGCGAAGTCTCGAGTGTTGTCCCCAGTGGAGTCGCTACTGTGACGCGCGCCGAACCTCGGGGCACCCCGAACCGCCCAGTTTTAGGGCCTTCGGGATGAGGTTCATGAAAACTTGTAAAGAATTACAAATGCGTCCATTTTGGGCAACAAAGAGGTTTCTTGGAGTCGCGACCCAATAGAACATTGGGAAAGGTTGTTTAGGCTCAGTGAGCCTAAGAAAGCGCTGCTTTGTCCATTATAGGCAAGCCGGAGGTGTCTTGGAGGTAACCACCCTAATGATAGGATGGTCCTCTAGCCTCACACTTGGGCAAACTAGAGGTGTCTTGGAGGTATCCACCTTAATAGAACATTAAGATGGTCCTCTCGCCTCGTGGCGCCTAGGACTGTGCAAGTTTGATCCTTTCACGGGACACAAGAGGTGTCTTGGAGGTTTCCACCCCAACAAAATGTCGAGGTGGCCCTCTCGCCTCGTTGAGCCCAAAGACCAGAGTAGGTTCGAGACTTCCCATTTATTCATACCTTGATTAAGTTTATAATTGAGTTTTGAATTTAGCATTTCATCCCATTTCTCATTCAATTCGGTGCAATTAAATTAAAGCGCAAATTATCCATTCAAGTGAAAGCAGTAAATAAATAAAGCATAAGTAAAGTAAAGTACATGAAAGTAAATACAACAAAACTAGGGGCGGAATACAACCCCCATTGTAAATAAAATACAAATCATGCATAAATCGGGATATTCATTAATGATGAGGACATTGGTCCTCACATGCATATTTATTATGAAACAATTTTCATGTGATGATTTTGGATGGAGAAAATTGAAACATTGGTCCCATTTTTTTTAGAAAAGATTCCAAGTTAAGTAATAAAAATGTTTTGGTGATTTTCTTTCTAGCGCCTAAAATAAACAATTTTATCAGAAAATTATATGGCAAAATAAATGAAAAAGCCAAATGAATAAAAGATTACAAATAAAGCAATTAAACATTTCACCCAAATGAGCCTTCTGGATCCCCTCGTGTGCTTACAAAAATGCCCAAGCGGAAAATAAGTTTTGACATAAACAAATAAAACACAGATGAAATAATGTTAGTAATTAAATCAATTAAATAATAATAAATGAATGACAAATTAAAATAAAACAAGGTGATGTGAAAGAATGATAATTGAATTAAAATGTTAATAAATCAAAATAAATGAAAATATACATTAAATGATAAAAGAATTAAATGATTTAACTGGAATAAATAAAACATGTTAATGAGTTAATATGTAAAAATATGAACATGATAATAATAATGATGAATAATGAAAATAAATAAATGAATGAATAAATAGCAATGACAATGATAAAATAATGATAAAAAATGAATAACAAAATAATGATAGCAATTAAACGAATGACATGGTTAATCAATATAATCACAATTAATATAAAATATTTTCATGGTAAAAATATCAATTAAAATGAATATATTTAATTACATGTTAAAAATAATGATGAATTAAAGTAAAATAAATTAATTACATGTTAAAAATAATAAACAATCAATATTCACATGAATAAGAATAAAATAATATGATAATATTAACAACAGTAATGAAAATAATAATGAAAGAGAATGATAATAAACTAATAATAGCAATAATATTATATAAACATAATAACATAAACATTAAATGGAATAAACCTACAAGACATAGAATAAATAAATAAATGAGAATAACAAAAATATACATGTTAATAAATTAAATATAAACAAAATAAATAAAAGAAAATAAAATAAATATCAAGCCCAGAATGTTTACCCTCAGAGTTTCGGATTCGATAAAGGTAAAAATGATATTGATTTCCTTGTTTGTGGTGTGCAAGATTAGAGTGAAATATAATAATGTTGGAATTTTATTCCGGAAAAGATTGAAAAATGATCCAAAATTCTTTAAGGACAAAGAATTAATTTCTTTGCCTAAAAAATAACATTGATCAAAAAAATGATTTTTATTGATTAAAATAAAGAAAAATGATTTCAAGAGCAAACAATGATTTTGTTTGTCTCAAAATAAAAAATGATTAAAAGTCTTATTTTAGAACATCAAAAGAAAAAATTAGATTTTGATAACAAACAATTATTTTGTTTGTCTCAAAATTAACTTTTCATGAAAAAGAGATTCAAAAGAAAATCAATGAAAAAATTTATTGAACACAAATAAAAGGTTAAAAAAGAATTTTGAGAACAAATAATTGTTGTGTTTGTTTCAAAAATTTCATCAACCAACAAAACTCATTCTAAAGATATGTTTAGAAGAAAGTCTATTGGAAAAAGATCAAAAAGATGAACTGAATTTTTGTTCTTTTTGGTGGGGAAAAAATTTGGAAATTTTTGAGAGAGTTTTGAAAGGAAGAAAAAGAGAAAAAGATGAAAAACCTAAGAAAATTCCCCCCTTTTCGATTTTTTCATCTTTTTTTTTTATATGAAGAAAATAGGAAAATAAAGGGATAAGACCTAATTAAATCAGATATTAACAATTTTAAATTTTAAAAAGTGAAAAAAACCTGAAAATCCCTTAAAAAAGTGATAAAAATCGAATTTTGTGGAAAAGCATCGAAAAAAATGATTTTTGGGGTTAAATGGGCCATTTGCGGCGGACAGGGCTGACGGACGCAGCGTGCGCGCGGCGCGCTGGCAAGTCGCCGACGCTCGAAAACATTTTTTTTTTATTATTAAAGATTAACTAAAAATACTACAATTTCTAAACTCCATTTTTCAAATCTAATTTTCAAAACATTTTTTTATTATTTTTTACTTTTTCACTCTAAAATGCAAATTTAAACAGGAAATCACCACTTTCAACCTTCATGCCTGTGACAAGGCATCTTTTCATCATTGGGTAACTTTGATCTGGGCTGCCTCAGGACCCGGTGTCTGCACTTAGCTTAGCAATCAATTAAGCCCATTAGAAATCAATTTAGCTTACTCTAAAGATGAGAGACTAGCATGAAGAAATGAGATGAAGAGAAAGAGAAAACATATTGCAGATTTTTCTTTAGGAGTGGCCAGCTAAAGAAGGACAAGAGACAGATTTTTCCACTTCCTCTACAAATTTATATGCATGCAAATGCAAGGTGTCAAAACACAAGCACTTCAATTTCTAGGTGGCAACTTCCTACAATGACCTTTGGCTTCCACAAACTCTCTATTAACACTAATTAATCTAACTTTAACTTAAATAATTTCACTTAACACTAATCATGCAAAATTACTAATTAGTCACTAAACTATTTTATTTCATGCAATTGAGTCAAAATTTTTAATTACAATTTAGTCCAATTACTATACACCATAAATTAAACTCACTAAATTACTTTAATCATGCTCAATACTTCTAGGATCAATTTCGGGCTGTTACATTAGGTTATTCATTTTGTCTTAGTCTAGACATATTAGTTTGCTTATTTTGTCTTAGACATAATAGTTTCCTTATTTTGCCTTGGACATAATAGTTTCCTTATCTTGACTTGGAAATTTATGGTTTCCTTATTTGTTAATTTCTTTCATTCTTAAGTTGCTATTTTTGTTGTCTAGCATCTTTTGATTCCATTTACACTATAATTAACAAATTGATTCTTGTTAATTCATTTTTATATATTCGGACAACATACATTTCTTCTTGTTATATGTTCATTTTGTTTTCTTTATTTTAGTATTTTTGCTTCTAGTATTGTACCTATCTTCCTTGTTAGGTGTTTTCATTGCACTTTAGTTTCTAATCTGGTATTTGTGAATCATCTTAACTTGGAATTGACTTCCGAAGTGCAATTGAAGATAGAAAGCTTGAGTGGAAAA
The DNA here is from genome assembly GCA_947683425.1 of Excoecaria cochinchinensis. Classification (NCBI taxonomy): domain Eukaryota; kingdom Viridiplantae; phylum Streptophyta; class Magnoliopsida; order Malpighiales; family Euphorbiaceae; genus Excoecaria; species Excoecaria cochinchinensis. Next base: position 11,023,159 of record CANTUQ010000009.1, read on the forward strand.
AGGCATGAGCGTGAGAGATTAAAAGAGGGTAAAAGGCAAACTAGAGTGAAACACGAGTGGAGTGCCATCTTTTGAGTGAAACACGTGAGGGAGTGATTATAAGGATGTACTATTACTAGTCAATACGACATTTAGATCAAGAAGCATTGGATGAGTTAAAAAAGGATACTAAGTTGTTGAAGAAAGACATTAAAAATGTAGAATTGCGGTTTAAATAACTTTTTAGATAGCTAGATAAGTGTTTGAGAAAGGAGAAAAGAAAGAAAGAGGAAGTTGTAGTGGAAGAGATTATTTGTGAAGCTAAAAGAGATGCTATAGATTTATATGACGATCATGTTGTAAATGACGAAGACATAAGTGGAAGTGTAGACATTGATTGTTTGAGGAAAAAGGAAGAAGATTGTAAAATGGAAGATGTTTATTTAGTTGAGACGGAAGATCAGAATGATACAATTAATCCTATAGTGCTTAAGAAGGTTGAATTGAACATGGAAAAAAAAGAGAATCATTATTAGAATGAAATGATCGTATTGACTAACCATATTTTTCCTAGTTTTCGTGTTAATTTGCAGGAACATGATGAGTTCTTTTATGAAGAAGCATTCATATTATTTCCACCTGTTCACAAAATCATCTTTGCAGATGAATTTATTCTAAAAGCTTTAATTCCCAACTTGAATAAAATAAAGATTCGAGGATGAATCTTTTCTAAAGAGGGAGGGGATGATGCATGCACAGGGGGGGTCAACCCATCATGGCAATCCTACACCGGCCAAATTGTGGAAATTATAGAAAGTCATGAGAGATTGGGGCCAAATGGCATTATTGCCAATCCAATGGGGCAGAATGCACAAGATAGACTTCAATTATGTTTGCCATGTGCAACTCATGTGACGCATGGAGCATGTGCAATACATGTGCTTAATTAATGGACTTAAGGGCTATTTTGGTTTGGGCTTTTTATTGTAGCTTTAACTAATGTTTTAATCAAGACTATATGATTTTAATAGGCCTTAAAACATGTGGGCTTTGTTTATTAGGGTCAGATTAGGTTTATTTAATATAATAAAGCTCAAATTGCTGTTTTGGGCTTAATTAGTGGTCTAAACTAACATTGGGCTTAAGTAGCTTTTAAGTTGAGTTAAATGTAATAAGTTTATCTTAGGTTTAATGGGTTAGATGAAATTTGAAGTAAGCCCATTCATTTGGTCTTGTTTTTTACTATTTCAAGTAGGAAAAGGCCTAATTTCCATTCCTAACTTACATGGGAAATTCGCATACTTTTCTAATTTTAGGTTATTTAGGAGGCTATAAATATCTCATAATAAACATTGTAATTAAGACTTTGAGTTTATGATATTCATTTTAAGTCTTGGACGAAATTAACATTGGTGATAGAATTATTTGCTTGTCTTCTTCTATTGCGTCAAGAATAAATTCTTAGGTATTTACTTCACTACAAGAAATTTTACTTTTTGTAACAAATTTTTTAATGACGCATAAAATTTTGTTATTAATTATAACTTTCTACGATAAATTTTTTATAATGTCACCATACTATTTATTACTGTGACGAAATTATCTTGCATCAGTTTATATTTTTATTTTCATCACTAATAGATTAATTTTGTGACAAAAAATATATTTCGTTAGAGTTTCTTTAGGAGGAAAAATTTCCCACCTTTTTTTTTGGAAGGAAAATATTTAATGACGAAATAATAACTTACTGGAACGTATAAATTCATCACAAAATATTTATTTTTCATGACAAATTATTTTTTTCATAATGAAATAAATTAGTGACAATAAAATCATTTTGTCACAAATAAGATATTGAGAAAAAAAATTCTAATTATTTTTTTCGAAAATTTTTTTTCGAAAAATAATTTTCTCTATGACAAATAAATGTGTTACAAAAAATAAATATATTGTGATGAGGTACAATTTCGTCACCTTTGATATGGAGAAAAAAATTTCAGCCTTTTTCTTTTCGAAGGAAAAAAATAATAGAAAAAATAATTATTTGTGACACATAAAGTCGTCATGAAATACATATTTTTTTTATGTCAAGAATTAATTTTGTCACAATTTAATGGATTAGTGACGATAAAATTATTTCGTCACAATAATTTTATTTATGACAAATAAATATGTTACAAAAAATGAATATATTATGACGAAATACAATTTCGTCACCAGTACAATCAATTTATGACAATAATAATATTTTGTCACAATTGGTTATAATGTTAATATACGACAAATAAATTATATCATAAAAGATAATTAAATTTATGACAAATAAATGTGTCACAAAAATTAATATATTGTGATGAGCTACAATTTTGTCACCTTTAATATGAAAGGAGAATTTTCAACCTTTTTCTTTTGAAGGAAAAAAATGTAACGAAAAAGATAACTATTTTCCACACATAAATTTTGTAACGTCTTAAATATTTTGATATTGTGAATAATAATTCAGTAGGTCAAAATTTTACTGGAGGTTAACCATTGGCTCAAAAAACTCGAAATTTTCTTTAAAATGTACATTATTAAATAGATAAATAATCTTATTTAAATAAATAAATAAATATATGTATGTGTGTGTGTGTGTGTGTGTGTGTGTATATATATTATTTGTCAAGGTTAATCTAGGCTTAGGATATTTTTATTTATAATTTACTAATATATATATATATATATATATATATATATATATATATATATAGATTAGTAAATTATAAATAAAAATATCCTAAGCCTAGATTAACCTTGACAAATAAAGAATAAGAAAGAGAGGAAGAAAATAAAAAAGGAAAAAATGGGAAAAGAAAGAAAGAGGGAGAGAACAGAGAGGGTGGAGGGAGATAAAAAATTGGAGAGAGACAGAGAAAGAATGCCGCCGTCTTCTTCCCTTCGTTCAGCCGCCATCTCTGCCTTCATTTTATGTGATTTCTCTCTCTCGTCCATCTTCTTCCACTCGGGCTGCTAGCTATCCAATGTCGCTGCCACCCACCCCATCTCTCTCTCTTTCTCTCACACTGCATTTTTAGTGACCGAAAAGAGGACGACGACCTGCGATTCCAAGTACACAGCCGAGAGATATGTTATTTATTTTTGGTATTTTTATTTATTATTAATTTTTTTGGGTTGTTACATGTTTGTAGAAAACCCTTGCTAAAATCTGTCTATTGATTGTTTATTTTGTATGCATTAATAATGGTTGGATTTTTCGATTTCTTTTGTTGATTTATTTATTTAGTATTAAAACAGATGAATTCCTTGTATTTTCACTTAATAATCTAGATTTGTAAAATACTGAATTGAAATTTGGGAATGTCTGCCAGATTTAGATTTGTTCATTTTAGTGTAATATCTAACAACATGTTAAGAAAATGGAAATTTAAATAGTAGTTAAATTAGAAATCCTCCTTTTATGTTTTAATTATTTATTTAAGAGATTTTGGTAGTCGTACCAGCTTTAGATTTGTTTAAATTAGTCTAATAGTAAATAACATATCCAGAATAATTCTACTATAGTATTGCTTCGGTTATAGTATACTAGCTTGAAAGATTGATCTGTTTATGAATATAATAATAATTTGTAAGAAATGAATTGTTGTCTTCTCCCAATTGCTCTTGGATATAAATAGAATTATGAGAAGGTGGTATTTTGACCACAATTCCATCTTTTGAACTCAAAATGAGAAAATTCTATATTCTGATAAAACTAGATACAAAATGGAAAAACTTTTAACGAGATTGCCAAGCTCAATTATGTACCTAAATAGTTCGAAATTAGGCTCCAAAATAAAGTAAAAATTATGTTTAAAATTGAACAGTCAAGGGAAAATGGGCTATAAATCCTTTTTTAAAACTCAAAATTGCGTAATTCTTGATTCCAGATATAGCTAAGACATAGATGTAGAACTTCAATGAAGACCACTTAGCCAATTTGTGGCTAGTTATTCATTTTGTCTTAGTCTAGACATATTAGTTTGCTTATTTTGTCTTAGACATAATAGTTTCCTTATTTTGCCTTGGACATAGTAGTTTCCTTATCTTGACTTGGACATTTATGGTTTCCTTATTTGTTATTTTCTTTCAATCTTAAGTTGCTATTTTTGTTGTCTAGCATCTTTTGCTTCCATTTACACTATAATTAACAAATTGATTCTTGTTAATTCATTTTTGTATATTCGGACAACATACATTTCTTCTTCTTGTATGTTCATTTCGTTTTCTTCATTTTGGTATTTTTGCTTCTAGTATTATACCTATCTTCCTTGTTAGGTGTTTTCATTGCATTTTAATTTCTAATCTGCTGTTTGTGAATCATCTTAACTTGGAATTGACTTTCGAAGTGAAATTGAAGATAGCAAGCTTGAGTGGAAAAAAGCTGGAGTGTGTGAGCTTAAAAGAGGGTAAAAGCCAAACTAGAGTGAAACACGAGTGGAGTGCCATCTTTTGAGTGAAACATGTGAGGGAGTGATTATAAGGATGTACTATTACTAGTCAATATGACATTTAGATCAAGAAACATTGGATGAGTTAAAGAAGGATTCTAAGTTTTTGAAGAAAGACCTTAAAAATGCAGAATTGCGGTTTAAACAACTTTTTAGACAGCTAGATAAGTGTTTGAAAAAGGAGAAAAGAAAGAATGAGGAAGTTATAGTGGAAGAGATTATTTGTGAAGTTGAAAGAGATGTTATAGATTTATATGATGATGATGTTGTAAATGATGAAGACATAAGTAAAAGTGTAGACGTTGATTGTTTGAGGAAAAAGGGAGAAGACTGTAAAATCGAAGATGTTTGTTTAGTTGAGATGGAAGATCAGCATGATACGATTGATGCTATAGTGCTTGAGGAGGTTGAATTGAAAATGGAAAAAAAATAAAGAAAATCATGATCAGAATTAAATGGTCGTAATGACTAGCCTTGTTTTTCCTAGTTTTCGTGTTAACTTACAGGAACATGATGAGTTCTTTTCTGAAGAAGCATTCATATTATTTCCACCTATTCACAAAATCATCTATGAAGATGAATTTATTCCACAAGCTTCAATTCCCAACTTGAATAAAATGAAGATTCGAGGATGAATCTTTTCTAAAGAGGGAGGGGATGATGCGTGTACGCGGGGGGGGGGGGGGGGGGTCAACCCATCATAGCAATCCTACACGAGCCAAATTGTGGAAATTATGGAAAGTCATGAGAGATTGGGCCGAATGCAATAATGCCAATCTAATGGGGTAGAATGCACAAGATGGACTTCAATTATGTTTGTCATGTGCCAGTCATGTGACGCATGAAGTATGTGCAATGTATGTGCTTAATTAATGGACTTAAGGGCTGTTTTGGTTTGGGCTTTTTATTAGAGCCTTAACTAATGTTTTAATCAAGACTATATAATTTTAATAAGCCTTAAAACATGTGGGCTTTGTTTATTAGGGTTAGATTAAGTTTATTTAATGTAATAAAGCTTAAATTGCTGCTTTGGGCTTAATTAGTAGTCTAAGCCAACATTGGGCTTAAGTAGCTTTTAAGTTGAGTTAAATGTAATAAGTTTAGCTTAGGTTTAATGGGCTAGATGAAATTTGAAGTAAGCCCATTCATTTAGTCTTGTTTTTTACTATTTCAAGTAGGAAAAGGCTTAATTTCCATTCCTAACTTACATGGTAATTTGGCTTACTTTTCTAATTAGGGTTTAGCTTATTTAGGAGTCTATAAATACCTCATAATAAGCATTGTAATTGAGACTTCGAGTTTTTGACATTCATTTTAAGGCTTGGACTAAATTAAAATTGGAGAGAGCATTATTTGCTTGTCTTCTTCTGTTGCGTCAAGAATAAATTCTTATCAAGTTGTGGCGAATTCTATTGTTAAATATATCCGTTTCCATTCATAGATTGATTAGGGGGTTCATTAGGGTTGTGGATTTCTTCTTGTTCATGTTCATGCCATATTGTATGTTTATGGGGTTTCGGGTTCTTTATCCTTGGGGTTTTGCATCACTTTTTCTTTTTTTAAAATAGTTTCAACAATTTCGTCAGCCCTTTTGATAAAAGTAGGCTGAGAAGATTGTACTGGTTCTGCCACTTCTTTCAACTTTTTATAATTCGTGATCCATAAATCTAAAAAAAGTTGGAGATGTTGATATCTAGAGATTTGTCTAGGGATATAAATGCAGGTATGCGCATTTGCAAAGTCCACACGTATTACCATAGCATTATTGTGTTTCGCAGGTAAGGCCAAATTTAGCGCATGATTTTGGAGGCGATAGGCCATTTGATAGTGTAGAGTGGCAACAATCGAGTCTGACACCTGCTCTACCCCAATAATCTGAATATGAGGTTTCAAGGTTGTTTGGATATGTGAATATCTTAATTATAGATTATAATTAGTATAACAAGTAAAAAAAACTAATCTAACATTTAGAGATGTTTCTACAGTACCAATTACAACATGCTGGTATTGCATATACCTGGAATCAATAATAACAATTCTAGCAAAGACAGGAAGACCCTGTCTTCCATGATAGTAAGTCCTATCCTGATAGCACCATAGTGGATATGAGAATATCCCTAGGAAAGCCATGTAGAATAGACTTATGGAGGAACCTCTAAGTCAATAAACTGTTCTATCTTATTTGCACGGATTGGATACTGACTAAAACTGGAACATTAAACATATTCTTTGATGGGTTTTTTCTAACTTTCTTACTAGGGTTCGGAGACTCTTAGTCCAAGTAGTAGAAGTCTTCATAAAAGCATTATATGGATTTAAGAGAGGAGCATAGGTTTCTCCTATTTTATATTTTTCAGGTAGATAAGTAAGCTTATATAAGTGACTATTTTTTGAAAGGGTGTTTGGATTCAGAGTTACAATATCTGGTGTTGAGAGGGTATACTTATAATCACATAAAGTAGAAAGCTTTGATGAAGATGAAGGCTTATCCATAGGGTAATATTTTTTCCCTTAGGATAACTTAAAATTATATTATAGCACTTAGAATAACTCAGGCTTTGATACTAATTATGGATGTGTGAGATAGCTCATAATATGTAGCAAAGATGTGCTCAACACAGAAGGTCAGAACGTCGGACCATAATTATGGAGCTATCTTCTCTCTGCACATTATGAGCTATCTCACACATCCATAATGGATGTGTGAGATAGCTTATAATATGCAATAAAGATGTGCTCAACACAAAAGGTCAGAATGCCAAACCATAATCATGGAGTTATCTTCTCTTTGCATATTAAGAACTACAACACACATAGTATTGATCAGGATCTAAGATATTCTAAGAAACTACATATAATCTTAAGTTGTCTTTTCGGAAGAAGAGAGTAGATTTAAGCAATCTTTTTTTTTATGAAAACAATAAAGGAAGTTTTTATTATCGGGTTCTGCCTTACAAAGCCAACAAAGCTCCCTTATATAGAGAAAGGAACTAGGAAAAAAATAAGAAAAATAGGTTGAGTCATCATGCACTCAGAGATTTTACAGCTCACTGACTGAGACTAGACTCAATAATGTAACTGTCATTTATTTTAACAATTGTACATAATTTTTAGACAAGATAAGGTGGAGTGATTCAAAAGTTCTTATCCCTTATTGGTTCCTTTGTGTTGTAATCATCTTTTGAGTTAGAAACATGAGTTGGACAATATTCTTCTGATCCAGAATTATTATCCTATCTCTGAGATGATCCTACCATAAGTTAGTACCGAGAGTCTAGATCCATAGGATATGGAATAAAGCTGGATGGTCCTACACCGAATGAAGATTCTTAAGGTGGGCATGGTAAATAAGGTTTTGATCTGCTAGTTGGGCTGGCTTGAGAAGATCCAATATGTGAGTTATTTTCAACCCAATATTGGTAATCCTGCTTGATAGTTTCTTAATAACTGGAAGGATAAGATTCCCATGGAATATCATCATTTGTCCAGTTTAGCCATATTTCTTTCGGAATAATTCCATTTTCTCAAAAAGATGGTGCATCAAATCTAGCCATTTATGAACAAACTGAGGGTGAAAGTTTAACCAAGCTTCCTTGAGAGAATATGGCAAAGTTCTAAAATGATAAGATGAATCAATTGACTTGTATCGTCCATTTAACCAAACATTAGGTCTATAAAGAATAAATGTTGTCCTCATATCCCATGAATGAGAAGCTCCAAGAGTATTTGTTTCTTGAATGAGAGCTATTTTCCATTGCCCTAAAGTTCTGAACCAAGTAAGAAACATTTTAGATGAGGATTATGTCGAGTCCCATTAATGATTCCCTATATGTGACAAGCCATGTGGCTGTTGTGAGTTTCGAAAGCAATATAATGGAGATGGAAATAGTACCACATGAATGAAAGAAGTTCTATAGGCCATATGATGGGATTTTCCATTTTAAAGTGGCAGAACCCATAAGAGCTACAAAAGGATACTGGGGATGGTAACTTAATTGATCCCAGTATAATGGGCCATGAATTTTGATTAACCTAGACTGATAAATTTGCAATTGTATTTTAGCAAATTCTTTCAATCTAGCTAGAGAGAGATTTTCTGGAACATCTGGTGGTGCATCATTATGAAGAAAAACTTCCTGATGCATACAAATAACAAGAATAGTTATCAGCTGATTTGGTTTTCTTCTATCAACAAGTTAGGAATGAGATTTTCTTTTCCTTTAATATGCTTAACACCAAACTCATACATGCTAAACCATTCTTTCCAATAGAGAAGTTGAAAATGATGAATAGTTTTGCCTTTGAATTCTAACATTCTCGGAAAGGAAGAACAATTCATAACAATCGTAAAGCGGTGCCCAATTAAGTGGAATTCAAATTTTTTAATTCCATATTTCACTGCTAAGATTCCTTAAAGGTAGAATGATAATGCATTTCTCGTTCTTTGAATTTGTCACTTGCACGAGCACATATCCTTATTTTTTCATCAAGTTCTTCAAATAAAATTGCTTCCCATAAATAATCACTTGCGTCTGTTTGAAGTATTCTTTTCCCAGTGGATGGTATTTGCAAATGAGGTAAGTTTTGAACTTTCTTTTTAAAATTTTTAACTGCTAAAGTTTGAGATGCAAACCATGGGGGATGATTCTTTTTCAGTAATTGTCTAAGCGGATCAACCATTCAAGTGAAATGAGGAATAAAATCTCTAAGGTGGTTTGTAGTTCCTAAGAACTACTAGACTTGCTTTGTTAAGAGAATTTCATCTGGAAACTTTTGTAATTCTGCTCCAGATATTCACCTGGTTGATAATTTTCTTTAAGAAAATGCATTCCTAGGAAATTAATTTTTGTTTTTCCTATATGCATCTTGGTGGGGGATAGCATTACTCCATATTGCAAAGTGAGAACTTGAAATTGCTAGAGAAGTTGATGATGGGCTTCTTCAGTTGATATATATAACAAAATATCATCAATATAGATCAAGGCTAAATGAAGGATAGGCTCATAAATTTGGATCGTAGCCTTTTGGAATAGTGAAGGTGTAATGGCCGGATTTTCCCCTAGTTGAATTTAACATAATTGTAGTGTAAAATGTATTATATGTGTAAAATTGGATTTAATTAAAATTGTGCCAAGGGTTTAATTGAGAGATAAATATAAGTTTAGTGGTTAAATTGTAAAAAGGGAAAGATTAACTAATGGTTATTTTAATTAAGCTTGTGCAGAATTATTAAGATGGCTAATGAGGTGATTAAGGAATAGAATAATGGCTAATTGGGTGTTAGTGGAGGCAGAAATTCTAAGTGGGAATTTCTGGAAATTGAAGGATTAAAATAAGAGAAGTGGGGGACAAAGGATGTATGGGAAATGCTGAAGTGAGGGTGGCATAAGGAGGAGTTGACACCTAGCAAATTGCATGTCTTTGTCTAAGGGAAAGGGCAGAAATTCGTAGGCCATTTGAGAGTGAAAATCTGCACATAATTTCCAGCTATCTAAGCTCTCTTTTCCCTTAGCATTTCAGCCTTGAGTGAGTGTTAGTAAGGAGGTTTGCATGCATGTGTTAAGGGGGCAAGATTAAAGAGGTATGTGGTCATATAAACATGCATGCAAATTCTGTTCTTCTACCTACTCTTAGAGTGTTTATTGTAAGGATTATAATGCTGGTTAATGCATGTATTATTAGCTGAAGAAAGGAGGAAAGCAAAGGGCAAGGATAAAGTTGGTGAAGCAAGTGATCAACCAACTTAATAGAAGCTAAGGAGTCAAGGTTTGGGAACTAATTAAATGTGTGTTGCATGTGCATTTTGGTTGCTGAAATTGATGAATATGTGGATGCATGTTAATTTGTAATAAGGAAAGATAAATTAAAGGTAAGAATAAGATGAAATGTGGTATATTTACATGCTGAAATGATGACAAGATGTTTGTACAAGTTGTTTAATAAATTGCATGTGAATTGATGATGATGGAGTGAATGTATGATGCATGATTTTGTATGTGTAAATGAGACAACAAATTCAGGTGAGAAGATGGTAAGTTTGGGGTTCAAATCATCATTAAAAATGTGTATTTTGAAGTGTTTATATTCTGGGTTTGTTTGGGGAAAGATTCAACATAATTTCTGGAATTTCCAGGAGTCACACGGCGGTAAGGATGAGTCTCACCGCCGTGTGAATCGTGAAAATTCCATCAGCGTTGCAATCTGGACACTTTACACGGCGGTAAGGATGAGTCTCACCGCCGTGTGAAGCGTAAATAAAGTGACACTAACCAGTTCTGTCACTTTACACGGCGGTGAGGGTATTCCATACCGCCGTGTAAAGCTGCCAGATTTGTGATACACCCATATAAATGCCCAGTTTTCAATAATAAGTTGTGATCAGTTTGATACTGATGATTTGTTCCCCACTAAAGGTTTATCTTATCTCAAATACCTGTGTAACATGTTAAATGCACAATTATGAAATTATAAGCATGATTGGAATTAAGAGTGAATATGCATGTAAGAGATGATATAGTTGTAACACTATAATTGTGGAATTGTAATGTGGTCCAATATGTGAGTTGAAATCAAATGCATGCCTTGAGGTATTAAATGTTGTAAATTGATGAATGGACAGAAAGATACATGGCTATAATTAGGCATGTGAATAATGATCATATATGCAAATGAGCATGGAATGTGTATGAATATGATGACGTATTTTTGCACTAATATATATAGGTGCCAAATAAATGTGATATCTGAAAACAATCGAAATTCTGAAACAATGTGTAATTGATATGAGTTAAATAACAAAGCCTGCGGGTCAAGTAATGGATAGATAGGCATGCCTATAGGGTCAAGTGCTGCAGCCATAGTGATTAAAGTGATTGATTCCACAGGAATCAGAAAGTGAATAAAAGTGATAAGTACCTTTGTGGTACTAGTGATACAGTGTTACCAGTGATAAAGTGATTTTGTACCTGCGTGGTACCAGTGATAAAGTGATACAATACCCTAGAGGTACTAAAGTGATACCCATTATCCATGACACTGAAGTGCAGGCTAAATAAATTAATCAGAATTAAAAGAGGATGTGTGTAACATGTGTAGATGTGAATATTGATGTGTAATTGGAAGGTTTTATATGAAATTGATGATAATTATATTCTGATTTGAGTTTGCTAAAAACCAGAGTTTGTTTGATGGTAATATGGAAGCATGTTGAGTTAGGTGAAAACTTTATTGCTATGAATAAGATGCAAAGATGTGTTGTGTGATAAATTTATGCTGTGTGAAATAGTTGCACGAGTTCCCCACTAAGCGTAAAACGCTTAGCACGGGTTTTCTTTAATCCGTGCAGGTTCAGATTAGAAGTGTTGAAGGATATCCCCGCATCATCATCGAGGTCAACACTAGGAAGCTTTGATGTAGGTTATGGGGTTTTGTTGTGAGATTTTAATTGTGATAAACAGAAGTTTTTAGAAGCTGTGCAGGCTTCATTTTCGTAAACGGATATTAACGAACATATGGCATGTAATAATTTAGGAACTATGCATTTTCTCAAAGTATGAATGACAACTAGTAATATGCTTGATGGTTTAAAAGGTTGATATAATAAATAATTTAATTAGCTTCCGCATGAAAGTGTACATATTTAGTGAAGTGTAAAGTATGTGCTAGTGGCGTCCCAGTATTCTTCTAAGGGGTATTTGGGCGTCACAGGTTGTGGTATCAGAGCGTTAGGTTTAGCCTTTTCTGGGAATATTGGGTAGATAGGACATATATACATAGTGTGTTGACCTGATGCGGATGTCCTTGTTTAATTGTGTAGCAAAGATGGATCCTGGAAGGCATATTGATGATGAATCCGCTGATAGTGTGAACCCCCGTGAAGCTGAAATGACAGGGTCTGGGTCTAGACAGTCCAGGCCAGGAAATGATGGGTTTGAAGCACAGATGGGACCTATGGAAGCCATGATGAAGATGACTCATGACATGACAAGAGTGATGGAGCGTATGGTGGTACCTAGAGCTCCTTTTGAATCTTTGAAGAAGCATGGAATTGAGGAATTCTATGGAACTAGATTGGATGAATCAGAGAAAGCGGAGTACTGGATAGAGAAAGTGGAAAGAATTCTTACCAAGATAAAATGTCCTAAAGATCAGTGGGTTGATTGTGTGGAGTCAATGCTTCAAGGCGCTGCCTATGACTGGTGGAAATTGGTTCTAAGGAATCCGACTCTGCCGGATCCAATAGACTGGGAATACTTTGAAAAAGAGTTCAGGAACAAGTTTGTCACTAAGGCATACAAGGAAGCGAATTGGAAGAAGTTTTTGAGCTTTAGGCAGAGGAACATGTCAGTGGCAGAGTATGAGGCAGAATTTTGTCGGTTGAGTAAGTATGCACCCGAGGACGTGTTAACAGAAGAATTTCGATGTCAGCAATTCGAAGAAGGGTTGAATGAGGAGATTAAAGCCTTGCTGATTTCCCTCACTACTGATCAGAATGTGAGTTACTACAGAATTGTGCAAGCGGCTATGAGAGCTGAAATTAATTTGGCAACTCAGAAGGAGTGGAGACAGAAGAGAGGGGCTAATAGAGGCGGTTTTAGTGGGAGCAAGAGGACAAGAGATTCTTCAATGGCACCACCTGCTGAATCTGGTTATGGTACAAGGGGAAAGAAGAAAGGATACCCTCCGACAGCTAGAGGAAAGAGTGAAGTGCCTGAGTGTCCCCACTGTGGAAAGAGGCATGGAGGTGAATGCTGGAAAGTTATTGGTGCTTGTTTCAAGTGTGGAAGCACGGATCATTTCCTTGCCAATTGCCCAAAAGCATATGAGACAGCGGGTTCTCAGCAAGCTCGCAGTAGAGGTGGCTCCAATATGACTTCAGTTAACCGTGGAAGAGGAAGAGACCGTGGTAGAGGAGGACAGTTTAGAGGTCAAGAGGAGTCAGCAACAGTGAACCGACCTTTGGAGACAAATAGGGCTTATGCAATGAAAGCACGGGAGGATCAAAATGCACTCGAAGTGATAGCAGGTACTTTTCTGCTTTATGATGTTGAGATGTTTGCTCTTATTGATCCTGGATCAACTCATTCATATGTGTGCCCTAAAAAGATAGCTGATAAGATGCCTAGAGCTGAATGTTTGTCATATGATATTTGTGTATCTAGTCCTTTGGGTAATAGTGTGCATGTGAACAGAGTGTATATAAATTGTGAGTTGAGATTTCAGGATAGTGTATTTCCAGTGGATTTGATAGAATTGCCCTTTGATGAGTTTGATTTGATTTTGGGAATGGACTGGTTGAGTAAATATGCTGCAGTGGTCGATTGTAAGAGGAAGGTTATGAAACTTCGCATTGGTGATGGGAGTAAAGTGATCTTTAGAGGTGAGGGTGCAAATTCTTTAGTGGATGTGGTATCGGCGATGCAAGCTTACCGATGTTTGAGAAAAGGATGTGAAGCTTATTTGGCTTTAGTTTTAGATTCAAATAGAGATCATGTGGAGATTCGTGATATACCAGTTGTTAGGGAATTTCCTGATGTATTCCCTGAAGAGTTGAGTGGAGTACCGCCACGGAGGGAAGTTGAGTTAGCTATTGAAGTGCTACCTGGATCATCACCGGTATCAAAAGCACCTTATAGAATGGCACCAACTGAGTTGAAAGAGTTGAAAGTGCAGTTGCAAGAGTTACTTGATAGAGGTTTTATAAGACCTAGTGTTTCGCCATGGGGAGCACCGGTCTTATTCGTGAAGAAGAAAGACGGTACTATGAGGATGTGTATAGATTATCGACAGTTGAACAAAGTAACAGTAAAGAATCGATATCCTTTACCTCGGATAGAGGATTTATTCGATCAGATAAGAGGAGCAGGAGTGTTCTCAAAAATAGATTTGCGATCTGGATATTATCAGTTGCAAGTGAAGAAGGATGATATCCCCAAGACTGCATTTAGAACTCGATATGGACATTATGAATTCTTAGTAATGCCATTCGGGTTGACCAATGCGCCTGCCGCATTTATGGACTTGATGAATCGGGTATTCAGACAGTATTTGGATCAGTTTGTAGTGGTATTCATTGATGACATTCTGGTTTATTCAAGGGATGAGAAGGAGCACGAACAGCACCTGAGGATTGTGCTTCAGATTTTGAGGGAGCACCAATTGTATGCTAAGTTGAGCAAATGTGAATTTTGGTTGAAGGAAGTGTCTTTCTTGGGGCATGTGATATCAGCTGAGGGTATTAAAGTGGACCCTGCTAAGATAGAAGCCATTGTGAATTGGAAACCGCCAAGGAATATGCTAGAAATCCGTAGTTTTCTGGGGCTAGCTGGATATTATAGAAGATTTGTAAAGGAATTTTCAGCAATAGCATCCCCGTTGACAAGGTTGTTACGGAAGGGAGTGAGGTATGAGTGGTCAGAGAAATGTCAAGCAAGCTTTGATCAGTTAAAGAGAATGTTAATAGGGGCTCCAGTTCTTACACAGCCTATCTCTGGTAAAGAGTATGTGTTGTATAGTGATGCCTCAAGGGTTGGTTTGGGTTGTGTGCTTATGCAAGATGGGAAGGTAGTGGCATATGCATCTAGACAGTTGAAACCTCACGAGCAAAATTATCCAACCCATGATTTGGAATTGGCAGCAGTAGTGTTTGCTTTAAAAATTTGGCGACACTACTTGTATGGTGAGAAGTGCAGAATTTTCACTGACCATAAGAGCTTGAAGTATTTACTCACTCAGAAGGAATTGAATTTGAGACAGCGAAGATGGCTTGAACTGTTCAAAGACTATGATTGTATAGTGGATTATCATCCAGGAAAAGCCAATGTAGTAGCGGATGCGTTGAGTAGGAAGTCAGTTTCAGCTTTGCAGTTGAAAAGTGTTAGTTGGAGATTAGCTGTTGATGGAGCTTTGTTAGCTCAACTGAAAGCAAGACCAATCCTTATTGATGATTTGTTGGCTGCTCAAAGGGAGGACCAGAAACTCCAACAGATTTTACAATCAATTGGTAGCAGTGAATGGGCTGATTATTCGGTTAATGATCAAGGGATGCTGTGTTACAAGAACCGAATATGTGTAGCGGATGATAAAGAACTGAAAAAGAAGTTATTGCAAGAGGCTCATAATACAGTTTTTACAATGCATCCTGGTGGGAATAAGATGTACCAAGATTTGAAACAGTTGTATTGGTGGCATGGCATGAAGAGGGATGTGACAGAGTATGTATCTAAATGTTTAGTATGTCAACAAGTGAAGGCGGAGCACCAAGTCCCACATGGATTGTTAAATCCACTTCCTATTCCACAATGGAAATGGGATGATATCACAATGGATTTTGTTACTGGGTTACCCTTAACTCAGAAACAACAAGATTCAGTTTGGGTGATTGTGGATAGATTCTCAAAGACAGCTCATTTTATACCGGTTCGGATGGATTATCCTATGGATCGGTTGGCAGATTTGTATATAAGAGAAATTGTTCGGTTACATGGAGTGCCTTTATCAATTGTATCAGACAGGGATCCAAGGTTCACTTCCAAGTTTTGGAAAGCTGTGCAAGCTGCATTGGGAACGAAGTTGAGATTCAGTACTGCTTTTCACCCTCAAACAGATGGGCAATCTGAGAGAGTTATTCAAGTGTTAGAAGATTTGATGCGAGCTTGTGTATTAGATTTTCCAAAGAGTTGGGACAGGTATATTCCACTTATGGAATTTGCCTACAATAACAGCTACCAAGCAAGTATTGGTATGGCACCTTATGAAGCT
The DNA here is from genome assembly GCA_947683425.1 of Excoecaria cochinchinensis. Classification (NCBI taxonomy): domain Eukaryota; kingdom Viridiplantae; phylum Streptophyta; class Magnoliopsida; order Malpighiales; family Euphorbiaceae; genus Excoecaria; species Excoecaria cochinchinensis. The sequence continues at coordinate 11,039,385 of CANTUQ010000009.1, forward strand.
TTGTATGGTAGAAAATGTCGCACACCCTTTTGTTGGTCGGTATTGGGCGAGCATAAAATAGTTGGGCCTGATGTGGTGCGTGATACAGAGGAGAAAGCTAAGATTATTCAGCAAAGGTTGAAGGCAGCAAGTGATAGACAGAAATTTTATGCGGATTTGAAGAGGAGGAGCATCGAGTTTGATGTAGGCGACAAGGTGTTCTTGAAAGTATCACCTTGGAGAAAAGTACTCAGATTTGGGAAGAAAGGAAAATTGAGTCCAAGATTTATTGGACCATATGAAGTGCTAGAGAGGATTGGTTCCGTGGCTTATAGGTTGGCTTTACCTCCGGCTTTGTCAAAATTACATGATGTATTTCATGTATCTATGTTAAGAAGGTATCGCTCGGATGAGTCTCATGTGCTACCAGTTGAAGAGATAGAGGTGCAAGCGGATTTTTCATATGACGAGAAACAAATGAAGATTTTGGCAAGAGAAGTAAGACAACTTCGGAGTAAACAAATACCATTGGTGAAAGTGCTTTGGCAACACCATGGTGTGGAAGAAGCGACTTGGGAGCCAGAGGCGGCTATGCGAGAACAACATCCGCAATTATTTGACACAGGTATGAATTTCGAGGACGAAATTCTTTAAGGAGGGGAGAGTTGTAATGGCCGGATTTTCCCCTAGTTGAATTTAACATAATTGTAGTGTAAAATGTATTATATGTGTAAAATTGGATTTAATTAAAATTGTGCCAAGGGTTTAATTGAGAGATAAATATAAGTTTAGTGGTTAAATTGTAAAAAGGGAAAGATTAACTAATGGTTATTTTAATTAAGCTTGTGCAGAATTATTAAGATGGCTAATGAGGTGATTAAGGAATAGAATAATGGCTAATTGGGTGTTAGTGGAGGCAGAAATTCTAAGTGGGAATTTCTGGAAATTGAAGGATTAAAATAAGAGAAGTGGGGGACAAAGGATGTATGGGAAATGCTGAAGTGAGGGTGGCATAAGGAGGAGTTGACACCTAGCAAATTGCATGTCTTTGTCTAAGGGAAAGGGCAGAAATTCGTAGGCCATTTGAGAGTGAAAATCTGCACATAATTTCCAGCTATCTAAGCTCTCTTTTCCCTTAGCATTTCAGCCTTGAGTGAGTGTTAGTAAGGAGGTTTGCATGCATGTGTTAAGGGGGCAAGATTAAAGAGGTATGTGGTCATATAAACATGCATGCAAATTCTGTTCTTCTACCTACTCTTAGAGTGTTTATTGTAAGGATTATAATGCTGGTTAATGCATGTATTATTAGCTGAAGAAAGGAGGAAAGCAAAGGGCAAGGATAAAGTTGGTGAAGCAAGTGATCAACCAACTTAATAGAAGCTAAGGAGTCAAGGTTTGGGAACTAATTAAATGTGTGTTGCATGTGCATTTTGGTTGCTGAAATTGATGAATATGTGGATGCATGTTAATTTGTAATAAGGAAAGATAAATTAAAGGTAAGAATAAGATGAAATGTGGTATATTTACATGCTGAAATGATGACAAGATGTTTGTACAAGTTGTTTAATAAATTGCATGTGAATTGATGATGATGGAGTGAATGTATGATGCATGATTTTGTATGTGTAAATGAGACAACAAATTCAGGTGAGAAGATGGTAAGTTTGGGGTTCAAATCATCATTAAAAATGTGTATTTTGAAGTGTTTATATTCTGGGTTTGTTTGGGGAAAGATTCAACATAATTTCTGGAATTTCCAGGAGTCACACGGCGGTAAGGATGAGTCTCACCGCCGTGTGAATCGTGAAAATTCCATCAGCGTTGCAATCTGGACACTTTACACGGCGGTAAGGATGAGTCTCACCGCCGTGTGAAGCGTAAATAAAGTGACACTAACCAGTTCTGTCACTTTACACGGCGGTGAGGGTATTCCATACCGCCGTGTAAAGCTGCCAGATTTGTGATACACCCATATAAATGCCCAGTTTTCAATAATAAGTTGTGATCAGTTTGATACTGATGATTTGTTCCCCACTAAAGGTTTATCTTATCTCAAATACCTGTGTAACATGTTAAATGCACAATTATGAAATTATAAGCATGATTGGAATTAAGAGTGAATATGCATGTAAGAGATGATATAGTTGTAACACTATAATTGTGGAATTGTAATGTGGTCCAATATGTGAGTTGAAATCAAATGCATGCCTTGAGGTATTAAATGTTGTAAATTGATGAATGGACAGAAAGATACATGGCTATAATTAGGCATGTGAATAATGATCATATATGCAAATGAGCATGGAATGTGTATGAATATGATGACGTATTTTTGCACTAATATATATAGGTGCCAAATAAATGTGATATCTGAAAACAATCGAAATTCTGAAACAATGTGTAATTGATATGAGTTAAATAACAAAGCCTGCGGGTCAAGTAATGGATAGATAGGCATGCCTATAGGGTCAAGTGCTGCAGCCATAGTGATTAAAGTGATTGATTCCACAGGAATCAGAAAGTGAATAAAAGTGATAAGTACCTTTGTGGTACTAGTGATACAGTGTTACCAGTGATAAAGTGATTTTGTACCTGCGTGGTACCAGTGATAAAGTGATACAATACCCTAGAGGTACTAAAGTGATACCCATTATCCATGACACTGAAGTGCAGGCTAAATAAATTAATCAGAATTAAAAGAGGATGTGTGTAACATGTGTAGATGTGAATATTGATGTGTAATTGGAAGGTTTTATATGAAATTGATGATAATTATATTCTGATTTGAGTTTGCTAAAAACCAGAGTTTGTTTGATGGTAATATGGAAGCATGTTGAGTTAGGTGAAAACTTTATTGCTATGAATAAGATGCAAAGATGTGTTGTGTGATAAATTTATGCTGTGTGAAATAGTTGCACGAGTTCCCCACTAAGCGTAAAACGCTTAGCACGGGTTTTCTTTAATCCGTGCAGGTTCAGATTAGAAGTGTTGAAGGATATCCCCGCATCATCATCGAGGTCAACACTAGGAAGCTTTGATGTAGGTTATGGGGTTTTGTTGTGAGATTTTAATTGTGATAAACAGAAGTTTTTAGAAGCTGTGCAGGCTTCATTTTCGTAAACGGATATTAACGAACATATGGCATGTAATAATTTAGGAACTATGCATTTTCTCAAAGTATGAATGACAACTAGTAATATGCTTGATGGTTTAAAAGGTTGATATAATAAATAATTTAATTAGCTTCCGCATGAAAGTGTACATATTTAGTGAAGTGTAAAGTATGTGCTAGTGGCGTCCCAGTATTCTTCTAAGGGGTATTTGGGCGTCACAGAAGGGGCTACTTTAAGCCCAAATGGCATGACAGTCCACTAGTAGTGGTGGTTTGGTATACAAACCCTAATTGCCAAAATCCTGGCTTAAGATGGAATTTGGAAAAGACCTTTGTATCTAACAGGAATGTAAGTAGAGAGGATATTTTTGGAAGAGAAAACTTATCATCTTTGAGAAAATGATTTAGAGGTTGGTAGTAAATAACAAGCCTCTTTTTCCACTAATCTGCTTTGACCTTTTGTTGACATAGAATTCTTGGCAAGCCTAATCTGAAGTTGTATTTTCAATGATTCCCTGTTGAAGGAGTTGGTTGCATTCTGTCAAGGCTAGTCAAGCATCAGTAGGAGACATACCCGGATGTGTTTTTTTGTTTGGGTTTATATCCTTATTCTTTTTAAAAGGAACGGAAATGAAGAAATCTAGATTCTACCAAAGAGGAGAAGAACATTTCTTGAGAAAGTCAGTATGAGAGTTTGTAGCACAAAGTTAGGTGAGTTCTTCTTGGATTGAATGAAAAGTGCAAACTGGCTGTAAACTGAAAAGAGAAGGGTTTTCAGTATAAGACTAAAATTGATTTTTAAACATCAATCCTTCTAGACCAATTCTCAATTTTGGCATTTTGTAGAAAGTATTAAAACCAAGAATAATATCTCATCCTGGTAAAGGAGAACCAAGAATCGAGATCCAAATATAACAGTCTGGGAAAATTTGGATTTTAATGGGGCAAAATGATTTTATCTTTGTCGAAAAAAAATTTCCATATGCTACCTTAAAAAAACTCTTCATGGGATTTTCAATATTTTGATGGTAAAACATCTGGATTTAAGATCGTCATCCTTGCTCCTGTATCAATAAATATAACAACCTTAATTGGCTGCTCATATTTGTCTGGGAAGATATTCACAAGGACTTGCAGAACTAGTTGCTTTTTTTGTAGCAAGAACTTCTTCAATGCTATATTGGAAATCACTAGAATTGCTATTTGAAGAAAAATACTCAACCTTAAGAAGAGTGTCTTTTGTTTCTCTTTTTTCTTCAGAAAAAACATATTCCAAATCAACATCATTAGGTAGATTAGAAATCCGAGCAATAATCTTTTAAGTGCATTTGGATTTATTGGGACAACTATGAGCATAGTGGCATTCTTTACCACAAAGATAACATTTTGTGGATTTTCTTCAGCCAAGATATTTTTTCTTTCTGAAATATCTCCATTGTTGAGGATCAGATCATCTGAAATATAGCTCCTTCTGACGCTGCTCGTCTAGTTCCTCAGGGCCCTGTATTTGCCTTAGAACCTCTGATTGAAGCACTGGATGAATTCTCTAACCTTCCTTCATACAGAGTAAGTGTCATCTTTCTTTTCTGTCTGATGAAGTACTTGGTCGTGACTTCAGAGGAGCTGCTTGGAGACCCTCGTCTGTTTGGGATTTTGGATGATTTTCACCATGGGCTGACCCCTTTTCCACTTATTCTGGCCGAGACTATCTTGGGTTTGGATTCTATCTGTGCCGGGCCTACCACTTCATTCTCTGGGAGCCCCTTATTACTCCAGGTGCATCATTGTTTTAAAGTTAGTGCGTCCCTTGTGGATTTTCGCACTAGCTTTTCTTAGCGGGAAGTGCGTCCTTTCGGATTTTCACACAACCCTATGCCTAATTTTTGCCTGAAGTAAATCCCACTTACTCCAGTGGCTTTTCTTTGTCTATTATCTTATTTTCTTTGGCTTTTATTTTTCCTTGCTTCTTTTTTCAGATTTGGTTGCAAGAGAAATTGAAGCTGCTGTCGGAGCCACCTCCTAGAGTCATTAGTCAGTACTTAGCGAAACATTTTCTTCCTTGCCAGCGTCTGTACCTACCTAGGACCCCTGACGAAGGCATTACTAGATTCAGTGAGATATCAGATGAAGATATTAGCTTCATGCATGCTTGGCTTCCATTATCCAGTGCAGTTATTGATGGGTCTTCAGGATGCGCTCCCCTATGCGGGCTTCGTGAGGCAACCTTTTACATCAGGGCCCGCTGCTCTCGTCAACTTGGAGTGACTCAGGATGTGGTGAGACTCTCTCTATCCTTTCGAGGTGGAGTCCTTTCTGCGGCTTTTTCCTCCCGCTATCATGAGCTCTGGAGCCAACTTCCACTGAAGACTATCATACTTCCCTTCGGGAACCACTCTGTCACCTCTACCAGTGCGTACAAGAGGTGGATACTTAGCCCGTCATCTGATAACCGAACACGGCGACTGAGGCATTTGGCTAGTGAGAGTAATAGTAGGGCATAGTTTAGCTTTATATGCATTTTGAGCAATATGTTTTCTTTTTAAAGCAGAATTGGACGATGATATAAATGAATAAGTCAAGTCTTATTTTATTTCACAAAATTGTGTACATTTCAGTACGATTTCAGAATACATGATCGTTTTTTGACACTAATTCAATTATGCAAGACTACATTCATTCATGGAACCAAATCCTGACAGCATCAAACTCCTGTCTCCAATCAGCCCTCTCGGGTTTTCATGATTGGATATTTTCTCTCAAGCCTCTAAATTTTGCCCAGGATGCCTTTTTTCGGTTTTCACCCTGAAGAGGCGCCCAATTTTAGCAAGGTCGCTTTTTTTTCGGTTTTCGACCCGCGGGGCTTTTATTCTCTTCTTTTGATTTTATTGTCTTTAGCCATGTAACCTTTTGAGTCTATCAATATTGATCGGTTCTTTGAATTCATTACCATCACTATCCGACAAAATCGCAGCTCCTTTTGACAGCAGCTTCTTGAGGATAAACGGACCTTCCCACGTAGGTCTGAACTTCCCTCTAATATCCGGTGCTCCTGGTCTCATCTGTTTGAATACCAAATCCCCCTCCTTCAACGGATGTTTCTTGACTTTCTTTCCAAAAGAACTAGCGAGCCTCTTTTGGTAGATCTGGTTGTGATAGTAGGCTTTTAACCTGTTCTCATCCAACATGTTCAAGCGTTGCAACCGCTGCTGCGCCCATTCGGCCTCCGAAATCTCTGCTTCCATTATCACCCTTAGTGACTTAAGTTCAACCTCGACCGGCAATACTGCCTCCGTCCCATATACCAAGGAATATGGAGTGGCTCCCGTTGAAGTCCTGATGGTTGTTCTGTAACCCCATAGTGCGAAAGGCAACTTTTCTGCCCAATCTTTATAATCCTGGACCATCTTAGCCAGGATCCTCTTGGCATTCTTGTTGGTGGCTTCAACTGCCCCGTTAGCTTGAGGACGATATGGAGAAGACTTGTGGTGTTCGATACCATACTTCTGGAGTAACTTCTTCGTCTCGGCCATGAACTGGACCCCGTTGTCAGATACCACATGATGTGGAAGGCCATACCTACATATCAAGTTCTTCTCTATGAATTTTGCTATATCCCGAGCATCCACTTTCTTGAAGGACTCAGCTTCTACCCACTTAGTAAAGCAGTCGATGGCGACGATTATGTATCTATGCCCATTGGAGGCCGTGGGGCATATTTCCCCAATAATATCAATCCCCCAAGCTGCGAATGGCCAAGGTGACGTTAGATTATGTAATTCCGAAATGGGCAGGTGCCTTAAATCTGCATACTGGTGGCATAATTGACACTGCTTTACATACTTCGAGCAATCGTTATCCATGGTGAGCCAGAAGAATCCTTGTCTCATAATCTTTTTTGGCTAATGTCAACCCGTTCATATGGGCCCCACATACTCCAGCGTGTGTTTCTTCCATCACCCTCTTAGCCACTTTCTCATCCAAACACCTCAACTGGATACCATCCGCCTGTCGTTTGTACAATGCTCCATTTATGCAGATGAACTAGGTAGATAGCTTCCGAATCATTCTTTGATCTTTCTCAGTAGCTTCCTCCGGAAACGTCACATTCTCTAGATAGTTCTTGATATCATAATACCACGGCTACACATCCGCTACTTCTATCTCCATGACTTATTTAGATTCGAAGCTAGGTCTCTCAGAGCTAGAAATCAAAACTGGCCTCATAACCACCACTTCGGGATTGTCCCACATTGAGACTAAAGTAGCAAGCGCGTCGGCTAACTTGTTTTCATCTCTCGGAACAAAACAGAATGTACACACTTCAAATTGACTACTCAAGTCTCTTAAGTGCTCGATGTACGGTATTAGCCTCTCTTCTTTAACGGCCCATTCACCTTGAATTTAATTGATCACCAGGGAGGAATCACCAAACACTTCCACGTTTCTTCCTCCTAAGGCTATCAACGCCTCTAACCCAAAGGCACGCGCTTCATACTCAGCTTCATTATTGGTAGCCTTGAACCTCAATATCTTGGCCAAAGGGAGCTTCTCATCATCCGGGGTTGTTAAAATGATCCCCACTCCTGCCCCCTTGTTGTTCATGGCTCTATCAAAATGCAATTGCCAACCTCGAACTCCGATAGCTACCACATCCTCATCTGGAAAGTTAAACTCGTATGAGTCTCCTTGAATTGGGTGTTCTGCCAGGAATTCAGCCACTGCACACCCTTTGATAGTTTTCTGAGTAATATACTCCACATTGAATTCCTGTAGCAACAATAACCACCTTCCCATTTTCCCAAGTAAAGATGGAGCTTCCTGCAAGTACCTTAAAGGATTCTGCTTCGTTACTACCTGTACTCTATAGGCATGAAAGTAATGCCTTAATTTCTTGGAAACACAGATTACCGCAAGGCAAATCTTTTCTACTTCTGTATACTTAACCTCATAGGCCAGGAACTTCTTGCTAAGGTAGTAAACAGCAAACTCCACTCCAAATTCGTCCTCCTGGGCCATCATGGCACCTACAGAACTGTCTGCTATAGCTAAGTATAAAATTAATGGCCTAATTGGCTGCGGCGGTCTCAACACCGGTGGATTTAACAGATACTCTCTAACAGTATCGAAAGCCTTCTGACAGCTTTCGTTCCATACTACCGGTTGGTCTTTTCTAAGTAGTTTGAAGATCGGTTCACAGATTCAAGTAAGCTTGGTAATAAACCTATTGATATATTGCAACCTACCCAGAAAACTTCTCACATCCTTCTCCTTCTGAGGTATTGGCATTCCTCTGATGGCTTTAACCTTGTTCGGGTCAATCTCAATACCCCTCTGGCTAACCACGTGTCCTAGAAACTTCCCCGAGGTAACACCAAAGATATATTTCTTAGGATTTAACCGCAGATTATACTTGTCTATCCTTAAGAAGAACTTTTCCAGGGCTTCAAAATGACCTTCTCTAGTGGCTAACTTGATCATCATGTCATCCAAGTATACCTCCACTTCTTTATGGATCGGGTCATTCAAGATTTTTGTCGCCATCCTCTGATAAGTGGCTCCAGCATTTTTTAGGGCAAAAGGCATTACTTGATAAGCATAGGTCCCCCACTCCGTGATGAACGCTGTCTTAATTCGGTCAATTATTTTATTGAGAATTTGATTGTAGCCCGCATAACCGTCTCCAAAGCTATACATCTCGCAAGCAGCGGCGATGTCTATTAGCACATCTATATGGGGCAATGGAAAGTCATCTTTTAGACAGGCCTTATTCAAGTCCCGATAATCTACGCATACCCTTACCTTGCCATTCTTTTTGGCTACGGGGACAACATTGGCCAACCAAGTTGGATATTGTACCTCAACCAAAAATTTGGCTTCGATTTACTGGTGAATCTCCTCCTTCACTTTATCTGCCCATTCTGGCCTAAGCCTTCTCAGCTTCTGTTTAATGGGTTTGTGGTCAGGATATGTAGGAATAGCGTGCTCTGCAACTTCCCGATTGATTCCTGGCATATCTTCGTAGGTCCAGGCAAAGACTATTTCATATTTTTTTAAGATTTTCTCAAATTTTTCTTACCCTTCAGGAGTTATATTTGATGCTATCAAAATTTCTTTTGGATTTTCTATGGTTCTAAGTTTAAATGAAGTAGCATCAGTTAAATCAATATCAAATATGGATGGATGATGATCATGATCATGCATAGTGAAATCATCGGAAACATCACACAAGTAAGAAAAATCATTCAATTTATTAATAAGATTGAAATTGTCATTAACATCATTGAAAAGTTCTGGAGCAAAAAGAAAGTCGAAACTATTCTCCTCTTCCTCCTCTGCTGGCGTATCTACCACGGTCGATGGTCCTGCATCACTTCGGCTCTTTGAAGGCTCCCCAATCAACTCCTGCATGGCTTCCTCTACCTTTACTTTCCCCTTCAGCTGGGTGGCTACCATTTTCTTAGTCATTACTTCTTCAGGCATCTCATGGTCCCAAATTGTCCTACTGGTCATGATTTCTTCATCCCAAAAGCCCTCTGCTGGCTTAATCGATCCAATGTCCCAGTCATAGACATCATTGAAAACCTTGAACCCTGGCACAAATCTTCCATCCAGCCACAGCGGTTCATCTTCCCCTACATAGGCACATGCTACGGTTGCTGGCACAAAAGTCTTTCGGATATGAGGAATGTCCATTTTTGACTTCTCACCCCTTTCTACCACACCTGTGTATCCTAGGCCCCTTCTGTCCTTTTGACCCTTGGTGGTAACAGCTGTTGGCATCCCCTGAAAATTCTTGCCCAGTCCTGCGCCAGGGAGGAACGACATCTTTTTCATCATATTCAGTACCTGGGGGCTTTCTTCTTTCTGCTCTTCCTCGCCTATCATGGCAACATGAAATCCACTAAACGGTTGCCTATAATCTCCAGTACTGAAACTTGATTTTCCCGTGCAGCCCTTATAGTCACAATCTAGCCTTAATGAGGTATCTTTACCATCTGGTGAAGTGTAAAGGGGACTCCACCAAACTTATGAAACCATGGTATACCTAGAAGAGCTGAGAAATTGGCGGGTATAGGTAGTAGCACAAACTCCACTTCTGACTCTACGGGCCCCGTCTTCACTATTGCCGTGATGTCCCCGAAGTATGTCTGCACGAGTTGTCATATGCTGTGATGGTGAGATCAGATTTGGCTAACATATCCTATGTTACCCCAAAAGCCGCCATCGCCACCTGTGGGTACACATTTATCGAAGAGCCATCATCTACCATTACGCAAGCAGTGTGCTTTTGGTTAATCTGTGCCCTTATGTACAGAGGGCGATTATGGTTGCGGCCTTCTGACGGCAAATCAGCACTGGTAAAAACAACATTTTCCAGAAGTTCCATAGGCGAGATAGTTGTTGCTACAGTTGCCTCGCATAAAGCCTCTACCACCTTCTGCTTATGCGATGGCGACTGCCTCAAAAGATCCCATATGGAAATCTAAACTGGCGTCTTTTTTAGTTGTTTAACAATCGGATCTTCTTCCGGCTCCTTTCCTTTCTCACCCTCAACCGGCCCTTGGGGCTTCTCAACTTTTGGAGCTACCCTTCCGCTCCGAGTCATAACTCCTACTTTATTCTTGTTTGCTTCTTCATCCTCCTCCGAATCCCACGGGTCGGCAAATACTTCAAAATCATTATTTTTAGTTCCACTATCATCAATGGACCGGCAATCGATCACTGCAGCGGGAAGCCCTTCTTCACTCCCCTCATGGAGGTTCATGATAGCAGTGTGGGTATCGTTGCCGTATAATTCATTTAACACAAACTTTTCGGGTAAATTGGACCCGATCATATTCACTGGGGGGGCATACTGTTGTACCCAGCCTTCTTTTGACCCCCTCTCTTCTCTGGGTCTGTGATCTGCTTTGAATCAATTAGATCTTGAATCACGTGCCTCAACATCTTGCAGTTATCAGTTATATGTCCGGTGTGCTGATGATACGCACAATACTCATCATCCTTAGGTCCTTGCGTGTCTTGAGTTCTAGCAGGTTTGGGTGGCATAGGCTGTAACTTACCCTCCTTCATCAGTCTTCTCAACACCCATGACAAAGACCTTCCAAGATTGGAAAAATGTCTCGGGGTAGCATTACTAGTTGATACCTCAGCAGTTTTCCTCGTGCCACTGGCGAAACCTGTGGGTCTACTTGCCCCCTGGCTACTGCTACCTCTCTTGGGATAGTTCTCATTAGCTGCTCTCTTGACAAGGTACTCTCACTCAGCCTCAATGGCGATGTCCTTCAGAGACTCCCAGTCCTTCAGTTCTTTCATCCTCAATCCTTCTCTCAAATACGGGCTCGCATTTTTAATGAATAGCCGTATTTGATCCTGAGTATCCGGTTTCCTCTTCATTTCCATCACTCGATTCCTCCACCAAGTTAGATACTCATGGAAGGACTCGCCTCCCTTCTGCTGTAACAGCTCTAGGTCCTTCAAGGTCACTTCCATCCTTGTACTGCAGTCGTACTGCCTTAAAAACTCTTCCGTCAATAAATCCCAGTCCTCCTAGGTTCGGCGATCAAGCCCATGGTACCAATCTACTGCCGGGCCAGTCAAACTCAAGCAAAAGTACTCAATTTTTTGCTTTTTTGTCAAAGTGGTGCCCTTCATCACCAGCGAGTACTGCTTTATATGCGCCATGGGGTCGGAAGTACCGTCAAACTTCGGAACATCCGACATTTTAAAGTTCATTGGGACTAGATCCTCTCCTTCTAACTCCTTGTCTTTCGGGTTCATTCCTCGACCCTTTGTTAGCATTCTTGTCATTGCTTCAAATTTCCCCTCCATCTTTTTCCAGATGGCTGCTTCAACTTGAGGGGCTTTCCCCTTCTCAGACATACGCTCCTCATATTCTTCATCTTCCCAATCATCATATAGCCTTAGGACTGGTCTTCCCCTTTGTCCCCCTGAGGTAGTTGCTCTTAGGTTTACAGGTGGCATGCGAATTTTCTCTTGGGGGTCTTCTCTGACCTCTCCCCTTTCATTATTTCTCATAGGAGGAGGTGGTGGGTTCTGCAGGGCCGCTTTCTGACCCAAAGTGGCCATCATTGCCATCATACGGTTCTCAAATTCTTCAAGCCTTCGGCCAACTTACTCTGCTATCATTGCCCTAGTGGCATCTGCCCCTCTTGGTGAGTTTGCCATTTTTTCGGGTAAAGAAAACTGAGTTGAAGTAGCATAGCTGGTTTCGGAAGAAGTGTCCGGATACTCCACCCTTTCTGGTAACTCGAAGAATGGATTTCTGCGTAGTCGCCCTCGAGACCCTCTTGTCCACCTAGGTGAATCTATGATGGCTAAAAAACACAAAGGGTCAGGATGATGCATGAATGTGCTAAGATGCATGATCGTGCTATGCAACACTTAAAAATCACATGCAAGCACATAGGTCCTTCCAACCTTATTGCCCCCACACACGAGGCCATAGTCTCTTTCCTAGGTGGGCTTGATCCATGGGTTAACAGGGAACCCTATGGATGCGCATGGTGCACGGTATTATGGTATTATGTCCAATACAAAATGATCCATATAGCAGGCAAGGTATTATGGTTCATACCATCTAGGGAGAGTATCTATTGCCATTACATGAGCTTTGGTCAAAGGTGGTGTTGCTTTAGGGCTACCCAAGCATGGTCCCTGCCAACGGGTCTAGCTCATCACGAGCATAATGACCGATTGGGTCACCATTTAATATACCATGATGGTACGAGGCTTGGGCTGGTGATTATCCTTAACACTTCCCTACATTGAGTGAACGTAGAGTCGTGCTTCGGGAACGCACCGGGGCTGAAAGAGGGACCAAACTAGCGTAGATCTAAGGCTCTAATGAGATGCAATTGATGGAATATGACATGAAATGAATATGATAATTACGCAGCGGAAAAACATAATAAAAATCATACATGCCAAGCAATTCCATGACAAGAATCGAAACATGCACTTTTAGGGTTTTTAAACTTACAACTTTAAATGCCAATTCCAAATTGAATTTGATGATGACCAGCAACTAAGATGAGTTTGTCCACCTTTGATCTTCACCACCAATGCCAAGGAACAACCTTTACGCCAATCCTCTCTATGTTCACACACACAATTGCAAGCTAGGCTTAAAACCGAGATTGCTAGCTCTCAATAAATTAGTATTGTGTAAAGGGTAAGGATTGAAGCTACAAGCTTTTGTCTTGCACTTCTATTTGATGCTTTTAATGCCTAATCACACAAGAAAGCAAGAAAGAATTCTTCTCCTTGTCAATTTCGGCCAAGAGGAAAAACCATAACGTTTTCTCTCCTTTTCTTCCCATAAAAACCGAAACTCTCCTCCTTCTCATCTCTTTTAATCCTTATCTCCTATTGAATTTTAAAACCTTAAGATATATCTCAATCAAACAAATCACTTAATCTGATTTAAAAGCTATTAGGATTTAATGCTCAATTAACTTAATCAATATAATTAATTAATTGAAATTAAACCATGTGGGCCGAATATATCCTCTCTCATGGACCAAGGTCCAATAGCACTTTTAATACCCTTTACATACATTAATTTGACTTTAATTAAAAGCCCAAATTAATGCCCAATACATTATTTAAATATTTTAAGCCCAATACTTTGTGTGCGATCCTATAGGTCCATTTAATGTTGGCAATGAATTAATGAATTAATTCAAAGGCTATATATATTCTCTAGCAAGATATTATAGCGTTCCAAATTAAATGAAAATGCAAATGGCATTTAGTGACCTAATGCAATTTTGCATAGTCCCTTACCCATAAATATCAGAATTAATATAAGGCATGGAACTAGTCATCCTTATATGTAAGTTAATTCCTTTCTTGATATTCCAGTGACACTGAACTCTCAGATAAATAATGGTTACTCATTATTTCATCTCGGTATGGCCATACACTTCTCAGTTCACTAATCAAGTGGCCGATGATATTTTCTCTCTTATAGAGAGGGGTAATCCCTTCACTTCTCTCATGCTCTCTGACATGAATCAATGTATACCCAAGCATACCCATACTTGTCACTCTATTACGAGCACGTTAGGTGTATGTCAAAGCACACAGTAATTCATAAAGAGTTTCATAGAGATTTCAGGTCTAAGAACTCCGATACAAAACTTGCATATGAGAAACACTTATGACTCATACCATGTAGTGTTCTCATGAACGGATCGAATCCAGATACCATGTTCTCAACATGTATCTATGATCTCTGATTGACACTCTTGTCCTTATGTTCCGTAAGACCGAACCCAACTTATCAGAGAGAGCATACTAGTCTTAATTCATTTGTTATTCCCATAATAATGACTGACTAGGGATATTTATAATGAAGTCTCATATGTTTCAAGGTCTTACAACCATGTGCCTCACACATGATAACTTAAACCAAAACAACATTCTTGGATAGTTCTATCAATTGATATGCACAGGAATTCAATGGATAAAACAAATGCCTCATTTATTAGCTAAAATGTTTTTATTACAATGTATTGGGGCTAGGGCTAACACTAACAATCTCCCACTAGCACTAGTCCCAATTGGGCATAGCCCTCAGACCGAATGCTCTCAAATGAGCTTCGTGCAGATTTGGACGCAACTGTTTTGTCAAAGGATCTGCTACATTATTTTCACTTGCTATCTTGCTAACCTTGACGTCCCCACGATCAATGATTTCTCTGATCAGGTGGTACCTCCTGAGTATGTGTTTGGATTTCTGGTGTGACCGGGGCTCCTTGGCCTGTGCAATGGCCCCGTTGTTGTCACAAAAAATTTCTAATGGATCTAGGGTGCTTGGGACCACTCCTAATCCAGAAATGAAATTTCTAATCCAAACAGCCTCTTTTGCAGCCTCACTCGCTGCAATATACTCAGATTCTGTAGTTGAGTCGGTGACGGTCTCTTGCTTTGAGCTTCTCCAGCTGACAGCACCACCGTTTAAAATAAAAACAAATCCAGATTGCGATCTTGAGTCCTGAGTGCTGGTTTGAAAAGCAGCATCGGCATAGCCTTGTATGACGAGCTCTTCCTGACCACCATACACCAAGAAGTGATCCTTAGTCCTTCGTAGGTACTTTAGAATCCCTTTTACAGCAGACCAGTGCTTTTCACCCGGGTCTTGCTGAAACCTACTGGTTATACTCAGTGCATGAGCAACATCCAACCTAGTACATAACATAGCGTACATTATAGATCCAATAGCAGATGCATATGGGATTCTACTCATGTTGTCCCTTTCCTCTTTGGTTTTAGGGCACTGTTCTTTAGTCAAAAGAACTCCCAAAGCCAAAGGTATGTACCCTTTCTTTGAGTCTCCCATACTAAAACGCCTTAGTACTTTGTCTATGTACTTTTCTTGACTTAGTCCCAAAAGCCGATTCGATCTGTCTCTATAGATCCGAATACCAAGTATTGTCTCAGCTTCTCCTAAGTCTTTCATCGAGAAACATTTCCCCAACCATTGCTTAACCATTTGCAATGTTGGAATGTCATTCCCAATGAGAAGGATGTCGTCCACATATAGGACCAAAAATACTACTATGCTCCCACTAACCTTCTTGTACACACAAGGCTCATCTTCGTTCTTGATGAAGTCAAATTCTTTGACTGCCTCATCAAAACGAAGATTCCAACTTCGTGATGCTTGCTTTAAACCATAAATGGATTTCTGAAGCTTGCAAACCTTCTTAGGATGCTTGGGATTGACAAAACCCTCAGGCTGTGTCATATACACCTCCTCTAGTAAATTTCCATTGAGGAAAGCAGTTTTGACATCCATTTGCCATATCTCATAATCATGATATGCAGCTATGGCAAACAAGATCCTAATGGATTTGAGCATGACTATAGGCGAAAAGGTTTCATCATAGTCTACACCATGAGTTTGTCGAAAACCTTTTGCTACTAGTCTACCTTTGTAGGTCTTATCAGCTTTGAGTTTAAATAGCCACTTGCATTCAATTACCTTAGCACCTTCCGGTGGATCAACCAAGGTCCAAATCTGGTTATCGTACATTGATTGCATCTCGGATTTCATGGCTTCAAGCCAATTTTTCGAGTCTGGGCTTTCAATAGCTTCTCGGTAGGTAGTAGGATCCTCATGATCTACTAACTCAATAGTGTCACTGTCGGTGATTAGAAATCCATATCTCTGAATCTCCTGACGTACCCTACCGGACCTTCTAGGTACTTGTGTAATGGGTTCTTGTTCCACAAGTGGTTGTGAACTTGATCCCATTTCCAACTCATCCTCTATAGGAATTTGTGGCGCTTGAATTTCTCCAAGTTCTACTTTACTCCCACTATCTTTCTTGAGAAGGAACTCCTTTTCCAAGAAAACAGCCTTACGAGCAACAAATACTTTGTTCTCGGCTTGTGAGTAAAAATAGTATCCCTTTGTTTCTTTGGGATAACCCACAAATAAGCAAACATTGGATTTGGACTCTAGTTTGTCAGATGTTAATTTCTTAACATGTGCTTCACAGCCCCAAATCCTAAGAAATGACATATTGGGTTCTTTCCCAGTCCATACCTCGTATGGTGTCTTCTCAACTGCTTTAGTTGGAGTACGGTTTAGTAGAAATGCAGCAGTTTCTAATGCATAGCCCCAAAAAGAGATAGGAAGATTTGCTTGACTCATCATAGATCGAACCATGTCTAATAGAGTTCGATTTCTCCTTTCGGACACACCATTCCATTGTGGTGTTCCAGGAGGAGTGAGCTGTGAAATAATACCACATTCTTTTAGATGACTGTCAAACTCTTGGCTTAAGTATTCGCCACCTCTATCAGATCGAATGGCTTTTATACTTTTGCCAAGTTGTTTTTCTACTTCGTTCTTAAACACTTTGAATTTCTCAAAAGTTTCAGATTTATACTTCATTAGATAGACATAGCCATATCTACTGAAGTCATCTATGAACGTTACGAAGTAGCTAAAACCACCTCTAGCTTGTGTACTTAATGGTCCACATACATCGGTATGTATTAGTTCCAATAAGCCATTAGTCCTCTCACTTTTCTTATTAAAAGGACTTTTTGTCATTTTTCCATGCAAACATGGCTCGCATGTATCATAAGACTCTAAGTCGAATGACCCAAGTACTCAAGTTTTGTGGAGTCTTGAAATGCGGTTTTCGTTTGTATGTCCTAAACGACAATGCCAGAAGTAAGTAGGGTTCAATTCGTTTGATTTAACCCTCTTTGTATTAATGTTGTATATGGACTCTCTATTTTGTAGATCAAGGATATAAAGGCCATTTTCCAACATGGCATTGCCATATGAAATGCCTTGGCGACGAATATGAGCATTGCCATTTTTAATAACAAAATCAAATTCATCCAAATCCAACAATGAAACTGAAATAATGTTTCTGCTCATAGCAGGTACATAATAACAATTTTTCAAAACTAAACAAAGTCCGGAAGGTAAAGTGAGTTGATAGTCGCCTATCTCCATGGCAGCAACTCGTGCTCCATTCCCCACACGGAGGTTCACTTCATTCTTCCCAAGTAACCGCCTATTTCTTAGCCCCTGCACATTAGAACAAATGTGAGAACCACAATCGGTATCTAGTACCCAAGTGGTAGAAATAGAAAGGTTAATTTCAATAACAAAAATACCTGAACTGGACGCCTTGGCTCCATTCCTTTTTTGTTCTTCCTTGAAGAGAGCGCAATTCTTCTTCCAATGCCCTATTTTGTTGCAATGGAAGCAAGTGCTCTCGCTCTCCTTGGGCTTTTGCGCCTTGGGCTTGGATTGGGCCTGAGGTGCACTCCCATTTGACTTGAACCGAGCCAGGTCATTCTTGGGTTTTGCCTTTCCCTTTCCTTTTCCCTTAGCCGGTCCCTTCTTAATGCCCCCTTGAACCATCAGTATGGGATTGGTCTTTCGAATGTTCTCTTCAGCATTCTTAAGCATCCCATTAATCTCAGTGACTGACTTGTTCATTGCATGCATGTTATAATTCATTACAAATGGATCATAATCATCAGTCAATGATCCTAATATCAAGTCAGTGGCCAATTCCTTTGGCACTTGTACCTCAAGCTTTTCTAGAGTATCAAGATACCCTTTCATCTTGAGTACATGTGTACTAACAGGAGTACCCGCAGCCATCTTACAGGAAATCAAGGCCTTTGTTGTCACAAATCTCTCGTGACGAGCTTGCTCTTGGAATATCTCCTTTAGGTGCACCATGATCGCATAAGCCTCTTGGTCCATAAATTGCTTTTGCAAGTCAGGCACCATAGTGGCCAGCATCAAACAGGTCACATCATTGGAGTCACTCTTCTTGGTCTCAAAAGTTTCCTTTTGAACCGCAGAGGCGTTCCTGCCAGGTTCATCAGGCAAGGGTGCATCCAAAACATACGACTTTTTCTCTTGCTTAAGGACTATTCTCAAGTTTCGAGACCAGTCTATGAAATTGGTGCCATTCAATTTGTCCTTTTCAAGGACCGATCGCAATGAGAAATTGTTGTTTGATGATGCCATTTTTCAATCTACAATAAAATTTAGCAAGATTAAATGAGGTCTTATTTTATAATCCCACAAACCGAATTAATATCCCTTTAAATAATTCGCGTTAGTGATTTAAAGTGGGCCAAGATCCACTTTTCACAACAACTTATTAGTCAAGCTGAGCTTGTACACCTAACAAGTTAAGTTACTTAGGTAGGAAAAACTCCAATCATGTTTCGTACATGACTCTTGGATCAAATGGGTTAACATCTCAAGATGTTATAGCACAAACCCATTTATTAGTTGCCTAGGTCCGAGCATCCCTTTCCATGTTAAGTCCAACCTACATTCACAACCCATGCCTCACAAAGATAATCGAGCGTATCTAGGACTCCCAGTCTACGTGATCGATGATCGATGCCTTGACATGTTTCGAATTAGGAAGGCAACTTTGTGACTTACTATTATTATTAGGGATTCATTTTATTACGGCTTACATGGCATATGCTTTGTCATCCATTTATAACATGCATATTTAAATAATTGCATAAAGTAAAGCGTGACAAACATGGGCCCAAAAACCTACAACTAAGATTCTATACTATTACATAAGAATCTTCGAGTTGGGCTTCTTTACTTCGGTGGGCTTCATCTTGACTTACAAAGTCTTCAAGTAAATTCTATTCTAAGAAATAAATGAAACTTTTACAATAATACATAATGGCTCACAGGCCATAATTAATCACAAAAACCCAGGGCCCATGAATGCACCATGCATATCCATTCATCACACCAAACAAGCAAATTAATATACATATCATTCATGGATCAAACAAAGTCCAATTTTAATTAAATTAGCCAAGCCCATTAATGGAAATTGTGTACTTGAACCTTTAAGAGATGACCCTATAATGGGCCTAGGCCGAGGCCCAATGGACTAAATCCTCTTATTGAATAAGTTCTCTTAAAAGCCCAAAACACAAACTAGTTAGATTTGTGCTATAAATCAACTCTAGTATAATTTCCAATTTTGCCATTTTTAATTTTATGTCATACTGCCCATAAACATTAAAAATACATATAATATGTACCGACATGAATTAAAAAAAAAAAAAACATGAAGAACATATATATGATACACGGCATACATATAAAAACAAACAAACAACAAAACTAGTTGTTTAATTCTTATGTGATGCCACAAAAATGCACAAATACTTAAATCAATTTTATGAGTCATTTAATAATTCAAATAAGGTCATAAAAATGATTTAATATATTGTACCAATATGATCTAAATGTGTTTTTACCATTTTAATCAAATCAAAACAAACAATGTTGATTAAACATGTAACAAACACAAACTAGTCATTGTTTTAAGTGATATTAAAATTAATCAATTAAATTGTCATGGACCAGAATTAAAACCAAATTTTAAAAATGTCCAGACCTGATATTTAATCTTTAAAATCACTTACAAACATGCCAAAAACGTTTTTACATTTAATATTCAAAACTAGTTGTTAAACTAACAATTAACATGCCAAAAGCACCTAGTTTTAATATTAACATATACCATCAGGTATTATCAATTAAATATGACAAATAAAAGCTCCTAGAACATCTTAGGACATTATATTAACATGTCATATTAATTATAATACCTATCTAATCAATTAAAATCGTTTTTACACCAAAACAATGCAAAAAACTCAAAACATAAAATTTCAGCATTGCATGTATTAAAAGTAACGATTTTTAATTAATTATTTCATGCATCTAAAGCACTAAAATAAGCATGTTTAGGCTCTGATACCACTAATGGAATATGACATGAAATGAATATGATAATTACGCAGCGGAAAAACATAATAAAAATCATACATGCCAAGCAATTCCATGACAAGAATCGAAACATGCACTTTTAGGGTTTTTAAACTTACAACTTTAAATGCCAATTCCAAATTGAATTTGATGATGACCAGCAACTAAGATGAGTTTGTCCACCTTTGATCTTCACCACCAATGCCAAGGAACAGCCTTTACGCCAATCCTCTCTATGTTCACACACACAATTGCAAGCTAGGCTTAAAACCGAGATTGCTAGCTCTCAATAAATTAGTATTGTGTAAAGGGTAAGGATTGAAGCTACAAGCTTTTGTCTTGCACTTCTATTTGATGCTTTTAATGCCTAATCACACAAGAAAGCAAGAAAGAATTCTTCTCCTTGTCAATTTCGGCCAAGAGGAAAAACCATAACGTTTTCTCTCCTTTTCTTCCCATAAAAACCGAAACTCTCCTCCTTCTCATCTCTTTTAATCCTTATCTCCTTTTGAATTTTAAAACCTTAAGATATATCTCAATCAAACTAATCACTTAATCTGATTTAAAAGCCATTAGGATTTAATACTCAATTAACTTAATCAATATAATTAATTAATTGAAATTAAACCATGTGGGCCGAATATATCCTCTCTCATGGACCAAGGTCCAATAGCACTTTTAATACCCTTTACATACATTAATTTGACTTTAATTAAAAGCCCAAATTAATGCCCAATACATTATTTAAATATTTTAAGCCCAATACTTTGTGTGCGATCCTATAGGTCCATTTAATGTTGGCAATGAATTAATGAATTAATTCAAAGGCTATATATATTCTCTAGCAAGATATTATAGCATTCCAAATTAAATGAAAATGCAAATGGCATTTAGTGACCTAATGCAATTTTGCATAGTCCCTTACCCATAAATATCAGAATTAATATAAGGCATGGAACTAGTCATCCTTATATGTAAGTTAATTCCTTTCTTGATATTCCAGTGACACTGAACTCTCAGATAAATAATGGTTACTCATTATTTCATCTCGGTATGGCCATACACTTCTCAGTTCACTGATCAAGTGGCCGATGATATTTTCTCTCTTATAGAGAGGGGTAATCCCTTCACTTCTCTCATGCTCTCTGACATGAATCAATGTATACCCAAGCATACCCATACTTGTCACTCTATTACGAGCACGTTAGGTGTATGTCAAAGCACACAGTAATTCATAAAGAGTTTCATAGAGATTTCAGGTCTAAGAACTCCGATACAAAACTTGCATATGAGAAACACTTATGACTCATACCATGTAGTGTTCTCATGAACGGATCGAATCCAGATACCATGTTCTCAACATGTATCTATGATCTCTGATTGACACTCTTGTCCTTATGTTCCGTAAGACCGAACCCAACTTATCAGAGAGAGCATACTAGTCTTAATTCATTTGTTATTCCCATAACAATGACTGACTAGGGATATTTAGAATGAAGTCTCATATGTTTCAAGGTCTTACAACCATGTGCCTCACACATGATAACTTAAACCGAAACAACATTCTTGGATAGTTCTATCAATTGATATGCACAGGAATTCAATGGATAAAACAAATGCCTCATTTATTAGCTAAAATGTTTTTATTACAATGTATTGGGGCTAGGGCTAACACTAACAGCAATGCAGTTTGAAAGAAGGTGAAATTTTTAAATTAAAACTCAATTATAATTTTTAATCAAGGTACTTTCGAATCGAAGTCTCGAATAAGTCCCCAGTGGAGTTGCCACTGTGACGCGAGCCGAACCTCATTTCCTCCCGAGGGCCCGCTTTAGGGTGATCAGGAGAGGTTCATAAAACTTTTAACGTATTTACAAGTGCATCTATTTTGGGCAACAATGAGGTTTCTTGGAGTCGCCACCCAATAGAACATTGGGAAAGGTCGTCTAGCCTCAGCGAGCCTAAAATGGCTCATACATATTATTCTTGAGCTAACCAGAGAGATCTTGGAGGCCTCTGCCTCTACCCCCTGGAGCCTAGTATTTGTAAATTTCAGTCTTTTGGTGAGACTCAAGAGGTGTCTTGGAAGTCCTAGACCTCTCGCCTCATTGAGCCCCAAAGACCAGAGTGAGTTCGGGACTTCTCATTTATTTGTACCTTGATTAATATTATGATTAAGTTTTGAATTTATTGTTTCACCAACTTTCCACACGATGCATTTAATTAAGGCGCAATCATTCACGTCAAAAGCAATAAATAAAGCATTATTAAAATAAACATCCTCAAAATAAATTACAATAAAACTAGGGGCGGAATACAACCCCCATTATAAAAACAATATATAAATCATACAGAAAATGGGATATTCATTGGAGTGAGGACATTGGTCCTGCCATGCATATTTGTTACAAACTGATTTTAAGAAATGTCAATTTTATTGGTTAAAAATAGGACATTGGTCCACAGCTTTTGAGAAAATTCCAAATTAATTACTATAAAATATTTGGCCCTTTTCACTTTAATGACATTGAAATAATCTTAATAATAACATGAATAAAAAGCAAGGGTGAAGAAAGAACCCGTATAGAGATCCTCAGATTGGCTCCACCATCATCATTTACAAACTCCAGTTCCAAATGGTCAGAAAATAACTCATAGGAATAAACATGTCAGTGTCAAAATTGGTGAATAAAGTAAAGAAAGGAAAATAATAGGAAATTTTAAAAGAAATGAGTTACAAGATAAAGGTAACTATGTGCTGGGTTGTGCTGACTTCGTACGAGACTCTAGTTGTGGAGGAACAATAGACATAGATGCCACCAGTTTTCTAGGTTGGCTATAAGGGTGATATCTCCCCTCTACCCAAACATCTAACCGCTGAACTGATGATGGAGGAGGAATAGGACTCATCATCGCCATATGGCCCTGCTGATATGCTGGAGTGCAAATCATCTCATCTAGGTCTATGTCCATGCCCTAATCCTGGGGAGTATGAGGCTGCTCTTCCTCGGGGCCCTACTGTTGTGGGTGGTCTTCCTCTGGCTGGACCTCCTCCTCTAAGACCTCTTGGCTCTGAAGTGGAGGTAAATGAAAGAGGTGTCTGGTCTCTGCTACTGTAAGCAATCTGTACTCGTTGGGACGACCAGGCATCTGAGCTATAATTCCCATAGTCTAAGCTATAGCTAAATAAACATAAACATCATCGTCCAATGGAGGCCCAAAGTCAGCTAAGGGAACTCTCAAGTATGTCAGCAGCCTGGTGATCACAGCCCCAGCACATATAAAAGGAGTCGTTACACGTGCCAGTCTAACCAGATTAGCCAAAATCTCATGGCTAATATTAAGTCGTCGGCCCATCACCATTGCCCACAAACTCCAAATCTCAATGCCGTTAACCAATCTAGGGTTTCTTGCTCGGCCAAGATAAGAACTGGATAACACTCGATGTATGCACCTCAAGGCCTATGATGAGAGCATGGTGCTCTTCACTGTGTCATGGTTATATAGGGCTCTTGGCAATGTAATAGCCTCCCAATGCTGCCTTCGAATTTCCCACTCTATCGTCATCACATCTATTGTAGATGGAAGTCCCATCGCCTGGGCAAAGACCCTGTGAGTGATGCTAAAGTGGTCTCCTTGGACCCAAAATTGTATGACTCCCTCCTCGGTGTCCGGTCTTTGAAACCCTCTGTAATGAAGTGTAGCTAAGAACTCCCTCACAATCACTAGGTGAGTCTGGAATGATGGTCGGAGAAACTTGGTCCACACTGCAGCCCCTAGAAGTGCCTCAAACTAAGCTAATATCCCTATATGCAGGAGGAAGGGCCTAGAGATGTACCAATTAGCACAGAACTGGATGCAGGCTAGGTCGGGGTCATCCATACTGGAGCTTCAGGCTCGGGCTGGTCCTAAGGGACATTTCACCTCAGAGGCATCTTAAAAAAGTAAGAGTTATTTTAGGCTTTAAAAATATGTTAATTTTATAATATTTGCATTTTGAGATTTTCTTTCAAAATTTCGGTAGCATTTCGGCTAGAATGTACTAAGCCGAAAAAATTTTTGCAGCATCCCGGCAGGGATGTGCCTAACTCCCAAACAGAAAAAAAAGTAATCAACAGGACTCAAGCCCCAACAACAATTTTACAGGCACATTTATATATAAATGGAAAATTCTACTTTACTGTCTTATTCTACTCCTAATAATTTCATTTTGCAATTGCGGAAATAGAATAATCTATAAAAATAACTAATTTATTATAATTGAACTTTTTTCTCTTATTTGCTATTTAGTACCTTTTTTATTTAATTATCAGTGTGCAAAGTTCAAATTGAAGAAAATAAAAGGATGGAATTTTCCCTATATTTCTAACCATGCACATCTACAGGAATAAAATTTAAATTAAAAAGAGATAAGTTGCCGAAAACCAACCTATGAGTTGACGAACTACACTGAAAAGACACGTGACATAAATTGCTGAAAATAAGACCCATATGTGTGCAACTATGACAGGAAAGTTTTGGTGGAAACTGTATGAAAACGGAGGCAAAAAAAGGGAGAAAATGTAGGAAAACCAAACGGCAGTGTCAGTTTACACAGAGGATAAAAAGAAGAAGAAAGGAAGAAAGTGAAGAGGCGGGCAATGGCTCGCTTTATGTAAGATTTCATGACCGATGGGTAGGCCGTGCATATAGCAAGCGACGGGCTATCCCACAAGCTCGTCGATCATTCCAGATTTTCAATCAATTTTTTTTAAGACCCTAGTTTTGCCTTGGGACAATTTTTTCCCTTGAGAATTTAAAATACTCCCTGAATATCTTGTGCCCTGACTTTAGTGTATGATTGCATCAATCTTATTTATTTCTCTAGAAAGCCTAACATGGCAAAAATACATGTAAATGATATGCTTGAGTCATGCAGAGAAAATGTTGCAGTAAAATCGACCCAGGCAGTCCAAGGTTGACCAACGAGCTAGCCATGAGTCACTCGAGCCACGCTTGTCGGTCATTACTTTCTATAAATAGTCCCTTTTTCCTTGGATTTTTTGCATTCTTCCTTTTGGCTTTTGGTCAGAGTTCTTCCTCTAGGTTTTTTTTGTAACACCCCGTACCCATACGTAGGAGAACCCATCCGCGATGGAGTGAGAACCCGTATGAGCAAGGGTGTCACCAAGCAAAATGATACAATAACATTCATCCACATAATATGTACATACAGAAATATAGTATAATTAAAAGTTTTAAAACCAAACTGATCATTCATTCATAGATGCAATAATAACATTTATTACATAACCGTTATGATATTACCACAATAACTACATCTTTCAAAATTACAATGCAGAAGCGGAACAAAAGAATAAATACCATGAGAGTGACCTGTTATAAAAGAAACCATATAACAAAAAGCTAAGTCCTAACATCAACTCCCTCTGTGTTACCATCCTCACCTGCATCGATGAAACACCCGTGTTAAGCGATAATGCTTAGTGGGGAAAACAAACAACAATAAAGTGGACGGCCACTCAAAATAGTCGTCAAAGTAAAATGCATACATAATGATATATGCTGATAATCATATTACATATAATCATAGTGAATCACACACATAACATTTAAAGGTCCATGCTCATATTGGTATACATATAAATTCACATACTTATCATTATAGCCTATCGGATTCACATTTTCATAAGCATAACCAAATATAAGAATACACATGCTGACTCACAATAGTGGATAACAAGTGAACGCATGGCGGTACCTTACGGGTACAAATCAAACTGAACGCATGGCGGTACCTTACGGGTACAAATCGAATAGCAATCACATTTTCTCATTCAAAAACCTTTTATAGAGGAGATCTTAAACAAGATTCAAACACATTAAGGTTCGCGAGGAACCAAACGGGGGACTTGATCAGGGTCCAAACGGAATAGAGGGCTGTAGCTACTTAACTATATTAGGCATGCCTAACTATCCACTAGATTGACTCTCGCAGGTCATGCATAACACAATTCATATTTCAAAGCATAACATATAATTTATCATGAAGAAATCATAATATTGCCCATATATATGCATATTTATTCCTATACAGTAGTGAAAAGCCATGTAGGAAAGATAAGAAATACATTTTAGCAAAATAGGACAAAAATTGAAAAAACAGGCAAGAGGAGGCTCACTATCGCGATCGCGACAAAAATCGTGCTTGCAACAGTAGCCAACAGGCCAATCGCGAGGAAGAAGGGGAGAAGGATACGAGTCATGCAGGATCAACACGACTCGTGTTGATGCTCTTTTTGACCGAAGGGCCGATCGAGAAGGGAAAAGTGAGGACACAAGTCATGCAGGATCGACACAAGTCGTGTCGATGCTCTTCTTGGCTGAAAGGCCTATTGGGAAGGGAAAATAAAGAGGGCACGAGTCGTGCAAATGCTGCATAGTCGGTCACGAGTTGTGCTTGCATGCACGACTCGTGACTTGGCTTTCCAGCCCGCAGGAATCGTGCTTTTCCCAGGGCATTCCGATCGAACCATCCCCATCTCCCGTTCGGCAGCCGAGCACTCCATCGCGCAAGCAACCGAGCACCAAGGCACTTTCGATCGGAAGATGGTAGTTCGGACGGAACACTGGATTCACGGATCTCTACCTCATGAC
Organism: Excoecaria cochinchinensis; assembly: GCA_947683425.1. Classification (NCBI taxonomy): domain Eukaryota; kingdom Viridiplantae; phylum Streptophyta; class Magnoliopsida; order Malpighiales; family Euphorbiaceae; genus Excoecaria; species Excoecaria cochinchinensis. The sequence continues at coordinate 11,066,465 of CANTUQ010000009.1, forward strand.
AAAGAATCATGTTCCAATCTACAGAAAATCTACACTACTCCTTTGGTTTCAAACCTGCCAAAAACTTCAAAAAACAAGCCAACTAAATACCACCTTACCTCAGATAGGGCATTTCCCAACACAACCAATAGCACAAACACAACTTTTACACAATCAATTCATGCATTAACCAAAAACTAGAATCCCGACAGTAGCCAACCTAGAAAATCACATTAAAATCCATCCAACTTAAGCTTGTTCCCATAATCATCATTCATGCATCACAACTTAAATCAACCAAAACTCATACATTTCATTCACATGAGCCTCATTAAACCTTCAATTTCCAGAAAATCAACCAAAAGTATAAAATTAGAAAAATGCATCAAAACATATAAATTCCCAAACCTGTAAATCTTATGCTCCTAGATGCAAGCTCCGCTCCTACTCGCCTTCTCTTTCCCCTTGGGATCACGAGTAGGCACTTCTAACCCAAGAACCCAAGAAGAACACACAAACACACAAAAACTTTAAGTTAAAATACATTCTAACAGACCAAGAGAAGGGGAGGAAGAAGAGAAAACTCAACCAAAACTTACCAAATAAACTTGAGAGATGATCAATTTCCACCAAAAACCACTTGGATCAAAGCTAGGGCACACTTGAAGAAGAAAGAGGAAGAGGATGTAAAGAGAGGAGGAAGAAGAATGGGAAAGGGCAGCAAAAATGACTGCTCCCTTCTCTCTCCTTCACTTTACACCCGCTTCCTAAAACCCTAGCCACATGTCACCCTAAGATTGGTTGAACTTGACCACTCACACCCAACTAACATGCATGACACCACACACAAGACTAACCCCACTAATGCATACACTACTAACATACATGGACCCACACTCTAATAAAGCCCACAAAACATGCATATAATCCCAAAATACCATTAACATATGCCAACACAACAACACATCCACACATACACATGGCTCGACTACTAGGGGGAAATCGGGGTGTGACATTTTTCCCCTCTTCTCTTGCTTTTTTCCATTCCGTTTCTTTTTCTTTCTTTGCTTATATTTAATTTTTGCCCCGAAGTCTTGAAAATGTCAACATTAACCATTAGTAATAACCGTTTTCTAAATGACCCCAAACTTGAGAAAATACCACTTTGATCGGTTATTCTAGCTTGAAACTTTTGATGAGGGTTAAAGTGGACAGAAACCTTCTGTTAACCGTGGTTCGCTTCTAGGACCCCCGGTTCCACGTTTTCATATTTACTTATCAAGCATTGTGCCCTCTGTCCGAGGAATTTATCGCAATCATTAGTGTGAGATTCTCTCTCGGTTCCCTACCTTGCATCCCGAGTTGTAGATTGATTCATGTAAGGGAGGTAACACTAACCTTAGGTATTTGACCTACAGCCACTGCTAGATTGACTCCCCGAATGTCACCTTTATTTTGGAACCGTTCATTGAGGCACTAGAAGGCTTCTCTGATGTACCCACATACCAGGCTAGTATTGTTCTATGATTTTGCTTTTCCAGATATCTAACAGTGGTTTCTGAGGAGTTAATTGGCAATTACTAGTTATATAGGATTGTGGATAGCATACATCGCGGACTGACCCCATTCCCCCTAATTCTTCTTGAGATGATCCTAGGCTTGGACACTGTCTATACTGACCCTTTTCCTTTCTTCACCAAAAGCCCCTTATTACTCTAGGTAAGCATTTGTCATTCTTTTAAAAGGTAGTGCATCCCTTATGGATTTTCACACTAGCTTTTCTTTAGTAGGAAATGCGTCCTTTCGGATTTTCACATAACCCTGTGCCTCATTTTTGCCTGGAGTGGATCCCACCCCTTCCAGCGGCTTTTGTTTTTTTTTTTAGCATGAAAGTTGAATATAAAGCACAAGGTATAGAATAATAAGGGCTTAGCTCATTATTATTGCTAAAAATCGGCCAATGCTCTACATGACATTCCCAAGAATAAACTTGGTGTTCCGTATTTCTAATTTCTCTACTTTTCCTTCCTTTAGGTATGGTTACAAGAGAAACTAAAATACTATTAGAGCCTCCTCCAAGGGTAATCAGTAACTATTCGTTGAGGCATTCCCTTCCCGGGTAGCGGTTGTATTCCTTTGAATCTCCCGATAAAGGCTTTGCTCGATTGGGTGAGGTGGCAGATGATGACATCAACTTCATGTGCCTCTATCTACCCCTTTCTTTTGCAACTCTGGATGGTTCTTCATGATGCATTCCTTTGTACAGGCTTCATGAGGCTACCTTCTATATTATCACCTGCTGTGTTCGACAGTACGGAGGGAGTCAAGATATTGTGAGGCACCCCATATCTTTCCAAGGTGGCATCTTGTCCTAAGCTTTCACTTCCAGGTACCATAGCCTATGGCCACAACTGCCTATAAAGACTATTAGACCATAGATTGGAGACTGCACCTTTACTCTTACTAGTGCATGCAAGAGGTGGGTGATCAGTCCTATAGATGATAATAAGACCCATCGACTTAAATATCTGGTCGGTGAGAGTAGAAGAGAATTGTTATAAGATTACATAAATTCAGTAAAAAATAATGTTTTTCTTTTTATAAAAGAACTAGATGATAATGAACACATGAGTTAAATTATTTCTACTTTATATTTTATTGCTTAAATGTGAACATTTCAATATAATTTTATCATACATGATCACTATTTGACATGAATCAAAAATGTAAAACCTCACTTAATCTCATGATAGATCTCTTAAGCGTCAAACTTCTATTTCCAATCAGCCCTCTCGGATTCTTGATTGGATATTTTCACTCAAACCCCTAATTTTTGCCCATGATATCTTTGTTTCGGTTTTCACCCTCAAAGGGTGCCCAATTTTAGCAAAGCCGCCTTTTTTCAGTTTTTGACTTGCGAGTACTTTATTCTCTTCTTTTGATTTTTTGTCTTTAGCCATGGAACCTTTTAAGCCTATCGATATTCACTGGCTCTTTGAACTCGTTTCCATCACTGCTCCCTTAGACAACAATTGTTTAAGAACAAATGGACCTTCCTTTGTTGGCCTGAATTTATCGCTTATGTTCGGAACACCTGGCCTCATTGCTTGAAGACTAAATCTCCCTCTTTTAGTGGATGCTTTCAGACTGAGCAAGTCTTTTCTGATAGATTTGGTTGTGATAATAAGCTCGTAACCTATTCTCGTCCTACATATTTAACTGCAGCAATCGTTATTATGCCAAATCAGCTTCTGGAATTTGGGCTTTTATAACCACCATTAAAGATCTGAGCTCTATTTCAACTGGCAATACCGCTTCTGTCCCATATACCAAAGAATAAGGTGTGGCTCCTGTGGAGGTTCTGATGGTTGTTCTATAGCCTAAAGTGCAAAACGCAACTTCTCTGCCCAATCCTTGCAGTTCTGAACCATTTTGGAAAAGATCTTCTTGACATTTTTAATAGCCGCTTCAACTACCCCGTTGGCCTGTGGGTGATATGGAGAGGACTTGTGATGCTCGATGCCATACTTACTTTTAGCCATAAATTGTACCCCATTATCAAACACAACGTGGTGGGGGCAGACCATACCTACATATCACATTCTTTTTAATAAACTTGGCCATGTCTCGAGCATTAATTTACTTTGAAGATTCAACCTCTACCCACTTGGTGAAATAATCGATGGTGGACTATGATGAACCTATGTCCATTGGAGGCTATATTGTCACACCCCATTCTCCCTCTAGTAGTTTGAGCCATGATTGCCATGAGTATGTGTGCATGTGTGAGTGTTTTGGCATGTGTTAAGGGTATTTCGGGCAAAATGCATATTTTGTGGGCTTTTAGAGTGTGAGTGCATATATGTTACTAGGGTGTGTGTGTGTGTTGGGTTGTGTTAGTGTGTGCATGTTCATATGGTAATAGTGTGTGATTTATGAGGGTTAGTCTTGTGTGTATTGTCTTGCATGAGTGTAGAGTGTGAGTGGTCAAGTTCCACCAACCATAGGGCGACATGTGGCTAGAACTTTTGAAAGGAGGTATAAATAGAAGAGAGAGAAAATTGGACAGCCATTTGCTGCCTCTTCCCCATTTTCTTCCTTCTCTTTATCTCTTTTTATTATTTTCTCTTCATTTGTGTGCCCTAGCTTGGATCCAAGTGCTTTGTGGTGGAAATTGATCATTCCTTGAGCTTTAATTGGTAAGTTGTTAGTGGGTTTCTTCTTCTTCTTCTTCTTCTTCTTCTTCTTCTTCTTCTTCTTCTTCTCTTGTTCTTGATTTTGGTTAGAATGTGTTTTAATTTATGTTTTGTGTTTGTATGAATTTTGGGTGTTCTTGTTAGTTGAGCCTCCTCGTGATCCCAAGGGAAGGAGAAGGCTAGTGGGAGTGGTGCTCATTGATTTGGAGCATAGGAATTACAGGTTTGGGAATTTGATTGATTTTGATGTACATTTGTGATTTGTGCCTTTCCATGTTATTTCTGGTAATTTGATGTTTGATGAGGCCTATTATAGTGCTAATGTTATGGGTATTCAATTTATTTAAGTTATGATGCATGGAAGATAATTTATTGAAGTGAATTTATAGTTTGAGGAACTTTTATTAAAATTTCTAGGTTTGTGTTCTTGAGAAGCTTGATTATGTTAATGCATGATCTTGATTGTGATAATTGTTAAAAAAGTTGTGTTTTATATTGTTTGTGATAAATGGAAGGTTTATTTGAAGGTAAGATGAAGTTTTGTTTGATTTGGGATAAAATGAATTTGTTATTGAAAATCTCGATTTTCCTGCGTTTGGCTGGGAACTGGAAGTCCCGATGCTGTCGCGAGTACAACATCCTCGTGAGCGTGACATAATCGTGAAATCCGATTTTCACGATAGATTTGCACTGTTGATTGTGAGGCATCAGACTCGTGAAATTGCAGCATGACTCGTGAAGCCTTGCCATGAGCGAGTGGTGCAGTAAATCATGCGTCGGCAGGGGAAGCTGGGAGATTCACGAGTCGTGAACCAAGTTCACGAGTCGCGAACAAGGTTCACGAGTCTTGAACCAAGTTGACGAATCGTGAACAAGGTTCATGAGTCGTTAATAACCTTCACGAGTCGTGAAGGTTGTTAAAGACTCGTGCTTGCACTGCAAGACTTGTGCGCTCTGCCCCCTCCCCTCGCGCAGGCCATCCAGCCACTGTCACAAGCGCGACACTTGTTGCGATCACGACAGTGACCTCTACATGCGCTATTTTTTTTTTATTTTGCCCCTTTTTTTCCAAAGTGAATTTTGTATCATTTCTTCACGGGTTTTTACTACTGTTTGGGAATAAATACGCTTATATACGTAAAATATTATAATTTCTTTATGATAAATTATATGTTATGCTTTGAGTATGATTTGTATTATGTATGACCTGCAAGAGTTAGTCTAGTGGATAGTTAGACATACCTAAAATAGTTCTATAACTGCAGCTCTCAGTTCAATTCTGGACCCTGATCAGGTCCCAGTTTAGTTCCTCGCAAACTTCAATGTGTTCGGATCTTATTTAAGATCCCATTTGTAAAATGTTTTGAAATGAGAAAATGTGATATTGTTTTTCGATTCGTACCCGTAAGGTACCGCCATGCGTTTGATTCGTAACCGTAAGGTACCACCATGTGTTGCTCGTTATCCACTACTGTGAGTCAGCAGGTGCTGTTATTTGTTCTATTATGCTTATGAGAATGTGAATCCGAATGATTATGATTATAAGTATGTGAATCTGAATGACTCTATTTATGAGCATATGAATCTATTGGTATATGAAAGTGATCTTTGAACCTTTGAATGCTTATGAGTGTGATTCGATTATGATTATACCTTATGATTATCAGCTTATGCCATTATGAATGTGTTTTGCCTTGACTACCATTGTGAATGGCCATCCATACTATTGTTGTTTATTTCCCCACTAAGCGTTATCGCTTAGCACGGTGTTTCATCCATGCAGGTGCAGAAGTTGTTTAGCTTTTGGGAGACTCACCGCCCTGTCAATCCAACACAGTGGGATTGTTGATAGGACTTAGCTTCTTTTTGTATCATGATTCTTTTGTAATAGTGTACTCTCTTGTATTTAGTCTTTTGTTCAGCTTCCGCTTTGCATCTCTGAAAGTTGTAACTATGTTGGTATCAGAACAGTTATGTATTGAATATTATTACTCCATGAATGAATGATCAATTTTGTTTTAAAGTTTTAATTTCTGCTATTTATATGTATGTTTATATTATGTGAATGAATGTTTGTACCGTTTTGATTGTTGACACCCTTGCTCATACGGGTTCTCACTCCCTTGCGGATGGGTTCTCCTACGTATGGGAAGGGAGTATTACAGTTTTTGGTATCAGAGCCACAGTTTTTGCATTTTCTGGTTGATTGTCGTGTATAGATATATGATTAGGATTGTGTTGGCTGATTCGGTTGTCTTTGTGTTTGTTTTAGATGGATTCTGATTCCGTTCGTGGGTCGCTTGAGGGGTCCGCTGAGAGTGTGAATCCTCAAGTAGTAGATCCTTCAGTGTTTATTTCGGCTCAAACACCTAGGGTTCAGCCTGAGGCCGCAGCCCTGCCCTTCGAGGCAATGTTGAAGATTTCTCAGGACATGGCTTGAGTCTTGGATAGGGTGACCGCTCCGAGAGCCCCATTAGAGAGCATGAGGAGCGCTGGTGCAAAGGATTTCTATGGGACTAGTTTCGATGAGTCTAAGCTTGCTGAGAAATGGATTGAGAAAGTGGAGCAAGTGTTTGAGGAGACTAGGTGTCCTCCAGATAGGCAAGTAGAGAGTGTTGTGGCATTACTTCAGGGATCCGCCTCGGATTGGTGGAAGTTGGTCTGTAGGCATCCTCAGTTTGTAACACCCCAAATCGGGCCTAGTCGGAATCGGCAAACTAAGTCGGTTAAGTGAAGGGTATTTCGGTAATTTGTATGTGAGTGAATTTGATGATAAGGACTTAATTGTAAAGTGATTAATTAAATAAGTTAAGTTAAGTGAGGAAAGTTTAGAGTGTGCATGTTGTGTATGGAAGTAGGGTATAAGTGGATTTTAGGAAATGATTTGGTGTGACTCTAGTGTGGTACCTTGAAGATTTTTATTTAAGAAATGGTTGTATGTTGAGTGAGTATGGTTCAAGGAATGACTAAGTCAAAGGTGGTTTGTGTGCCCAATGGGAGCTTGCCATGTGGAGAGTTAGGTGGGAGCATTTAGTGTGATTTGGGTTTAGGAAAGAGGAAAAGCAGATTTCTTGTTCTTGTTTCCGTTGCCCTCTCTTCCTCCTCATTTTCTATTTTTCTTTTCCTCTCCTCCCCGTTTCTTGCTCACTCTCTTGGTTTGAGTGAATTAGAAGTGATTTGGTGGAGCTTAAGAAGTAGGATTGAAGAGGTAAGTTGTGGTTTTAGGGTTCTTATGTTTAAGTTCTTTTCTTTTTCTAGTTTTGTTTAAGTTATGGTTTAAATTAAGTATTGTGGGTTTGTTTGTGCAAGTGATTGATGTTAAGAAGAAGCAAAGTAAAGGAAAAGAGAAGATTTAAAGCTTGAAGAGAACCGCTATTGTGCAACAAGAGGTTTGGGAATTTGATTCTTACATTTGAGTTTTAATTTGTCTTTGCCCTAAATTCTTCTTGGATTAGGAATATACATTTGTATATGATTTCCAGAAAATTGAGTGTGTTGATATGAGTGTTATACATGTATTTGCTTTGATAAATGTATTAATAATGCATGAAGTGGCTTAAGTTGAAGGTGTGTGAGAATTGGAAGTGAAGTGTGTAATTGGGATAAACCCTGTTTCGTTCTCATCTGACCCTTGTGCAATTTTTTTGTCATAAGTAGAATTTTAGAACTCCAAACCATGCGATTCTTGCGCCATTGGAACCATTACTTCTATATCTTTAAAAGTCTTAGAAATAGCCTTGGGCAAATTCTTGCTCTAAGATCATGCAATTTGGATAAATCCGTAGTGTTTCTTTTTATGTCGGGTTATTTGACCAGTATAGGTTGCGGAGTTCATATCCCGAGTTCTAGATGTCCAATTGACATGAAACTTGTTCCGTTTGAACAATAAGACGTAGGATCATATTTGTTTAGAAGAACACTTATCCTAAAAATGAGGTTTAGAGGTCGGTTTTCACGATGCTAGTTTATAGTAAAAAGCAGTCTGTTATGGTAGCTAAGGCGAGCTTCTGTCGCGAGCGCGACAAGGGTCGCGACCTCGTGATAGAAAAGTATGTTTTGAGCCTTTTCTTCTTTATTTTTGAGTCTAGGGTTGACCCGGATCAATCCCGTATCTTTCCCATCAATTATTATGCATGTTTAGGGTAATTAAATGACTATATAAGTAATTATCGTTGGGAAGAACTTAGGAGTATGATTAAGATTGGTGATTTAGCTAGTAAATAATAGTAGATATAACTTGTGAAGGATGAGGATTAATATGTGTTGATCTCTTGAGTAACCTAAGCATGGTATATCATATGTTTGAATGCATTTAACGTGGGTGCGATTGAGATGATTGATGAATAATGTTGTTATTGTAGATCGTGTAAATGGACATTGTTAGTGGCATGTTTTATTGAAATTATTGATACGAATGTTGGGTTTATGTTGTTAATGATGTATGGCTTGTTGGAGATGAGGCAAGAGACCTTTGGATATGTTTCGTGTGTTTGTGAGTGAGTTTGAGGAAGGAAAGATCCGGCAGAATTCTGCAGATTTTCGGAATCAGGACTCTGTCGCGATCGCGACACTATCGCGAGCGCGACAGAGACCGATGATTCTGATGTTGTGCTGTCGCGAGCACGCGACGCTGTCGCGAGCCCGCGATAGCAATAGCTTGTCTGCTCTCTGTCGCGAGCGCGACAACCGTCGCGATCGCAACAGAGCACATTGTTGGCCTGTGCTATCGCGAGCACGCGACTTGTCGCGATCCCGCGATAGCAATGTTTGCCCTCTGTCGCGAGCGCGACAACATCGCGAGCGCGACAGATACGGGCCCTTCTCTCCTTCCCACGATCGCGAAGTCCGTCGCGCGCGCGCAGCGAAGAGACTATAGTCTCTGTTGCGAGCGCGACAGGGATCGCGAGCGCGACAGATGTGTTGTGTTGAATGAGTTTTCTTTGGTGATTCCAATGTTTGAATTCCGAACTTGTGATGCCTTTAGGTTTATTCTTTGACTATTTTATGAACTATGTTAATATAATTGAATGTATTATGTATATTTATGCTTATGATCTTTTCTAAGATTATCATGTTATGTTCAAAGTGTAAATTGTATGATGCATGTTTGACTTTATGAACTTATTCATATGTCTCAACTATGGCTGATTATGTACAATAATATAAAGTATGTGATTTGAAATATGATTTGTATTATGCATGACCTGTGAGAGTCAGTCTATTGGATAGTTAGGCATGCCTAATAGAGTCTATGTATTTGTAGCTGCAGCGCCCTTTGAACGATTTGGACCCTGATCAGGTCCCCGAATGGTTCCTCGCGAACCCCTATTATGTGTATGTGTATGGATCTTGTTTAAGGTCCTGTTCAATGAAATGTTGCCTTTCGACTTGTACCTATATGGTACATTATATTATATGTTCCCTCTGAGGTTTCCCCGGTCGGAGATCGGGCTATATGTTCCCTCATGAGGTCTCCCCCTCAGTACTCGTTATCCACTATTGTGAGTCAGCAGGTGTATGATTTGTTATGTTGTGTTTATAAGCATGTGGTTCTGATCAGTTATTATTATACATATGTGAATTAATAAGTGCAGATTTATTGGCTCTCTGAAACACCGTGATTGGAATGCAATATCATATAGTTGTTTATGTCAAAGATTAATGTTGCGCAATGGAAGTGTGATGGTATTGTGATTATGTATCTATGCATGATGTACTTTCAAAAGCTTGATTCCCCAACGTGTTCGGTAAATGTATGCAAAAGAGGACCTGTACTGGTATAACGATACAAGTATTGGCATATAGGTGTATTAATACTGACCTGTAATGTATAGGTAGGCGCATGCATGTGAAGTTATATGTGGTTATGCATGAATATACTTACATTTTGTATGATGATGTTGACTTGGTTTGTGTCGCACATAAGTATATGAATATGGTAAGAAACAATTGAATGCACAGCTATTATATGTAAGCATATATATATTTCTCGGTAAGAACTATGTGTGTATGAGATTTGTATGTGTTATGCCTCGACGACCATTGTGAATGGCCGTCCATATTATTATGTTTGTTTTCCCCACTAAGCGTTAGCGCTTAGCATGGGCTCTTTTCCCCGTGCAGGTGGCAGGTTTTCTTTTGTTCGAGTTGCGCATCTGCAGAGTCGGCCACATAGAAGCTAGAAGTTTTGTATCTTGTTCAGCTTTTGTAATTTAGAATTTTTGTATATCTGTGTTATATGTATAAGTAATAATATGTAAAGAGAACGATGTAATATTTCAGACTCCTATTGTATGATTGTAAAATTGTAGATGTGTATGTTTTCGTTTAAAATATGCGCGTTTATGAATATGTATGTTCAGATTTTTGCTCCTTAAAAGTTTTAATTCTTTCATAATTGTATACGCTTTGTATCGTTTCTGTTCGGTAACACACCTACTCGTACGGCTTCCTACTCCCTTGCGGATGGGTTCGCCTACGTATGAGTTGGGGTGTTACACAGTTGCCTGACCCAATCATGTGGGAGTTCTTCGAGAGGGAGTTTACCAATAAGTATGTGACTAGGGAGTATAAGGATGCTAAGTGAGCACAGTTCTTGAGTTTGAAGCAGAGGGCTATATGAGTATCAAAGTTTAAGAAAGAGTTCAACCGTCTTGCCAAGTATGCTCCTGAAGGTGTTCTGACTGAAGAGTTTCGGTGTCAGCATTTTGCGGCCGGTTTGAATGAGTCGCTAATAGCAATGTTGATTTCTCTGATGAGTACTCTGATTATTGGGTACTACCAAATAGTGCAAGCAATAGTTCTGCATTTTTTTGCCCCCCTGTCAGATGAGCATTTTGCCCCCAGCACCCTGAATCAAGTTCTGCATTATACGGCATCTGTCAAAAGGGACGTCATTTCGAGTAATGTTGCCTTATTGCTCCAGGCTTCAAAATTCATTGTTTTAAAGGTAGTACGTCCCTTGTGGATTTTCACACTAGCTTTTCTTAGCGGAAAATGCGTCCCTTTTTGGGATTTTCACATAACCCCGTGCCTAACTTTTGCCGGAATGGACCCAACCCACTCCAGCGGCTTTTTTTTTCATTTTTATTTTTTTAAAGGACAGACCGCCTGTTCGCAGGTTTTCGCCCTGCCCTTTGGCCTAAATTTTGCTTAGAGAGCCAGTCACGGTTTTCATCTCTAACGGCCCCCTTTTTTTTTTCTTTTTTCTTCTTCTTCTTTTTTATTTTTTTTAGGATTTATGAGGCTGCCTTTTTCATTACTACCCATTGTGCTTGATAGTTCAAAGGGATTAATGATGAAGTGAGGCATCCCTGTGTTTCCAAAGTGGACCTTTATCTTCGGCTTTTACCTCCAGATACCATAGCCTCTGGGCAAGCTGCCGGTGAAGACTATTATGACATCTATCAGGGGTTATTCTTTCACTCCCCCTAATGCACTCAAGAGGTGGGTGTTTAGTCTCACAGTGGATAACATAACTCATCGACTTAGACATCTGGACAATGAGAGTAGTAGCAGGGCGTAGTCATTTAGATTTCATGCATTCAGCAATGAACAACATTTCTCTTTTTATAAATGAACTAGAAAATAATGAACACATGTATTTGCAAAAATTGTGTACATTTCAATATGATTTCTTCACACATGATCATTATCTAACATCGATTCAAAATGCAAAACTATATCTAATCTCAAAGTATATCTTGTAAGCATCAAACTCCTGTCTCCAATCAGCCCTCTCAGGTTTTCTTGATTGGATATTTTCTCTCGAACCTCTAATTTTTGACCAGGATGCCTTTTTTTCGATTTTCACCCTGACAAGGCGCCCAATTTTAGCAAGGCCGCCTTTTTTCGGTTTTCGACCCGCGGGGCTTTTATTCTCTTATTTTGATTTTTAAGCCTTTTGCCATGGACCCTCATGGGTTTATTAACATTGACCGATTCTTCATTATTGTCCATTGCTGCTGTCTCGGATAACAACTTCTGAAGAACAGATGGAATCCTCTTGCATTGTCCTAAGTTTGTCTCATTCATGTGAACATCTGGTCTCATTGAATCTCTCTCTTTTTGTGGTTGTTTTCTGGCTTCCTCTCCGGATGATTGAGCAGGGTATTTTCTAATGGATCAAACTGTGGTAATAATTTCATGACTTATCTCTGTCCAACATGTTTGACTACTGCTGCTGTTGCTATGCCCAACTAGCTTTTGGAATCTGGGCTCTCATAACTGTCCTTAAAAATTTGAACTTTACGTCGATTGACCATACGACTTCTGCCCCCGTGACTCTTGTGGAGGTTCTGATGGTGGTTCTTCAGCGTTTGAAGTGCAAAAGGCAATTTTTCAGCTACATCTTGTAGTTTCGAGCTATCTTGACTAAGATTTCCTTGTTAGCAGCCACTCCTGCCCCATTGGTTTGAAGGCAATACAGAGAGGACTTGCGTGCTACTAGAGTAATTCCATGGCCCAAGTCATAGCTCATCCTTCTGTTCTTGAATGTTGTGTGGTGTGGGAGACCATGATCCTGCCCGTTGGGGCTGTAGGACATACCATATGTTATTTATTCCCAAGTTCGAGCAACCTATATCCATAATCCTTGTCTTCCTTTTTAGGAGTCAAGAAAAATGGCAAAGTACGGGCATGTGTAGATCAACGGGATTTGAGCAAAGCTTGCCCCCTATGATGAATTTTCAATGTACACGCTGATTTGATTTTTTCTTTTGTTTTTCTTTCTTCTTTTGATTTTTCTCTTCTTCTTTTTTTTTTTGCTTTCCCTTTTTTTTTTCAAACAACACTCCCTTTTAACAAGCTCCGTTCAAATCCTGGAGTTCACACATACGCGCATCTCTTCTTAACCATTGGAACCATCATTGGTTAATCTAGTCGGGCGTGGAACTTCGACTAGGGGTTTTGGCCTCATCCCTGCTTGGGGATTCCTTTCTTTAACCTGTTTCACCTCTTTTGGCTTTAATCTTTCGAATTTCTGTGGGACTGGTCCATGATCGGGATATCTGGAATGATGTGCTTGGAGATTCCGTTGATGACTCTTAGCATATCTTCATATGTCCAGGCAAAGACTTTTTCATATTTAGTTTTCATTCTCTTAAATTTTAACCTCACTTCAGGAGTTATAATAGATGCTATCAAGATTTTCTTCAGATTCCCCAAAGTTATGAGATTAAACTGAGTGGCATCAATTAAGTCAATATCAAATATGAATGAACCATGATCATGCATAATGAAATCATAAGAGATGTAACACAAGTAAGCAAAAGCATTCATCTTATTCGTGAAATCAAAATGTCATTACTAAATAGTTCAAAAATAAAAAGAACATTCTAAACAGCTAATCAACTTTCGTTCCTGCCACACAGCTACCGCGGCCGATGGTCTATCATCATCCTTGAAAACCATTTTGCCTTCTCACCTAGGCGCTTAGTCCATCTTATTCCTTCCCTCCCGCTTCTCTGGGTCGGAGATCTGGTGGGAGTCAATCAGATATTGGATAACGTGTCTTAAGGCTTTGCAATAATCTGTATTATGCCCGGTGTGCTGGTGGTAGGCACAATACTCATCTTCCTTATACCCAGGCTGTCCTTGGCTTCTAGCAGGCTTAGCTGGCAATGGCTATAATATCCCCTCCTTCATCAGTCTCTTGAGGACCCAGGACAAAGATCTACCCAAATTAAAAAAATGCCTTTGTTTTACTTCCCTGGTTGGCGCTTCTATAATCTCTTCCTTTTCTGGGCCTGGCATCAGCTCTTGAATGCAATCTCTCAGAGGGCGACAATAGTCTATCCTATGCCCTGTGTACTGGTGATATACACAATACCAGTCCGTTCTGTGACTAGGCTTTCCTTGAATTGGGGCAAACCTAGATGGCAAGGGTTGTAACTTCCCTTTCTTGATGAGACGGCTGAAGTGCCAGGATAATGGTCTACCCGAAACAGTGAGGTGGGATTGAACCGCTCTAGTGGCTGAGACTTCTGCGGCCTTAGCATTCGCCTTACTATTGTCAAGACCTCCTGAGCTTTCATTCTTTGGAGTACGCATGATTGCAGGGTCTTCACCCTCTTCGGACATAGTGCCATGTTCTAAAATAGGCATCCTATTTCGTCCTTGCTCAACCGGGTAATCAAGTGATCTCTTACCTCTAGTCTCAAAAGGAAAAGGAGGTACTGGAGCTGTCACTATATGAGCCTTCTCGATCGTGGCCGGCTTTCCTTGGTTGAGAGTTGTTGCCATAAGCTGAGCTTGCAGAATAAGTGCCATGGCATCCATCCTTTCTTTGACCATAGCCAACATCTTTGTTTCAAGCTCCTTGAACCTTCTATCCAACTCCTGGGCAATTAGGGCACGAGTCTCTTCATTTTGTTGCAAAGGGCTAGCCATTTCTAATGCCTTTAGATGCTATAGTAAGAATGCTAAAAACTTTGTCGGTCCACGTGAACTCTGATCGCTCTTTAGACAACTATTGGGATCCCCTAACCACCCAAGTAAATGGTCTATAATGGCTGAAAAGCAAAGAGTTAGAATGATGTATGAATAATATGTACGTGTTGTGCAAGAAATGGTACACATTGACTAAAAGAGATTACAATGATACATGTGAAACATTTGAAAAACTATACACAGGATAATATGTACAGGTAATAATTATATGCAAAGAAAAGGATGTATATATGTAGAAGAAATACAGAAATTTATTTGTGCATGACTGACATGAATGTGCAATGCATCATTCACAAACACATGCAAGCAGGTAGGTCCTTCCAACCTTATTGCCCCCATACACGAGGTCGTGCGGTCTCTGTCCTAGGTGGGCTTGATCCATGGGTTAACAGGGAACCCTATAGATGCGCATGGTGCACGGTGAAAAAAAAACCGGCAGCATAACATCTCTTAGCTAATGTGCATACACATGGGTTTTGACCATCATGTATTTAGGCAGCCCGAATAAGTTAACATGGGCCTATCAGGGTATAAAAGCCTTTGATTAGGTGACCAATCAGATTATTTGGGTTTATCCAATACAAAATGATCCATATAGCAAGCAAGGTATTACGGTTCATACCACCTAGGGGAAGTATCTATTGCCATTACATGAGCTTTAGTCAAAGGGTGGTGTTACTTTAGGGTTACCCAAGCATGGTCCCTGGCGATGGATCTAGCTCATCACGAGCGTAACGACCGATCGGGTCTCCATTTAATATACCATGATGGTACGAGGCTTGGGTTAGTGATTATCCTTAACACTTCCCTAAATTGCGTGAAAATAGGGTCGTGCTTCAGGAACGCACCGGGGCTAAAAGAGGGACCAAACTAGCATAGATCTAAGGCTTTAATGCGATGCAATGCAGTTTTGAAAGAAGGTGAAATTTTTAAACTAAAAATCTATTATAATTTTTAATCAAGGTACTTTTGAATTGAAGTCTCGAGTATGTCCCCAGTGGAGTCGCCACTGTGACGCGCGTCGAACCTCGTGTCCTCCCGAAAGCCTGCTTCAGGGCGATCAGGAAAGGTTCATAAAACTTGTAAGGTATTTACAAGTGCGTCTATTTTGGGCAACAATGAGGTTTCTTGGAGTCTCCACCCAATAGAACATTGGGAAGGGTCGTCTAGCCTTATCGAGCCTGAGACGGCGCATACATATCCATCTTGAGCTAGCCAAAGGGATCTTGGAGGCCTCATCCTCTACTCCCCTATAGCCTAGGATTGTGTATTTAAGCCTTTTGGTGAGACTCAAGAGGTGTCTTGGAAGTCCTAGACCTCTCGCCTCTTGAGCCCCAAAGACCAGAGTGAGTTCGGGACTTCTCATTTATTTATACCTTGATCAATATTATAATTAAGTGTTGAATTCATTGTTTCACCATCTTTCCACACGATGCATTTTAATTAACGGCACAATCATTCACGTCCAAAGCGGTAAAAGGAAGAAAAAATCAAAATAAGGCATTCAAAAGTATATTACAATAACACCAGGAGCGGAATACAACTCCCATTTATAAAAGTGCAATACATGTATAAAACGGGCTATTCATTAATAATGAGGACATTGGTCCTACCATCCATTTATTATAAAGCGATTTCTAGTGAATAATTTATTGGATGAAAACAGGACATTGGTCCTTAATTTTACAAAAAAATCCAAATTAATTACTATAAAACATTAATCCACTTTTATTACAGCGATATAAAATAATTTACATAAAATAATGATGAATAATAAAGATAAATAAATAAATAAATAAAAATAAATAATAGACAAGGTTAGAAGGATCAAACCGGGTGGGAACGCTCAACATTTGGCCAATGCCATCATCTTACATCCAAGCCATCCCAAGAACAAATAATATTATCTCACAAAATAAATAAACACATTAGTGTCAAAAAATCCGAAATAAGGATAAATATAGATAAACAAATAAATAAATACTTGGATAAAGTAAATTAAAAAAATAATTAAAGTTAATAATGGATTAAATTAAATTAAATGGCAAATAAATCGATAAATGAATAATTGAAATAAACAAATGATTAATCAAATGAATTGATACTTAATTTGGTGTAATTAATGAATATGCAACATAAATGATAATTATAATAACCAAATAAAATAATATAACATCATAAAATAATAATACTAATATATAATATAAAATAACCATAAAATAACAAATATAAAGATAATAACAATGATTATAATAAACATAATAATAACAATAATAATAATAATAATAATAAACATAACAGAAAATTAAATAAATAAATATATATAATAATAATAATAATAATAATAATAATAATAATAAATCATAATAATATAATAAATATATAAATAATAATAATAATAATAATATATAAAATAATAATAAAATAGAAATAAAATAAATAAATAAAAAGGGAATAGGGTTTACCGTCGCCGGAGGCTCACCGGATGGGAGGTGGTTAACACTTCCCCCACCAGACGATAGATCAGCGCACCAGGAAGGCGGCAGCGGTGGTCACCCGCCGGAATGTCACCGGAACAGGCCGAAAATTGTCGCGAAATGTCGCTGTTCTTCACCCGCATTATTCGGCGAGCGGTGGATGATCGGACGGCAGGGGGAGCTTCGTCCGGTTGTGGGGAAGTCGGTGGTGAGGCGCGTGTCCGGTTTCGGCAGCGGGGGTGGCCGGCGGAGGCCCTCTCTTTTCTTCCTTTTTCTTTCCCTCTCCAGCGTGTGCGTCGGTTTGGTTGGCTGGTCCCTTACTCTATGTCTTCCTTTATTTCTTTGGTTTTTCACTCTCTTTGTTTTCCTTTCTTTTTCTTTTGGCCAATCTCTCTTTGATTTTCTTTTTCTTTTTATTCCTTTGTCTTCAGTTCCTTGCTCCCTCTTTTTCTATTTCACTTTGTTTCTTTTCTTTTTCAGTTTCTTCTTCTTAGTTGCCGAAAGAGCCCCATTCCATTTCTTCATCTTATTCTTTTATACTAAAAATTATGGTTAATTAGGTGCACATGGTAATTTCCTCCATTTTTCTATTTTCTGATTTTTTTATTTTAATTATTTTATTCAAATTACTACATAATAATCAATTAAACCCACTATGAATTAAATACTCTATATTTTAATACCTATCTAATTTAATCAATCTATTATACTAACTAGTAAATTAACTAATTAATATTTAATTATATATACTAATTGATATTTTACATATACTTTAATTACCCAATTAGCTAATCAATTAACTAAAAATATTAACTAATTAACTAAATAATTAACCTAATCTTAATTTTTACCTTACAATATTAACCAATTAATGTAACACCCCGAAATGTACCCAAGAAGGATTTGTACATTTCCGGGGATTTTGACGATTGGAGTCGTGTCATTTGATGGTTGAAGTGATTAAGTAGTAGGAAAAGATATGATTAGAATCAAGAAAAAGAGAGCCAAGGGTATTTTGGTAATTTCATATATATATGGATTCAACTGAGTGAAATAAATAAATAAGAGGGCTGAATTTTGAGAATGGATCATTTATATGTTGAATGTATGTGAGTTGTGGCATTAGGTGTGTCAAAAGGAAGAATTCGGTATTAACGTAAAAGTTTCGGCAACTGCGGCCAACTCTGGAAATTTAAAAGGTATGAATTTAGGACTTAATTGAAGGGAGTAAGACTTAATTGTGGGCCAATGTAAAGTTATATTTATGTATTATGTGAAGGAAGGAATATAAAGGTGTTAAGGGACCAAAAGGGAGAATTGTCATAAAAATCTTTGGAGGGCCAATAGGAAGTAGACATGTGGCATATGGGATAAGTTTGAGTTATTTTAGGAAAGGGATATCAGATTTCTGCACTTCCCCTCTCCTCCCTCACGTGAATTTCCTTTGGTCTTCTTCTCTCCCTCTTCTTCTTCATCTCACGCCAACCCTCCCTCTCTTCCCTTGCAAGCCCAAGCTATGAGTATTAGAAAGTGCAGCTCAAGTGTTTGAAGGAGAGATTTGAGTTAGAAGGGTAAGTAGGAATCCTCATCTCTAGAATTTCATCTTAGTTTCATTAAAAATATGGAGTGATATTCTATGTTTTTATGAGGAAATTGGAGGGACAAAACTGAAGAGTGAGTACGAAAGCAAGAAGTGCCACCATTGAAGCTATTGGAGCAAAGGAGTTAAGGTTTGGGAACATTTATATGCTTTGAAGTGATTCTTAATTATTGATTTGTGTATGAATGAGTTTCTGTTTTGAAGTGTATTTTATTTAAAATTTGATTGGTTGTGTTGACATGGTTGTGTGGATTGGCTTGGGTTTAGCGAATTTGAATTTTCTGGGGGTACTCTGTCCAGATTCCACTAGACCTTTAGTGTTCGTTTTAGTTATAACTCAAGCTATAGATGTCCAAATGAGATTAGAATAGTTCCATTTGAAAGATAATTCATTTATCTAAAATTATTTCTGAAGGACCGGAACCTAATTCTGACTCTAGGACCCTTGAAAATGGTAAACACCGGGGTGTTTGTACTTAAACGGGTTTACAGGAGCAGTGTAGGTTGTGTAGCTTATATCTGGCGTTTTAGATATCCAATTGATCTGAAACCTATCCCATTTGAACGATAACATCCTAGTTAACAATTCTTATGAAGACCACTTTGCCTAAAAATGTGGTCTAGAGGGTGGTTTTGGCGATACAAGTTTAGGGTAAAAAGCAGTCTCGTGAGGCACCAGAGGCGAGCCTCTGTCGCGATCGCGACACAGGTCGCGACCTCGCAACAGAACAATGCATATAAGGCTTTTTCTTCTTCTTTTTGAGCTCCTAGTTGCCATGGGTCAACCCCTTACCCTTACCCTTAGCTTATTATGCATACTTGGGGTTAGCAAATGACTATAAAGTCGTTATCAACGGGGAAATGCATTTGAGTATGTTTAAGATTGGTAATTTAATTAATAAAGTAACAATGTATAAATGTATTAAGGATTGTAAGTAGTGTGATAAAAATGTATTAACCTATGAGTGCATATATATGAGAAT
The DNA here is from genome assembly GCA_947683425.1 of Excoecaria cochinchinensis. Classification (NCBI taxonomy): domain Eukaryota; kingdom Viridiplantae; phylum Streptophyta; class Magnoliopsida; order Malpighiales; family Euphorbiaceae; genus Excoecaria; species Excoecaria cochinchinensis. Next base: position 11,086,149 of record CANTUQ010000009.1, read on the forward strand.
GTGATATAAGAGTTTATGCGTGGAATTTAAATGTTACATGCTTTTATTTGGTGAACATGATTGATAAAGACTATATATGAATTAAAAGCCTCTGAAGTTGATGAGTGCACTTGAATTATAATCCATACTTGGTATCAAAGTAGAGTATAATTGAGTTGCGGTCTTTTGAGCCTGATTACCGTTATAATGGATAGATAAGCGTGCTTATAAAGGGTTAGAGTGCAGCTGCTAGAGTTAGCCTTAATTGTGGCCCATTTGTATAAGACCGACAAAAGTCTCCGAGTCTTTAATGATTCAAGACTTGAGGAGATTTATTTATAGTTAAGAATTTATATGAGATGTTAAGAATGAAGTAAATGATGGAATTAAGTGTGTCGTAAACCAAAATTAAAATGAACCTTTCGTATCTCGATGACTTTTAATTTGACTATTTAGTTACGAAATGACTCTTAGGCAATTGAGTAGTTTGGGATATTTGTGTTGGAACTCTTGGATTCTATACGCGAATTTAGGAAAATAATGTTTAAGAAAATTAGTTATGGACATGACAAAAGTAAGTATGTTTCTATGTGAAGTGTATGCAAGTGAGAGAAGAAAGAAGGATGATGTTTAGCTCTGTTGCGAGCGCGACTGGTGTCGCGAGCGCGACAGAGATCATCTTATTTTATCGTGGTCGCGACTCAGGTCGCGAGCGCGATTCCTAGTGTTTGGTTGGGCTCTGTCGTGAGCGCGACAGAGGCCATTTAACTTTCTGTCGCGATCGCGACAAGGGTCGCGAGCGCGATTCCTTTCTATGCCATGAATAGATGATTGATTGAGCTATTTGACATGAGTTTTGGCTGGTGATTCACATGTGACATAGTGTATAATTTAAGACGTGCGATACCATGCAAGTTATAGTTATAATAATTTGTGGAGCATGTACTAAAATTAAATGTGATTTTAATTAAAGGTTACAAATTGTTATAATTAAGTGAACCATTATTTTTATGAACAATTTATGTATCGGATTATTATGCGATTATAATAAAAGTAGGTACTTTTGAAATAGATTTTATATTATGGCATTAGCATTTCTAAAAGAAACAAGTAAGTTTTAGCCTGCATTAGTTGAGTCGTGGATAATTAGGCATGCCTAATAGAGTTATGTGTAGCTGCAGCCATGTGTACGATTTGGACCCTGATCAGGTCCCCCGATTGGATCTTCGTGATCTTTCTGTTGAATCTTACCTAAGATTCTATGTGAAAATACTTTGGAACAAGAATAAATAGATTGTTTTGATACCCTCGGGTATCTATGTGTTATGAGAATATTTTTTGGTACCTCCGGGTATCTATGTGTTACTCGTTATCCACCCTTTTGACTTAGCAGGCATTAACGAGCATAATTATGTGAACTGAATGATACGTGTGAATTGATAAAGATATGTTAAGCTTTGTATAAATTTATGCACTCAATGAGAATGTGATCACCTTGTGCGATAAGACTTATATTGTGGCATGAGTTGCGCTTCACGCATCTATGGTTTTGGGTCTAATGGGATCCCTATGCATAAATGTGGTAATGTCTTTAATAGTTCATATGCTTTAGCTTTGATTATTTTCTTTGTATTATTAACATGAGTTAATGATACGATAGTAATACATCAATTTGAAGGAAGTAATTAAACGAAAGTGATTATATATATATGAGATACATTTATATGCTTTGAACATGAAGTTAGATCATTAGCGGCTTAATCATGACCTCCTTAATATGTGAGAATTATTGTAATTAGAGATCTGAGTATAGGCTGACCAAAATGATGTGTATGACATGCGATATATGAGTAACAAAACATGAAAAGCATGTATCAAGCAAGACTGTCACCCTATTTAATCTTATAAATGATTGTGATTAAAATATTCTAATTATGATCAATTATGTATATATGTGTTAAATGACTTGATGTTGGTTATCTATTGTGTGTTGTGACTGACGACCATTATGAATGGTCACCCATACTATGTGTTTTCCCCACTAAGCTTTGTGCTTAGCATGGGTTTTTATCCATGCAGGTTTAGAGTTAGTCGTGTCGCCGACGATAATCCGCAACAGTCTGGCCATCCAGTCCATAGTAATAACTAGTGTTTAGGAATTATAGTCTACCTTTTTAATGTAATTCTTAATGAGCATTGTATTGAAGCGATTGGGATGTAATAAAATATTATGAACAATGTAATGATAAGTATATGAATGTCTTTTGTGTTTGTGGATGTTTGTATGTTTTGAGAAAATTTTTGATAGTTCTGCTTATATTACTGTTCCCAGCTTGCTTTGCCGTAGCATTCCTCACCCATCATTACATACTGTCTATGTTTTCCATACAGTATGCTATACGTGGGTGAGGGGTGTTACAATTAAAATAATCTAATTTCTATTTTTTTAATTTTTAATTTTTGCCTACATATTTTATAATTTTTGTTGGAGGAAATATCAAGGAGCTTAAAGAGCCAAAATTGTAATTTATTTTTTTTCTTTTTTTCTTGGGTCTGGACCCGGTGTCTACAGATATATGAATGAAGAACTAAAAATAATGAATTTGATCCATCATTTTGATTAACATTTATTCATCTTTCATGCAAGCCAAGTTGAACTAAAGTTCTAATTTACTCTCTCAACATAAATTAAAATGCTTAAAATATGCAATTAAAATTCTAACTCACAACTTTCATTAATGAATTAGAGGTTTCTAAAGACATATTTTAAGAATAATCACCAACCTATAGCAATTATCTCAATATACCGATTTCTCAAAATATACCTTGATAATGAAACTCTATTAGATGTCAGATAAAGCAAACTCTCGAATTACTTTAACTTGTAAAGATCATGCAAAATATACTAATAGAGAATCTACATTGAAAGATCATGAAAGTAGATGGAAATAGAAAGAATTATAACATGCAAATTCATTGAAATAATATTCATAGAAATATTGGAGAAGAATTAAAAATAAGAGAATAAGATAGAAGCCTTTCAACCCTTTTCTCAATCTCTTGAAATAGATTTTCTTCTCCTTGATCTTCTTCTTCAAAACATAAAACTAAATAGAAATTTTACTAAGAAAAATCAGTCTTGCAAAATACAGAAAAATTACTTAACTAAAATTCATCATCCTAAAATTACAGTTAAACTACATATTTATAGATAATAATTTAAAGATTGTGTCCCTTGAGAATGGTTACAAAGTTTGGTGAAAGAGGTGGCTTTTCAAGTGACTTTCGGCTCAAAACTGCCCCAACGGTCGTCTCTGTCGCGATCGCAACGTTGTCGCGCTCGCGACAGAACGTGCTCCCCTTTTCCTTTCTTTCTTTTCTTCTTTCTTCCTCTGGCTCGTCACGAATCGCAACCTCCCATCACGTGGCATGACTTCGCGTGTGAGTCGTGACTGGTGCTCATGTCTCGCCTTCTCCTCTCTTTCCCTTCTCTTCTTTCTCTTTCCCTTTCTTTCCTGGCCTCTCTGTGTCGTCACGAGTCGTGAGGCATCGTCACGACTCATGACCCTACTTCCTCAGCCCCTCTTCTTCTTTTCCTCCTTCCGTCCACCTTCTCCCTCGCCAGTCACGACTCGTGATATAGCATCACTAGTCGTGACTGGCTCTGTTCTCGTAATCCTCTCCCTTCTTCTCTTCATTTCTCACCTAAAAACACCAGTAAACACAAAAACATGCAATCTAATACAAATAAACATAAACTAACATATATCACATCAAATATACACAATTACATGATTAATTACATAAATACATAGAAAACATATACTATATTATACCTCAATTAAACTCCTATCAAATTCCCCCACACTTAACCCTTGCTTGCCCTCAAGCAAGAGAAAAGAAATAAGAAAATTTAACAGATAGTAAAAATTATTATATAGCACTGTCCATTCAGCATATATATACAAAAATTGCAAAGCTCAACTATCTCAAACACTCACACATATCAGTAAATCAGAATTCAAAATATGCATTGAAAATTCAACAAGTTTTCTAACTTTACTACTTCCAACATAAGAAATATAAAGTCTCAAAAACTAAACATGAATCAAAGAGAGAAAATTGATCATAAAGTTAAAAATTCTAAACTGCTAGTCTCCTTTTAGGACAATTGAAGCTCACTTACCCTTAATCAAATTTCATGGCATTTTTAGACTCTTTTTGCTTTGTTTTTTAAATTTTTTTTTTACATGGATATATATATTTTTCATTTAATTCCATGCATAGCAAGAGAAGTTAATATGGGTGCGTTTTACACTCCATCCCATATTTTTTTTACAATTTTGGATATATATCTTGCTATTTAATTTTGAATTTTGATGGGCGCATTTTATGCTCCATCCCACTGTTTCTTTTTATTTTTCAAGTCCTCATCCATTATTGAAAAGAAATAAGGGCAAGTATTATGGCTATAGTTTCCATAGGCAACTAGAAACCTAAAACTTTAACTAAATGAGCAAATTCTAACTTTAAAAACATGGTTAGTAAAAAGACTAAATAATCTATAATGTTGAAATAAGTAAAACCAAATAACTTGAAAAACTTAAAACACATACCAAAAATTTTGAAAAACTGATAAAAATGAGCATAAAAGATAATGGACTTAACAACCTATATAATATACCAAATGAACAATACATTATAATAAAGCTTACTCAAAAGCTTACTTGAAATAAGAACACACAAACAAAAATAATCATGCATTTTACATAGACAATACATAAAAAAATTTATAAAACATAAGTAATCAAAAACATCACAACACAGTCACTAATTCCCCCACACTTAGAACCAACATTGTTCTCAATGGAAAGAAATAAAACAAAACAAACAATTAAAAGAAAAAAAACAATTAAAATAAAGAACAGAAATACTCCCCTATCATGGTGAAGGTGGAGGTGATGGTACCACAAATCCAGCTTGGGTGATGAAGTTATCAAACTTGTACTCCAAACGCCTTTGACGTCGCACTATAGAGGACAGCTGATCTTGCATATGAGATAACATCATTGGTATGGTATTGGTAGATGAGCCAACATCAGGGTTAGGAGCCACATTTGCTGGAACATCAGGCAAAATTTCATCTTCACTAGCCCCCACATCACCACCCTCTTCCTCTTGTGCCTCTACTTGTGGCGCAGAAGGTCCAGCAATGTCCCTCCAACAAGACCTCGAATGTGATGGAATTTCCTGAAAATCATTACTGACAACTTCTCCACGGACAAAAAGATGTTTAGTAAAATAAATACAAGGACGATGTCTATGATAACACCGAAAATCAACATGTTAATGTCTTGCAAGAACAGTAATAATATGCCCATGAGTTATAGGTGATTCATGTCTGCCAACACAATTCAACAACTGACTGATAACCCAATAGGACCAACACACATTCTTTCTTTTATGTACACACCACATCAAAAATAGTTCATTAAGAGAAACTCTATTAAATTCAGACCTATTGAAAATCAAAGAAGCAAAAATCTTATGCAAAACCTAATATTTTAAATCCTTGATAAACATTGATTTAGCATCTCTAGCTTTATATGGTGTTTGCAAATCAGTTAAAAAGGTCCAAAATCTATTAGGTTTAAAAGATTTAGGTGGATCAAACAAACTAGTTTGTGAAAATCCAAACATACGATTCATCATAAATAAGTCAGAGTGTGTGCTTTACCATCCAAACGAAAATCAATCAAATATTCATTATCCTCATTCATTTTCAAAGATGTATAAAATTCAAGCATTAAATCAGGATAAATATCTTCATGCATATTGGCAAATCTAAGGAAACCACAGTTAGTCAACATCTCAATCACAGTATTTAACATACCCACTTGCTCTAATAAATCGGATGGGAAATACTTACATTGTGAAAATTTTCTGTCACAGAGAGTAAGAAATTGACTACCTTCATCCACAGAAAATATGGGAAATCCAGCACAAAAGGAATCAGAAATGTCACCCTCTTCAGCCTCCTGCCTTGCTTGTTCAATTCTTGAAATGGAAGGGTTTTTGGTTCTAACCATTGTGGATTAGTGAAACAAAGATTGAAAGAAGACAGATAGTAAAATGGAACTGCTAACGAAGAAAGAAACAAAGATGAGGAAAATGCCGAAATTAACCAAGAAACGAAGTACCGAAATAACTAAGAACAATGAAAATGAAATAAAAAGAACCACGTACAGATCCCTAACAGATTTGCTCACAAAGAAGAAAGAAAAGTAATAAACCACAATGAATGCTAAATGAAGAAACGTAACAGAAAAATGAAGATTAAATGTCACACCCCAAAATAGCCCTGGTCGGATTGTGCATGCTAAGTCGGGATCGGAAGGGTATTTCAGTAATTTGTGTTTGAGAAATTTGAAGTGTTATTTGTCTAAGGACTAAAGAGCATTAAGACAAGATATTTATTAAGGAAAGGTTTGGGTGCATGTGAGGGTATGGTACTTTGATTTGGCATGTTGAGTGGATTGTGTGGTCCTATTAGGATCTGCCATGTGGATTGTTTGGTGGGCATTGAATGAAGAATAGAAGAAGAAGTAAGAGAGTGAGAGAGGAAAAACACAGATTGCAACCCGATCTCCCCTCTCACGCCTGCCCCTCTTCTTCTCTTCTCCTTTCTCTGCTTCTCCTTTCTTTCACGTTTTGCTTGGGTTGTGTTTGGCTTGGATTGTTCTTTGTTTGAAGAGGTGAGTTGGTTTAAGATTTGCCACGTGCTGTGTTTCTTCTTCCTAGTTTTATTTCAGTTAGGGTTTGGCTAAGACTTTGTGGGTTTCTTGTTTTGCAAGCCTTGGATTGTAAGAAGAAGCAAAGTAAAGGAAAGGAAAGGATTGAGCAGTGATCTTGAAGCGTGATTTTGGATCGTCATTTCCAGGTTTGGGAGCTCTGTTTACTGCATTTGAAGTTCTTAGTGTTTTTGCCCTACTTCTCACTTAGGATGTATATGTGTTTGCATTTCTGGAATTTGGTATATTTGGCATGTGTTTATGCATGACCTATGTGATTAGATGTGTTACTAAGGCAGGCGTAAGATTGAATTAAAAGTGCTGAGTTTAACTTGCTGTGATTTTAGGGTTTCTGTTCTTGAAATAACCAGGAGTGTGATTATGCTTGATTTTGATTGTTTTGATTAATTTCTTGAATGTTGAGTTTAAATTGATCTTGAGTATGTTGTGTTATGTATTTGTGTGATAAAGAATGAGTTTATGCATGATTGAATGAATTCTGAAGGGTTTTAGAATGGATTTCTGGAAAACGATGGAGAATGTGCAGATTTGCGATTTCGGGGAAGAAGAAGAGGGCAAGAGAAGTAGCTCACGTGACGTGAGCTAGGCTCACGTTACGTGAGCAGATTGCTCACGTTACGTGAGCAATGCTCACGCGACGTGAGCAATGCTCACGCGACGTGAGCAATGCTCACGTTACGTGAGCAATGCTCACGCGGCGTGAGCTATGCTCACGCCACGTGAGCAACCCTCACGTGACGTGAGGTCTCCCAGATCTTCTGTTTTGCTTCTGTTTTTCCTTCCCAAGTGTCCAGTTTTTATAAAATGATTTCCAAACGCTTTTTATAGTATTTTCCTTACTGTGTGCTATGTTATCTTGCTGATATGACTGATTATTCCAATTTATTTGGTATTAATAATATGTTATTTATGACAAGTTATATGTGGTATTTTGGAATAAGTTGTGGATTACAATGATCCTGTTAAATGACTGTGGGATTTTAACAGTATGGTTTGGACTGTAATATGTTTATTATTGTGATATGTATTGCACGTCATATTTTGAATGCGAAGGATTTATAAAGGTTAACTTTCTGACTGTTAGTTCTTAAACATGTTCTGTCTTAATGTGAATTATGTTATGCATATCTTTAGTCTGCTTCTTTTTTAAGAATAATTTGCCATGCTTAAGATTATGTAGTAACTTTCCCCGATTTAGATGATGCGTCTTTGGTCATTAGCATAATATGTTTCCACATGTGTTCCTGATATGCTTTAGTAAATTAAGTAGGGATAAAATACGATTGATTGACCTATTGCATGTTTCAGAATATGACCTGAATGAGGTATGATTGATATTATGCTATGCTATATTTATTTGAATAATATGGTTAATGTATGAATGCATGATTATGCTTTAGTCTGGGAATTCAAAGTGTTATGTTTAAATGTAATTTGGACTATGCATGATTTATACATAGTAACCTCACCTAAAACATATGTTTAGGATTATGTTTTGATAACCATTGGCATGGTAGTACCTCTTTACCTGATTCTTGGCATGCTTTAGAGCATTGTTTAATGTTAAAGTGTATGGACCGTAATATGTTTTGCAATGCAAATTGCATGATATATGACCGGCGTTATGAGCTTATTTATATGTCTATTGTCCTCTGGTTTATGCATGATATGTATATATTTATGCGTTATGCGATTTGAAGCGTGAATTGTTTTATGCATGACCTGCGAGAGTCAGTCTAGTGGATAGTTAGGCATGCCTAATAGAGTCATCAGTAGCTGCAGCGCCCTTTGAACGTTTGGACCCTGATCAGGTCCCCCGTATGGTTCCTCGCGAACCCCCCATCAGTATGGATCCTCGTGATCCTTTTTAATGAATTTGGATCGGGTTAAGATCCCCCATCAGTAAAATGCTTTTGTGATAAATAAAATGGTTTTCGACTTGTACCCGTAAGGTACTAATCAGTTCAGTACACTCGTTATCCACTATTGTGAGTCAGCAGGTGCTTTATTGGTTGGTATTGCTTTGAAATAACTATACGAATGTGATATCCGTTTGAGCTTGATAAGGATTTCAGGAATCAGTTTATATGCATATGAATGTGACTATGGGCTTCAGAATGTATGTCTGTTTTAAGTAAGCATGACTTTACATTTAACATGATTATCCATACTTGTCATGTGATTTGTTATAAGTTTCTGATTGCTTTGAAATGATTTGATTGATGTATTTAAGTATATGACTTCAGCATAGTTTTGTTATATATATTAGCATGTGAACCGAAGCAGCTGTGATGGTAAGTATGTGATGATTATTGTACTTTCTGCATGATGATGATATGAATGTAATACTAAGTGGTTACGTCTTCAGTCTCCGTTATCAGAGTGTTTTTGCATGATGCTTAATATATTAGAGTTGCGCAGCGGTATTGTGATGCTCTAAATGTTATCCTTTGGATAGTTGACTAGTGTATGTGTTTGGCATGTCTAAGTATGTTCAATAGCTAGCACTCTCAACATGATGATTGGGTTGTCAGTTCCTGCACAGGTACTTAGTTATGTCATTTTTGCTTGTGTTAAGCTCATGTGACTCCGCACGGTAAGATGTGGATATTTGCTACCTATGTAGGTTTATGCATGTGTTATAGTATGAAGTTCAGCTTGATGATGCTTGTAATGTGTATTATATTATGTCTGTTTTGGCCTATCCTGGACATGAGTTTATGGTCTGTTTGTGAGTTATTGATTGAATGCCTTTATTATGCAGCCTGATTATTGATATGCTATGAATATCCGCATTTGCCATTTGAATGTGTTTTGCCTTGACGACCATTGTGAATGGCCGTCCATATTCTTGTGTGTTCTCCCCACTAAGCGTTATCGCTTAGCACGGATTTCCTTTCCGTACAGGTGGCAGGTTTGGTTCTGTTCGAGTCGCGCTTCTGCAAGGTCGGCCACGTAGGAGTTAGAAGTTCTGTATTTTGTTCAACTACTGTATTTCAGCTTTTATAATTCTGTAGTATTGTATATGTAATTATTATGTTTCGTTCTTGAGTTTTCTTTTGGGAATGTAATAGTTAGTATGTCCTTATGTTTAGTTATTCCTTTGTTTTATTATTTCGATTATGCTTCCGTTGAATGGTTATATGTATGCCTTTGTGTATGCTTTTGCTTAGTGCCTGCGTGTGCGTGAGTTATTGCATGTTCAGTCTGTACCGCAAGGTAAGTCAATGTAAGTTTTTAATTAACCCGTATTTCTGTATGCATGTTATGTATGAATGTATGCTTCCGCATTGTGCATGTGTATATCGGTATATGTGAGCGTCGTGTAGCACGTCCGTCGGCGTCCTTCCAACGGGGACGGCGATGGGGGTGTTACAGTAAGTGGTATCAGAGCCCAGGTTTGATGGTTCTGGGTATGTTGTTTGTTTTGTGTTGAGTCTTTGCATGAGAGTCGGTTTTGTGTCATGGCCTACTGCAGATGCGTCTTGTTTTGTGTCATGTCTAGATGGAGTCTGATCCTAGTGAGAATGTGGGCGAGACAACGGAAAGTGTGAACCGAGTTAGTGCTAATCAGGATGTTTCCGAGCGTCCTCCAGTTGAAGATTCTGGTCGTGTTTCTGATGATAGGGCATTAGTACAAGGATTGATTCGGATTTTGGATAGATTGACTGCTCCTCGTGCTTCTCAAGAAGTTGTGCGGCATGTTCCTCAGAAGAGAAAAGGAACGGTTAGTGAAGTGTCAGCAGGGAAGAGGGTTCGAGAACCTTCAGTGTATCAACAATATCAGAAGCAACATGGGATCAAGTGTAAGAAGTGGGTACCGTCAGTATGTCAGCATTGCCAGAAGCGACATCGTGGTCCATGTAGGAAGCTTTTAGGTGCTTGTTTCAGGTGTGGCAGTATGGAACACCGGATTGCCGATTGTCCTAAGAAGAGGAATGAGAGTCTAGCTGGGCAAGCTAGAAAGGATGTGGAGGATTTGCTCAGATCTTCTCGAGTGTCTTCAGAGTTTGTAGCGTCTAGCAAGGATTCGAAGGAGACTGCAGGTTCTTCTGCTAAGTTACTTTGCAAGCTTTTGTTTAAGTAAGTTTTTTTTGTTTGGGTTGTGTGGATGTAAGTGTTTCGCTGTGAATTTCGAGGACGAAATTATTTTAGGAGGGAAGAGTTGTCACACCCCAAAATAGCCCTGGTCGGATTGTGCATGCTAAGTCGGGATCGGAAGGGTATTTCAGTAATTTGTGTTTGAGAAATTTGAAGTGTTATTTGTCTAAGGACTAAAGAGTATTAAGACAAGATATTTATTAAGGAAAGGTTTGGGTGCATGTGAGGGTATGGTACTTTGATTTGGCATGTTGAGTGGATTGTGTGGTCCTATTAGGATCTGCCATGTGGATTGTTTGGTGGGCATTGAATGAAGAATAGAAGAAGAAGTAAGAGAGTGAGAGAGGAAAAACACAAATTGCAACCCGATCTCCCCTCTCACGCCTGCCCCTCTTCTTCTCTTCTCCTTTCTCTGCTTCTCCTTTCTTTCACGTTTGGCTTGGGTTGTGTTTGGCTTGGATTGTTCTTTGTTTGAAGAGGTGAGTTGGTTTAAGATTTGCTACGTGCTGTGTTTCTTCTTCCTGGTTTTATTTCAGTTAGGGTTTGGCTAAGACTTTGTGGGTTTCTTGTTTGTGCAAGCCTTGGATTGTAAGAATAAGCAAAGTAAAGGCAAGGAAAGGATTGAGCAGTGATCTTAAAGCGTGATTTTGGATCGTCATTTCCAGGTTTGGGAGCTCTGTTTACTGCATTTGAAGTTCTTAGTGTTTTTGCCCTACTTCTCACTTAGGATGTATATGTGTTTGCATTTCTGGAATTTGGAATATTTGGCATGTGTTTATGCATGACCTATGTGATTAGATGTGTTACTAAGGCAGGCGTAAGATTGAATTAAAAGTGCTGAGTTTAACTTGCTGTGATTTTAGGGTTTCTATTCTTGAAATAACCAGGAGTGTGATTATGCTTGATTTTGATTGTTTTGATTAATTTCTGGAATGTTGAGTTTAAATTGATCTTGAGTATGTTGTGTTATGTATTTGTGTGATAAAGAATGAGTTTATGCATGATTGAATGAATTCTGAAGGGTTTTAGAATGGATTTCTGGAAAACGATGGACAATGTGCAGATTTGCGATTTCGGGGAAGAAGAAGAGGGCAAGAGAAGTAGCTCACGTGACGTGAGCTAGGCTCACGTTACGTGAGCAGATTGCTCACGTTACGTGAGCAATGCTCACGAGGCGTGAGCTATGCTCACGCGACGTGAGCAACCCTCACGTGACGTGAGGTCTCCCAGATCTTCTGTTTTGCTTCTGTTTTTCCTTCCCAAGTGTCCAGTTTTTATAAAATGATTTCCAAACGCTTTTTATAGTATTTTCCTTACTGTGTGCTATGTTATCTTGCTGATATGACTGATTATTCCAATTTATTTGGTATTAATAATATGTTATTTATGACAAGTTATATGTGGTATTTTGGAATAAGTTGTGGATTACAATGATCCTGTTAAATGACTGTGGGATTTTAACAGTATGGTTTGGACTGTAATATGTTTATTATTGTGATATGTATTGCACGTCATATTTTGAATGCGAAGGATTTATAAAGGTTAACTTTCTGACTGTTAGTTCTTAAACATGTTCTGTCTTAATGTGAATTATGTTATGCATATCTTTAGTCTGCTTCTTTTTTAAGAATAATTTGCCATGCTTAAGATTATGTAGTAACTTTCCCCGATTTAGATGATGCGTCTTTGGTCATTAGCATAATATGTTTCCACATGTGTTCCTGATATGCTTTAGTAAATTAAGTAGGGATAAAATACGATTGATTGACCTATTGCATGTTTCAGAATATGACCTGAATGAGGTATGATTGATATTATGCTATGCTATATTTATTTGAATAATATGGTTAATGTATGAATGCATGATTATGCTTTAGTCTGGGAATTCAAAGTGTTATGTTTAAATGTAATTTGGACTATGCATGATTTATACATAGTAACCTCACCTAAAACATATGTTTAGGATTATGTTTTGATAACCATTGGTATGGTAGTACCTCTTTACCTGATTCTTGGCATGCTTTAGAGCATTGTTTAATGTTAAAGTGTATGGACCGTAATATGTTTTGCAATGCAAATTGCATGATATATGACCGGCGTTATGAGCTTATTTATATGTCTATTGTCCTCTGGTTTATGCATGATATGTATATATTTATGCGTTATGCGATTTGAAGCGTGAATTGTTTTATGCATGACCTGCGAGAGTCAGTCTAGTGGATAGTTAGGCATGCCTAATAGAGTCATCAGTAGCTGCAGCGCCCTTTGAACGTTTGGACCCTGATCAGGTCCCCCGTATGGTTCCTCGCGAACCCCCCATCAGTATGGATCCTCGTGATCCTTTTTAATGAATTTGGATCGGGTTAAGATCCCCCATCAGTAAAATGCTTTTGTGATAAATAAAATGGTTTTCGACTTGTACCCGTAAGGTACTAATCAGTTCAGTACACTCGTTATCCACTATTGTGAGTCAGCAGGTGCTTTATTGGTTGGTATTGCTTTGAAATAACTATACGAATGTGATATCCGTTTGAGCTTGATAAGGATTTCAGGAATCAGTTTATATGCATATGAATGTGACTATGGGCTTCAGAATGTATGTCTGTTTTAAGTAAGCATGACTTTACATTTAACATGATTATCCATACTTGTCATGTGATTTGTTATAAGTTTCTGATTGCTTTGAAATGATTTGATTGATGTATTTAAGTATATGACTTCAGCATAGTTTTGTTATATATATTAGCATGTGAACCGAAGCAGCTGTGATGGTAAGTATGTGATGATTATTGTACTTTCTGCATGATGATGATATGAATGTAATACTAAGTGGTTACGTCTTCAGTCTCCGCTATCAGAGTGTTTTTGCATGATGCTTAATATATTAGAGTTGCGCAGCGGTATTGTGATGCTCTAAATGTTATCCTTTGGATAGTTGACTAGTGTATGTGTTTGGCATGTCTAAGTATGTTCAATAGCTAGCACTCTCAAAATGATGATTGGGTTGTCAGTTCCTGCACAGGTACTTAGTTATGTCATTTTTGCTTGTGTTAAGCTCATGTGACTCCGCACGGTAAGATGTGGATATTTGCTACCTATGTAGGTTTATGCATGTGTTATAGTATGAAGTTCAGCTTGATGATGCTTGTAATGTGTATTATATTATGTCTGTTTTGGCCTATCCTGGACATGAGTTTATGGTCTGTTTGTGAGTTATCGATTGAATGCCTTTATTATGCAGCCTGATTATTGATATGCTATGAATATCCGCATTTGCCATTTGAATGTGTTTTGCCTTGACGACCATTGTGAATGGCCGTCCATATTCTTGTGTTTTCTCCCCACTAAGCGTTATCGCTTAGCACGGATTTCCTTTCCGTGCAGGTGGCAGGTTTGGTTCTGTTCGAGTCGCGCTTCTGCAAGGTCGGCCACGTAGGAGTTAGAAGTTCTGTATTTTGTTCAACTACTGTATTTTAGCTTTTGTAATTCTGTAGTATTGTATATGTAATTATTATGTTTCGTTCTTGAGTTTTCTTTTGGGAATGTAATAGTTAGTATGTCCTTATGTTTAGTTATTCCTTTGTTTTATTATTTCGATTATGCTTCCGTTGAATGGTCATATGTATGCCTTTGTGTATGCTTTTGCTTAGTGCCTGCGTGTGCGTGAGTTATTGCATGTTCAGTCTGTACCGCAAGGTAAGTCAATGTAAGTTTTTAATTAACCCGTATTTCTGTATGCATGTTATGTATGAATGTATGCTTCCGCATTGTGCATGTGTATATCGGTATATGTGAGCGTCGTGTAGCACGTCCGTCGGCGTCCTTCTAACGGGGACGGCGATGGGGGTGTTACAGTAAGTGGTATCAGAGCCCAGGTTTGATGGTTCTGGGTATGTTGTTTATTTTGTGTTGAGTCTTTGCATGAGAGTCGGTTTTGTGTCGTGGCCTACTGCAGATGCGTCTTGTTTTGTGTCATGTCTAGATGGAGTCTGATCCTAGTGAGAATGTGGGCGAGATAACGGAAAGTGTGAACCGAGTTAGTGCTAATCAGGATGTTTCCGAGCGTCCTCCAGTTGAAGATTCTGGTCGTGTTTCTGATGATAGGGCATTAGTACAAGGATTGATTCGAATTTTGGATAGATTGACTGCTCCTCGTGCTTCTCAAGAAGTTGTGCGGCATGTTCCTCAGAAGAGAAAAGGAACGGTTAGTGAAGTGTCAGCAGGGAAGAGGGTTCGAGAACCTTCAGTGTATCAACAATGTCAGAAGCAACATGGGATCAAGTGTAAGAAGTGGGTACCGTCAGTATGTCAGCATTGCCAGAAGCGACATCGTGGTCCATGTAGGAAGCTTTTAGGTGCTTGTTTCAGGTGTGGCAGTATGGAACACCAGATTGCCGATTGTCCTAAGAAGAGGAATGAGAGTCTAGTTGGGCAAGCTAGAAAGGATGTGGAGGATTTGCTCAGATCTTCTCGAGTGTCTTCAGAGTTTGTAGCGTCTAGCAAGGATTCGAAGGAGACTGCAGGTTCTTCTGGTAAGTTACTTTGCAAGCTTTTGTTTAAGTAAGTTTTGTTTGTTTGGGTTGTGTGGATGTAAGTGTTTCGCTGTGAATTTCGAGGACGAAATTCTTTTATGAGGGAAGAGTTGTCACACCCCAAAATAGCCCTGGTCGGATTGTGCATGCTAAGTCGGGATCGGAAGGGTATTTCAGTAATTTGTGTTTGAGAAATTTGAAGTGTTATTTGTCTAAGGACTAAAGAGTATTAAGACAAGATATTTATTAAGGAAAGGTTTGGGTGCATGTGAGGGTATGGTACTTTGATTTGGCATGTTGAGTGGATTGTGTGGTCCTATTAGGATCTGCCATGTGGATTGTTTGGTGGGCATTGAATGAAGAATAGAAGAAGAAGTAAGAGAGTGAGAGAGGAAAAACACAGATTGCAACCCGATCTCCCCTCTCACGCCTGCCCCTCTTCTTCTCTTCTCCTTTCTCTGCTTCTCCTTTCTTTCACGTTTGGCTTGGGTTGTGTTTGGCTTGGATTGTTCTTTGTTTGAAGAGGTGAGTTGGTTTAAGATTTGCTACGTGCTGTGTTTCTTCTTCCTGGTTTTATTTCAGTTAGGGTTTGGCTAAGACTTTGTGGGTTTCTTGTTTGTGCAAGCCTTGGATTGTAAGAATAAGCAAAGTAAAGGCAAGGAAAGGATTGAGCAGTGATCTTGAAGCGTGATTTTGGATCGTCATTTCCAGGTTTGGGAGCTCTGTTTACTGCATTTGAAGTTCTTAGTGTTTTTGCCCTACTTCTCACTTAGGATGTATATGTGTTTGCATTTCTGGAATTTGGTATATTTGGCATGTGTTTATGCATGACCTATGTGATTAGATGTGTTACTAAGGCAGGCGTAAGATTTAATTAAAAGTGCTGAGTTTAACTTGCTGTGATTTTAGGGTTTCTGTTCTTGAAATAACCAGGAGTGTGATTATGCTTGATTTTGATTGTTTTGATTAATTTCTTGAATGTTGAGTTTAAATTGATCTTGAGTATGTTGTGTTATGTATTTGTGTGATAAAGAATGAGTTTATGCATGATTGAATGAATTCTGAAGGGTTTTAGAATGGATTTCTGGAAAACGATGGAGAATGTGCAGATTTGCGATTTCGGGGAAGAAGAAGAGGGCAAGAGAAGTAGCTCACGTGACGTGAGCTAGGCTCACGTTACGTGAGCAGATTGCTCACGTTACGTGAGCAATGCTCACGCGACGTGAGCAATGCTCACGCGGCGTGAGCTATGCTCACGCCACGTGAGCAACCCTCACGTGACGTGAGGTCTCCCAGATCTTCTGTTTTGCTTCTGTTTTTCCTTCCCAAGTGTCCAGTTTTTATAAAATGATTTCCAAACGCTTTTTATAGTATTTTCCTTACTGTGTGCTATGTTATCTTGCTGATATGACTGATTATTCCAATTTATTTGGTATTAATAATATGTTATTTATGACAAGTTATATGTGGTATTTTGGAATAAGTTGTGGATTACAATGATCCTGTTAAATGACTGTGGGATTTTAACAGTATGGTTTGGACTGTAATATGTTTATTATTGTGATATGTATTGCACGTCATATTTTGAATGCGAAGGATTTATAAAGGTTAACTTTCTGACTGTTAGTTCTTAAACATGTTCTGTCTTAATGTGAATTATGTTATGCATATCTTTAGTCTGCTTCTTTTTTAAGAATAATTTGCCATGCTTAAGATTATGTAGTAACTTTCCCCGATTTAGATGATGCGTCTTTGGTCATTAGCATAATATGTTTCCACATGTGTTCCTGATATGCTTTAGTAAATTAAGTAGGGATAAAATACGATTGATTGACCTATTGCATGTTTCAGAATATGACCTGAATGAGGTATGATTGATATTATGCTATGCTATATTTATTTGAATAATATGGTTAATGTATGAATGCATGATTATGCTTTAGTCTGGGAATTCAAAGTGTTATGTTTAAATGTAATTTGGACTATGCATGATTTATACATAGTAACCTCACCTAAAACATATGTTTAGGATTATGTTTTGATAACCATTGGCATGGTAGTACCTCTTTACCTGATTCTTGGCATGCTTTAGAGCATTGTTTAATGTTAAAGTGTATGGACCGTAATACGTTTTGCAATGCAAATTGCATGATATATGACCGGCGTTATGAGCTTATTTATATGTCTATTGTCCTCTGGTTTATGCATGATATGTATATATTTATGCGTTATGCGATTTGAAGCGTGAATTGTTTTATGCATGACCTGCGAGAGTCAGTCTAGTGGATAGTTAGGCATGCCTAATAGAGTCATCAGTAGCTGCAGCGCCCTTTGAACGTTTGGACCCTGATCAGGTCCCCCGTATGGTTCCTCGCGAACCCCCCATCAGTATGGATCCTCGTGATCCTTTTTAATGAATTTGGATCGGGTTAAGATCCCCCATCAGTAAAATGCTTTTGTGATAAATAAAATGGTTTTCGACTTGTACCCGTAAGGTACTAATCAGTTCAGTACACTCGTTATCCACTATTGTGAGTCAGCAGGTGCTTTATTGGTTGGTATTGCTTTGAAATAACTATACGAATGTGATATCCGTTTGAGCTTGATAAGGATTTCAGGAATCAGTTTATATGCATATGAATGTGACTATGGGCTTCAGAATGTATGTCTGTTTTAAGTAAGCATGACTTTACATTTAACATGATTATCCATACTTGTCATGTGATTTGTTATAAGTTTCTGATTGCTTTGAAATGATTTGATTGATGTATTTAAGTATATGACTTCAGCATAGTTTTGTTATATATATTAGCATGTGAACCGAAGCAGCTGTGATGGTAAGTATGTGATGATTATTGTACTTTCTGCATGATGATGATATGAATGTAATACTAAGTGGTTACGTCTTCAGTCTCCGCTATCAGAGTGTTTTTGCATGATGCTTAATATATTAGAGTTGCGCAGCGGTATTGTGATGCTCTAAATGTTATCCTTTGGATAGTTGACTAGTGTATGTGTTTGGCATGTCTAAGTATGTTCAATAGCTAGCACTCTCAACATGATGATTGGGTTGTCAGTTCCTGCACAGGTACTTAGTTATGTCATTTTTGCTTGTGTTAAGCTCATGTGACTCCGCACGGTAAGATGTGGATATTTGCTACCTATGTAGGTTTATGCATGTGTTATAGTATGAAGTTCAGCTTGATGATGCTTGTAATGTGTATTATATTATGTCTGTTTTGGCCTATCCTGGACATGAGTTTATGGTCTGTTTGTGAGTTATCGATTGAA
Source organism: Excoecaria cochinchinensis (assembly GCA_947683425.1). Taxonomy (NCBI): domain Eukaryota; kingdom Viridiplantae; phylum Streptophyta; class Magnoliopsida; order Malpighiales; family Euphorbiaceae; genus Excoecaria; species Excoecaria cochinchinensis. Next base: position 11,104,864 of record CANTUQ010000009.1, read on the forward strand.
TGCCTTTATTATGCAGCCTGATTATTGATATGCTATGAATATCCGCATTTGCCATTTGAATGTGTTTTGCCTTGACGACCATTGTGAATGGCCGTCCATATTCTTGTGTGTTCTCCCCACTAAGCGTTATCGCTTAGCACGGATTTCCTTTCCGTGCAGGTGGCAGGTTTGGTTCTGTTCGAGTCGCGCTTCTGCAAGGTCGGCCACGTAGGAGTTAGAAGTTCTGTATTTTGTTCAACTACTGTATTTCAGCTTTTATAATTCTGTAGTATTGTATATGTAATTATTATGTTTCGTTCTTGAGTTTTCTTTTGGGAATGTAATAGTTAGTATGTCCTTATGTTTAGTTATTCCTTTGTTTTATTATTTCGATTATGCTTCCGTTGAATGGTTATATGTATGCCTTTGTGTATGCTTTTGCTTAGTGCCTGCGTGTGCGTGAGTTATTGCATGTTCAGTCTGTACCGCAAGGTAAGTCAATGTAAGTTTTTAATTAACCCGTATTTCTGTATGCATGTTATGTATGAATGTATGCTTCCGCATTGTGCATGTGTATATCGGTATATGTGAGCGTCGTGTAGCACGTCCGTCGGCGTCCTTCCAACGGGGACGGCGATGGGGGTGTTACAGTAAGTGGTATCAGAGCCCAGGTTTGATGGTTCTGGGTATGTTGTTTGTTTTGTGTTGAGTCTTTGCATGAGAGTCGGTTTTGTGTCATGGCCTACTGCAGATGCGTCTTGTTTTGTGTCATGTCTAGATGGAGTCTGATCCTAGTGAGAATGTGGGCGAGATAACGGAAAGTGTGAACCGAGTTAGTGCTAATCAGGATGTTTCCGAGCGTCCTCCAGTTGAAGATTCTGGTCGTGTTTCTGATGATAGGGCATTAGTACAAGGATTGATTCGGATTTTGGATAGATTGACTGCTCCTCGTGCTTCTCAAGAAGTTGTGCGGCATGTTCCTCAGAAGAGAAAAGGAACGGTTAGTGAAGTGTCAGCAGGGAAGAGGGTTCGAGAACCTTCAGTGTATCAACAATATCAGAAGCAACATGGGATCAAGTGTAAGGAGTGGGTACCGTCAGTATGTCAGCATTGCCAGAAGCGACATCGTGGTCCATGTAGGAAGCTTTTAGGTGCTTGTTTCAGGTGTGGCAGTATGGAACACCGGATTGCCGATTGTCCTAAGAAGAGGAATGAGAGTCTAGCTGGGCAAGCTAGAAAGGATGTGGAGGATTTGCTCAGATCTTCTCGAGTGTCTTCAGAGTTTGTAGCGTCTAGCAAGGATTCGAAGGAGACTGCAGGTTCTTCTGGTAAGTTACTTTGCAAGCTTTTGTTTAAGTAAGTTTTTTTTGTTTGGGTTGTGTGGATGTAAGTGTTTCGCTGTGAATTTCGAGGACGAAATTCTTTTAGGAGGGAAGAGTTGTCACACCCCAAAATAGCCCTGGTCGGATTGTGCATGCTAAGTCGGGATCGGAAGGGTATTTCAGTAATTTGTGTTTGAGAAATTTGAAGTGTTATTTGTCTAAGGACTAAAGAGTATTAAGACAAGATATTTATTAAGGAAAGGTTTGGGTGCATGTGAGGGTATGGTACTTTGATTTGGCATGTTGAGTGGATTGTGTGGTCCTATTAGGATCTGCCATGTGGATTGTTTGGTGGGCATTGAATGAAGAATAGAAGAAGAAGTAAGAGAGTGAGAGAGGAAAAACACAGATTGCAACCCGATCTCCCCTCTCACGCCTGCCCCTCTTCTTCTCTTCTCCTTTCTCTGCTTCTACTTTCTTTCACGTTTGGCTTGGGTTGTGTTTGGCTTGGATTGTTCTTTGTTTGAAGAGGTGAGTTGGTTTAAGATTTGCTACGTGCTGTGTTTCTTCTTCCTGGTTTTATTTCAGTTAGGGTTTGGCTAAGACTTTGTGGGTTTCTTGTTTGTGCAAGCCTTGGATTGTAAGAATAAGCAAAGTAAAGGCAAGGAAAGGATTGAGCAGTGATCTTAAAGCGTGATTTTGGATCGTCATTTCCAGGTTTGGGAGCTCTGTTTACTGCATTTGAAGTTCTTAGTGTTTTTGCCCTACTTCTCACTTAGGATGTATATGTGTTTGCATTTCTGGAATTTGGAATATTTGGCATGTGTTTATGCATGACCTATGTGATTAGATGTGTTACTAAGGCAGGCGTAAGATTGAATTAAAAGTGCTAAGTTTAACTTGCTGTGATTTTAGGGTTTCTATTCTTGAAATAACCAGGAGTGTGATTATGCTTGATTTTGATTGTTTTGATTAATTTCTGGAATGTTGAGTTTAAATTGATCTTGAGTATGTTGTGTTATGTATTTGTGTGATAAAGAATGAGTTTATGCATGATTGAATGAATTCTGAAGGGTTTTAGAATGGATTTCTGGAAAACGATGGACAATGTGCAGATTTGCGATTTCGGGGAAGAAGAAGAGGGCAAGAGAAGTAGCTCACGTGACGTGAGCTAGGCTCACGTTACGTGAGCAGATTGCTCACGTTACGTGAGCAATGCTCACGCGACGTGAGCAATGCTCACGAGGCGTGAGCTATGCTCACGCGACGTGAGCAACCCTCACGTGACGTGAGGTCTCCCAGATCTTCTGTTTTTCCTTCCCAAGTGTCCAGTTTTTATAAAATGATTTCCAAACGCTTTTTATAGTATTTTCCTTACTGTGTGCTATGTTATCTTGCTGATATGACTGATTATTCCAATTTATTTGGTATTAATAATATGTTATTTATGACAAGTTATATGTGGTATTTTGGAATAAGTTGTGGATTACAATGATCCTGTTAAATGACTGTGGGATTTTAACAGTATGGTTTGGACTGTAATATGTTTATTATTGTGATATGTATTGCACGTCATATTTTGAATGCGAAGGATTTATAAAGGTTAACTTTCTGACTGTTAGTTCTTAAACATGTTCTGTCTTAATGTGAATTATGTTATGCATATCTTTAGTCTGCTTCTTTTTTAAGAATAATTTGCCATGCTTAAGATTATGTAGTAACTTTCCCCGATTTAGATGATGCGTCTTTGGTCATTAGCATAATATGTTTCCACATGTGTTCCTGATATGCTTTAGTAAATTAAGTAGGGATAAAATACGATTGATTGACCTATTGCATGTTTCAGAATATGACCTGAATGAGGTATGATTGATATTATGCTATGCTATATTTATTTGAATAATATGGTTAATGTATGAATGCATGATTATGCTTTAGTCTGGGAATTCAAAGTGTTATGTTTAAATGTAATTTGGACTATGCATGATTTATACATAGTAACCTCACCTAAAACATATGTTTAGGATTATGTTTTGATAACCATTGGCATGGTAGTACCTCTTTACCTGATTCTTGGCATGCTTTAGAGCATTGTTTAATGTTAAAGTGTATGGACCGTAATACGTTTTGCAATGCAAATTGCATGATATATGACCGGCGTTATGAGCTTATTTATATGTCTATTGTCCTCTGGTTTATGCATGATATGTATATATTTATGCGTTATGCGATTTGAAGCGTGAATTGTTTTATGCATGACCTGCGAGAGTCAGTCTAGTGGATAGTTAGGCATGCCTAATAGAGTCATCAGTAGCTGCAGCGCCCTTTGAACGTTTGGACCCTGATCAGGTCCCCCGTATGGTTCCTCGCGAACCCCCCATCAGTATGGATCCTCGTGATCCTTTTTAATGAATTTGGATCGGGTTAAGATCCCCCATCAGTAAAATGCTTTTGTGATAAATAAAATGGTTTTCGACTTGTACCCGTAAGGTACTAATCAGTTCAGTACACTCGTTATCCACTATTGTGAGTCAGCAGGTGCTTTATTGGTTGGTATTGCTTTGAAATAACTATACGAATGTGATATCCGTTTGAGCTTGATAAGGATTTCAGGAATCAGTTTATATGCATATGAATGTGACTATGGGCTTCAGAATGTATGTCTGTTTTAAGTAAGCATGACTTTACATTTAACATGATTATCCATACTTGTCATGTGATTTGTTATAAGTTTCTGATTGCTTTGAAATGATTTGATTGATGTATTTAAGTATATGACTTCAGCATAGTTTTGTTATATATATTAGCATGTGAACCGAAGCAGCTGTGATGGTAAGTATGTGATGATTATTGTACTTTCTGCATGATGATGATATAAATGTAATACTAAGTGGTTACGTCTTCAGTCTCCGCTATCAGAGTGTTTTTGCATGATGCTTAATATATTAGAGTTGCGCAGCGGTATTGTGATGCTCTAAATGTTATCCTTTGGATAGTTGACTAGTGTATGTGTTTGGCATGTCTAAGTATGTTCAATAGCTAGCACTCTCAACATGATGATTGGGTTGTCAGTTCCTGTACAGGTACTTAGTTATGTCATTTTTGCTTGTGTTAAGCTCATGTGACTCCGCACGGTAAGATGTGGATATTTGCTACCTATGTAGGTTTATGCATGTGTTATAGTATGAAGTTCAGCTTGATGATGCTTGTAATGTGTATTATATTATGTCTGTTTTGGCCTATCCTGGACATGAGTTTATGGTCTGTTTGTGAGTTATCGATTGAATGCCTTTATTATGCAGCCTGATTATTGATATGCTATGAATATCCGCATTTGCCATTTGAATGTGTTTTTCCTTGACGACCATTGTGAATGGCCGTCCATATTCTTGTGTGTTCTCCCCACTAAGCGTTATCGCTTAGCACGGATTTCCTTTCCGTGCAGGTGGCAGGTTTGGTTCTGTTCGAGTCGCGCTTCTGCAAGGTCGGCCACGTAGGAGTTAGAAGTTCTGTATTTTGTTCAACTACTGTATTTCAGCTTTTGTAATTCTGTAGTATTGTATATGTAATTATTATGTTTCGTTCTTGAGTTTTCTTTTGGGAATGTAATAGTTAGTATGTCCTTATGTTTAGTTATTCCTTTGTTTTATTATTTCGATTATGCTTCCGTTGAATGGTCATATGTATGCCTTTGTGTATGCTTTTGCTTAGTGCCTGCGTGTGCGTGAGTTATTGCATGTTCAGTCTGTACCGCAAGGTAAGTCAATGTAAGTTTTTAATTAACCCGTATTTCTGTATGCATGTTATGTATGAATGTATGCTTCCGCATTGTGCATGTGTATATCGGTATATGTGAGCGTCGTGTAGCACGTCCGTCGGCGTCCTTCTAACGGGGACGGCGATGGGGGTGTTACAGTAAGTGGTATCAGAGCCCAGGTTTGATGGTTCTGGCTATGTTGTTTATTTTGTGTTGAGTCTTTGCATGAGAGTCGGTTTTGTGTCGTGGCCTACTGCAGATGCGTCTTGTTTTGTGTCATGTCTAGATGGAGTCTGATCCTAGTGAGAATGTGGGCGAGACAACGGAAAGTGTGAACCGAGTTAGTGCTAATCAGGATGTTTCCGAGCGTCCTCCAGTTGAAGATTCTGGTCGTGTTTCTGATGATAGGGCATTAGTACAAGGATTGATTCGAATTTTGGATAGATTGACTGCTCCTCGTGCTTCTCAAGAAGTTGTGCGGCATGTTCCTCAGAAGAGAAAAGGAACGGTTAGTGAAGTGTCAGCAGGGAAGAGGGTTCGAGAACCTTCAGTGTATCAACAATGTCAGAAGCAACATGGGATCAAGTGTAAGAAGTGGGTACCGTCAGTATGTCAGCATTGCCAGAAGCGACATCGTGGTCCATGTAGGAAGCTTTTAGGTGCTTGTTTCAGGTGTGGCAGTATGGAACACCGGATTGCCGATTGTCCTAAGAAGAGGAATGAGAGTCTAGCTGGGCAAGCTAGAAAGGATGTGGAGGATTTGCTCAGATCTTCTCGAGTGTCTTCAGAGTTTGTAGCGTCTAGCAAGGATTCGAAGGAGACTGCAGGTTCTTCTGGTAAGTTACTTTGCAAGCTTTTGTTTAAGTAAGTTTTGTTTGTTTGGGTTGTGTGGATGTAAGTGTTTCGCTGTGAATTTCGAGGACGAAATTCTTTTAGGAGGGAAGAGTTGTCACACCCCAAAATAGCCCTGGTCGGATTGTGCATGCTAAGTCGGGATCGGAAGGGTATTTCAGTAATTTGTGTTTGAGAAATTTGAAGTGTTATTTGTCTAAGGACTAAAGAGTATTAAGACAAGATATTTATTAAGGAAAGGTTTGGGTGCATGTGAGGGTATGGTACTTTGATTTGGCATGTTGAGTGGATTGTGTGGTCCTATTAGGATCTGCCATGTGGATTGTTTGGTGGGCATTGAATGAAGAATAGAAGAAGAAGTAAGAGAGTGAGAGAGGAAAAACACAGATTGCAACCCGATCTCCCCTCTCACGCCTGCCCCTCTTCTTCTCTTCTCCTTTCTCTGCTTCTCCTTTCTTTCACGTTTGTCTTGGGTTGTGTTTGGCTTGGATTGTTCTTTGTTTGAAGAGGTGAGTTGGTTTAAGATTTGCTACGTGCTGTGTTTCTTCTTCCTGGTTTTATTTCAGTTAGGGTTTGGCTAAGACTTTGTGGGTTTCTTGTTTGTGCAAGCCTTGGATTGTAAGAATAAGCAAAGTAAAGGCAAGGAAAGGATTGAGCAGTGATCTTGAAGCGTGATTTTGGATCGTCATTTCCAGGTTTGGGAGCTCTGTTTACTGCATTTGAAGTTCTTAGTGTTTTTGCCCTACTTCTCACTTAGGATGTATATGTGTTTGCATTTCTGGAATTTGGTATATTTGGCATGTGTTTATGCATGACCTATGTGATTAGATGTGTTACTAAGGCAGGCGTAAGATTGAATTAAAAGTGCTGAGTTTAACTTGCTGTGATTTTAGGGTTTCTGTTCTTGAAATAACCAGGAGTGTGATTATGCTTGATTTTGATTGTTTTGATTAATTTCTTGAATGTTGAGTTTAAATTGATCTTGAGTATGTTGTGTTATGTATTTGTGTGATAAAGAATGAGTTTATGCATGATTGAATGAATTCTGAAGGGTTTTAGAATGGATTTCTGGAAAACGATGGAGAATGTGCAGATTTGCGATTTCGGGGAAGAAGAAGAGGGCAAGAGAAGTAGCTCACGTGACGTGAGCTAGGCTCACGTTACGTGAGCAGATTGCTCACGTTACGTGAGCAATGCTCACGCGACGTGAGCAATGCTCACGTTACGTGAGCAATGCTCACGCGGCGTGAGCTATGCTCACGCCACGTGAGCAACCCTCACGTGACGTGAGGTCTCCCAGATCTTCTGTTTTGCTTCTGTTTTTCCTTCCCAAGTGTCCAGTTTTTATAAAATGATTTCCAAACGCTTTTTATAGTATTTTCCTTACTGTGTGCTATGTTATCTTGCTGATATGACTGATTATTCCAATTTATTTGGTATTAATAATATGTTATTTATGACAAGTTATATGTGGTATTTTGGAATAAGTTGTGGATTACAATGATCCTGTTAAATGACTGTGGGATTTTAACAGTATGGTTTGGACTGTAATATGTTTATTATTGTGATATGTATTGCACGTCATATTTTGAATGCGAAGGATTTATAAAGGTTAACTTTCTGACTGTTAGTTCTTAAACATGTTCTGTCTTAATGTGAATTATGTTATGCATATCTTTAGTCTGCTTCTTTTTTAAGAATAATTTGCCATGCTTAAGATTATGTAGTAACTTTCCCCGATTTAGATGATGCGTCTTTGGTCATTAGCATAATATGTTTCCACATGTGTTCCTGATATGCTTTAGTAAATTAAGTAGGGATAAAATACGATTGATTGACCTATTGCATGTTTCAGAATATGACCTGAATGAGGTATGATTGATATTATGCTATGCTATATTTATTTGAATAATATGGTTAATGTATGAATGCATGATTATGCTTTAGTCTGGGAATTCAAAGTGTTATGTTTAAATGTAATTTGGACTATGCATGATTTATACATAGTAACCTCACCTAAAACATATGTTTAGGATTATGTTTTGATAACCATTGGCATGGTAGTACCTCTTTACCTGATTCTTGGCATGCTTTAGAGCATTGTTTAATGTTAAAGTGTATGGACCGTAATATGTTTTGCAATGCAAATTGCATGATATATGACCGGCGTTATGAGCTTATTTATATGTCTATTGTCCTCTGGTTTATGCATGATATGTATATATTTATGCGTTATGCGATTTGAAGCGTGAATTGTTTTATGCATGACCTGCGAGAGTAAGTCTAGTGGATAGTTAGGCATGCCTAATAGAGTCATCAGTAGCTGCAGCGCCCTTTGAACGTTTGGACCCTGATCAGGTCCCCCGTATGGTTCCTCGCGAACCCCCCATCAGTATGGATCCTCGTGATCCTTTTTAATGAATTTGGATCGGGTTAAGATCCCCCATCAGTAAAATGCTTTTGTGATAAATAAAATGGTTTTCGACTTGTACCCGTAAGGTACTAATCAGTTCAGTACACTCGTTATCCACTATTGTGAGTCAGCAGGTGCTTTATTGGTTGGTATTGCTTTGAAATAACTATACGAATGTGATATCCGTTTGAGCTTGATAAGGATTTCAGGAATCAGTTTATATGCATATGAATGTGACTATGGGCTTCAGAATGTATGTCTGTTTTAAGTAAGCATGACTTTACATTTAACATGATTATCCATACTTGTCATGTGATTTGTTATAAGTTTCTGATTGCTTTGAAATGATTTGATTGATGTATTTAAGTATATGACTTCAGCATAGTTTTGTTATATATATTAGCATGTGAACCGAAGCAGCTGTGATGGTAAGTATGTGATGATTATTGTACTTTCTGCATGATGATGATATGAATGTAATACTAAGTGGTTACGTCTTCAGTCTCCGCTATCAGAGTGTTTTTGCATGATGCTTAATATATTAGAGTTGCGCAGCGGTATTGTGATGCTCTAAATGTTATCCTTTGGATAGTTGACTAGTGTATGTGTTTGGCATGTCTAAGTATGTTCAATAGCTAGCACTCTCAACATGATGATTGGGTTGTCAGTTCCTGCACAGGTACTTAGTTATGTCATTTTTGCTTGTGTTAAGCTCATGTGACTCCGCACGGTAAGATGTGGATATTTGCTACCTATGTAGGTTTATGCATGTGTTATAGTATGAAGTTCAGCTTGATGATGCTTGTAATGTGTATTATATTATGTCTGTTTTGGCCTATCCTGGACATGAGTTTATGGTCTGTTTGTGAGTTATCGATTGAATGCCTTTATTATGCAGCCTGATTATTGATATGCTATGAATATCCGCATTTGCCATTTGAATGTGTTTTGCCTTGACGACCATTGTGAATGGCCGTCCATATTCTTGTGTGTTCTCCCCACTAAGCGTTATCGCTTAGCACGGATTTCCTTTCCGTGCAGGTGGCAGGTTTGGTTCTGTTCGAGTCGCGCTTCTGCAAGGTCGGCCACGTAGGAGTTAGAAGTTCTGTATTTTGTTCAACTACTGTATTTCAGCTTTTATAATTCTGTAGTATTGTATATGTAATTATTATGTTTCGTTCTTGAGTTTTCTTTTGGGAATGTAATAGTTAGTATGTCCTTATGTTTAGTTATTCCTTTGTTTTATTATTTCGATTATGCTTCCGTTGAATGGTTATATGTATGCCTTTGTGTATGCTTTTGCTTAGTGCCTGCGTGTGCGTGAGTTATTGCATGTTCAGTCTGTACCGCAAGGTAAGTCAATGTAAGTTTTTAATTAACCCGTATTTCTGTATGCATGTTATGTATGAATGTATGCTTCCGCATTGTGCATGTGTATATCGGTATATGTGAGCGTCGTGTAGCACGTCCGTCGGCATCCTTCCAACGGGGACGGCGATGGGGGTGTTACAGTAAGTGGTATCAGAGCCCAGGTTTGATGGTTCTGGGTATGTTGTTTGTTTTGTGTTGAGTCTTTGCATGAGAGTCGGTTTTGTGTCGTGGCCTACTGCAGATGCGTCTTGTTTTGTGTCATGTCTAGATGGAGTCTGATCCTAGTGAGAATGTGGGCGAGACAACGGAAAGTGTGAACCGAGTTAGTGCTAATCAGGATGTTTCCGAGCGTCCTCCAGTTGAAGATTCTGGTCGTGTTTCTGATGATAGGGCATTAGTACAAGGATTGATTCGGATTTTGGATAGATTGACTGCTCCTCGTGCTTCTCAAGAAGTTGTGCGGCATGTTCCTCAGAAGAGAAAAGGAACGGTTAGTGAAGTGTCAGCAGGGAAGAGGGTTCGAGAACCTTCAGTGTATCAACAATATCAGAAGCAACATGGGATCAAGTGTAAGAAGTGGGTACCGTCAGTATGTCAGCATTGCCAGAAGCGACATCGTGGTCCATGTAGGAAGCTTTTAGGTGCTTGTTTCAGGTGTGGCAGTATGGAACACCGGATTGCCGATTGTCCTAAGAAGAGGAATGAGAGTCTAGCTGGGCAAGCTAGAAAGGATGTGGAGGATTTGCTCAGATCTTCTCGAGTGTCTTCAGAGTTTGTAGCGTCTAGCAAGGATTCGAAGGAGACTGCAGGTTCTTCTGGTAAGTTACTTTGCAAGCTTTTGTTTAAGTAAGTTTTGTTTGTTTGGGTTGTGTGGATGTAAGTGTTTCGCTGTGAATTTCGAGGACGAAATTCTTTTAGGAGGGAAGAGTTGTCACACCCCAAAATAGCCCTGGTCGGATTGTGCATGCTAAGTCGGGATCGGAAGGGTATTTCAGTAATTTGTGTTTGAGAAATTTGAAGTGTTATTTGTCTAAGGACTAAAGAGTATTAAGACAAGATATTTATTAAGGAAAGGTTTGGGTGCATGTGAGGGTATGGTACTTTGATTTGGCATATTGAGTGGATTGTGTGGTCCTATTAGGATCTGCCATGTGGATTGTTTGGTGGGCATTGAATGAAGAATAGAAGAAGAAGTAAGAGAGTGAGAGAGGAAAAACACAGATTGCAACCCGATCTCCCCTCTCACGCCTGCCCCTCTTCTTCTCTTCTCCTTTCTCTGCTTCTCCTTTCTTTCACGTTTGGCTTGGGTTGTGTTTGGCTTGGATTGTTCTTTGTTTGAAGAGGTGAGTTGGTTTAAGATTTGCTACGTGCTGTGTTTCTTCTTCCTGGTTTTATTTCAGTTAGGGTTTGGCTAAGACTTTGTGGGTTTCTTGTTCGTGCAAGCCTTGGATTGTAAGAATAAGCAAAGTAAAGGCAAGGAAAGGATTGAGCAGTGATCTTAAAGCGTGATTTTGGATCGTCATTTCCAGGTTTGGGAGCTCTGTTTACTGCATTTGAAGTTCTTAGTGTTTTTGCCCTACTTCTCACTTAGGATGTATATGTGTTTGCATTTCTGGAATTTGGTATATTTGGCATGTGTTTATGCATGACCTATGTGATTAGATGTGTTACTAAGGCAGGCGTAAGATTGAATTAAAAGTGCTGAGTTTAACTTGCTGTGATTTTAGGGTTTCTGTTCTTGAAATAACCAGGAGTGTGATTATGCTTGATTTTGATTGTTTTGATTAATTTCTTGAATGTTGAGTTTAAATTGATCTTGAGTATGTTGTGTTATGTATTTGTGTGATAAAGAATGAGTTTATGCATGATTGAATGAATTCTGAAGGGTTTTAGAATGGATTTCTGGAAAACGATGGAGAATGTGCAGATTTGCAATTTCGGGGAAGAAGAAGAGGGCAAGAGAAGTAGCTCACGTGACGTGAGCTAGGCTCACGTTACGTGAGCAGATTGCTCACGTTACGTGAGCAATGCTCACGCGACGTGAGCAATGCTCACGAGGCGTGAGCTATGCTCACGAGGCGTGAGCTATGCTCACGCGACGTGAGCAACCCTCACGTGACGTGAGGTCTCCCAGATCTTCTGTTTTGCTTCTGTTTTTCCTTCCCAAGTGTCTAGTTTTTATAAAATGATTTCCAAACGCTTTTTATAGTATTTTCCTTACTGTGTGCTATGTTATCTTGCTGATATGACTGATTATTCCAATTTATTTGGTATTAATAATATGTTATTTATGACAAGTTATATGTGGTATTTTGGAATAAGTTGTGGATTACAATGATCCTGTTAAATGACTGTGGGATTTTAACAGTATGGTTTGGACTGTAATATGTTTATTATTATGATATGTATTGCACGTCATATTTTGAACGCGAAGGATTTATAAAGGTTAACTTTCTGACTGTTAGTTCTTAAACATGTTCTGTCTTAATGTGAATTATGTTATGCATATCTTTAGTCTGCTTCTTTTTTAAGAATAATTTGCCATGCTTAAGATTATGTAGTAACTTTCCCCGATTTAGATGATGCGTCTTTGGTCATTAGCATAATATGTTTCCACATGTGTTCCTGATATGCTTTAGTAAATTAAGTAGGGATAAAATACGATTGATTGACCTATTGCATGTTTCAGAATATGACCTGAATGAGGTATGATTGATATTATGCTATGCTATATTTATTTGAATAATATGGTTAATGTCTGAATGCATGATTATGCTTTAGTCTGGGAATTCAAAGTGTTATGTTTAAATGTAATTTGGACTATGGATGATTTATACTTAGTAACCTCACCTAAAACATATGTTTAGGATTATGTTTTGATAACCATTGGCATGGTAGTACCTCTTTACCTGATTCTTGGCATGCTTTAGAGCATTGTTTAATGTTAAAGTGTATGGACCGTAATATGTTTTGCAATGCAAATTGCATGATATATGACCGGCGTTATGAGCTTATTTATATGTCTATTGTCCTCTGGTTTATGCATGATATGTATATATTTATGCGTTATGCGATTTGAAGCGTGAATTGTTTTATGCATAACCTGCGAGAGTCAGTCTAGTGGATAGTTAGGCATGCCTAATAGAGTCATCAGTAGCTGCAGCTCCCTTTGAACGTTTGGACCCTGATCAGGTCCCCCGTATGGTTCCTCGCGAACCCCCCATCAGTATGGATCCTCGTGATCCTTTTTAATGAATTTGGATCGGGTTAAGATCCCCCATCAGTAAAATGCTTTTGTGATAAATAAAATGGTTTTCGACTTGTACCCGTAAGGTACTAATCAGTTCAGTACACTCGTTATCCACTATTGTGAGTCAGCAGGTGCTTTATTGGTTGGTATTGCTTTGAAATAACTATACGAATGTGATATCCGTTTGAGCTTGATAAGGATTTCAGGAATCAGTTTATATGCATATGAATGTGACTATGGGCTTCAGAATGTATGTCTGTTTTAAGTAAGCGTGACTTTACATTTAACATGATTATCTGTACTTGTCATGTGATTTGTTATAAGTTTCTGATTGCTTTGAAATGATTTGATTGATGTATTTAAGTATATGACTTCAGCATAGTTTTGTTATATATATTAGCATGTGAACCGAAGTAGCTGTGATGGTAAGTATGTGATGATTATTGTACTTTCTGCATGATGATGATATGAATGTAATACTAAGTGGTTACGTCTTCAGTCTCCGCTATCAGAGTGTTTTTGCATGATGCTTAATATATTAGAGTTGCGCAGCGGTATTGTGATGCTCTAAATGTTATCCTTTGGATAGTTGACTAGTGTATGTGTTTGGCATGTCTAAGTATGTTCAATAGCTAGCACTCTCAACATGATGATTGGGTTGTCAGTTCCTGCACAGGTACTTAGTTATGTCATTTTTGCTTGTGTTAAGCTCATGTGACTCCGCACGGTAAGATGTGGATAATTGCTACCTATGTAGGTTTATGCATGTGTTATAGTATGAAGTTCAGCTTGATGATGCTTGTAATGTGTATTATATTATGTCTGTTTTGGCCTATCCTGGACATGAGTTTATGGTCTGTTTGTGAGTTATCGATTGAATGCCTTTATTATGCAGCCTGATTATTGATATGCTATGAATATCCGCATTTGCCATTTGAATGTGTTTTGCCTTGACGACCATTGTGAATGGCCGTCCATATTCTTGTGTGTTCTCCCCACTAAGCGTTATCGCTTAGCACGGATTTCCTTTCCGTGCAGGTGGCAGGTTTGGTTCTGTTCGAGTCGCGCTTCTGCAAGGTCGGCCACGTAGGAGTTAGAAGTTCTGTATTTTGTTCAACTACTGTATTTCAGCTTTTGTAATTCTGTAGTATTGTATATGTAATTATTATGTTTCGTTCTTGAGTTTTCTTTTGGGAATGTAATAGTTAGTATGTCCTTATGTTTAGTTATTCCTTTGTTTTATTATTTCGATTATGCTTCCGTTGAATGGTCATATGTATGCCTTTGTGTATGCTTTTGCTTAGTGCCTGCGTGTGCGTGAGTTATTGCATGTTCAGTCTGTACCGCAAGGTAAGTCAATGTAAGTTTTTAATTAACCCGTATTTCTGTATGCATGTTATGTATGAATGTATGCTTCCGCATTGTGTATGTGTATATCGGTATATGTGAGCGTCGTGTAGCACGTCCGTCGGCGTCCTTCCAACGGGGACGGCGATGGGGGTGTTACATTAAATAAATAAATACATACAGGATGGGAAGTAAAGAAAACTTTCTTCTAAGGAACGAATGACAAAGAGGAAAATGGCAGTGCTTAAACGTAAATGAGAAATTAAGAAAGAAAGGAAATGAAAGAAGATGAAGGGGTACAGATGACGAACAAAAAATACACAAAAATGAAAGACAAAGCGAAATGACAGAGGTATATCGTGAATGAGATCTTGGAAAGAAATGACAGAGATGTATGTTGCGACTCGTGACCTAAAATGAGAAGATTTTACAAAAGAGAGTGAATAGTTAAGTGAAATAGAAAAGAAAGAAGGAATACGAAAAGTCCCGATTTTTTAGGGTTTTTAATTTAAAATTTCCCTCTTTAATTTGGAATTGTGTGATTTAAGGGGATTAACATTAAATTAAAGTTAAGCTAACCTAAATTAATGAAAAGTTCAATAGTAATATGAGGAAAAAGAAAATTTAATGCAAATAAATTGAAAATTAAGAAGTAAATAAAATAAAATGCAAACTCATCTGAAATGTCAACAAAACGTCACGAGTCGTGAGGCATTGTCACGACTCGTGACACACCTCACTTACCTAGGCTACTTTTCCTCATCACCCCGTCATGAGTCGAGCCTGGATGTCACGACACGTGAAGATTTACATTTACCTAGCATCATCTCCTTCTGTCGCGATCGCGATACTTGCCGCGATCGCAGCAGAGACCTCATGCGCAATCTTGAACATTCTGTCGCGATCGCGATATTTTCCCGCGCGCGACAGAAAACAATGTCTGCAAAATTTATTTATTTATTAATTTATTTTTTCTTTTTTTTAACTTAATTGAATGACTCTAATCTTACTAAATTAGTTGTAAAATAAAAACAAATGTGTTAGTAGCATTAAAATCTAAAATACAAAAAATAAAACTACCTAAACTAATCTAAAACAAAGTATAATAAATTTAAAAAGAAACTATAACTAAGTAACCTAAATAAAAGAACTAGACATATCATGGCTTAATGTGCTCCCTAGGATTCTCCTCAGTATTACTTCGAAGACATCCAAAATTTCTAGAAGATAAAGAACTAGAAAGTTGGCCTAATTGAATCTCAAGATTATGAATAGAGGCTGAATGATTTTTAGCAATTTGATCAAATTTTTCTTCTAGTTTCCTTTGACTTTCATCTTGAGAATGCATCTTACAATTAATTTCTTCAATGAACTTATCAATTTTAACCTCAAAGGCCCCAAACCTATCTTGTGGTTGTTGGTATCCTACACCTCTATTTTGGTTGTTAACATTATTATTCCCCCATGAAAGGTTAGGATGGTTTCTCCAACCAGAATTATAGGTGTTAGAATAAGAATTTCCACGACCTTGGCTTTGAAGAATATTAACTTGTTCTTCCTTAATAACCATGCCTAATGTAATTATCACTCTTATGCCCTTGTTGACCACAAACATTGCATGCATTTAATAAATTACCACCCATACTTATACTATTAACTCTATGATTCAATGCTTCAATTTGGGCTTGTAATGCAACCATAGAATCTACTGAATGTACCCCCATAGCATTAGAATTATTATACTCCCTTACTCTTTCAGGAGGCCACATACAGTTGTTCATTGCCATCTCTTCCAATAGCTCATATGCTGCATCAATTGTTTTTTTCATCAAGGATCCACCAGCTGCAGCATCTATAGTCCCTCTTGTAGTTGGATTAACTCCATTATAGAAGGTTTGCATCAAGAGCTCTCTTGGAAGGTTGTGGTGTGGACACATCCTTTGCAATTCCTTGAATCTTTCCCAAGCCTCATATAATGATTCATTGCCATTTTGAACAAATGTAGTGACATCCTTTATGATTTTTGCAGTTTTGGCCAATGGAAAATATTTTGATAAGAATGCTTGGGCCAATTGGTCCCAAGTGGTTGTAGATCCCCTTGTCAATGAATTCAACCAAGCCTTTGCTTTATCCTTCAAAGTGAATGAAAAAAGCCTAAGCTTGATTGCATCAGCCGAAATCCCATTGATCTTAAAGGTATCACATATTTCAAGAAAGTTGGCCAAATGAGAATTTGGATCCTCATTTGCCAAACCATAGAATTGTATACTATTTTGAATCATTTGTAAGAGTGAAGGCTTAATTTCAAATTGATTTACATTTACCGTTGGCCTTACCACTCCTTGTTAAGCTCCACTCAAATAGGTGTGGCAAAGTCCATGAGTCTTGGTGGATTTTCATCGGCCATGATAATTGATCTCCTATTTTTGTTCTTTTTCTTATTAGACTTCCGGTTACTTAACAAAAACCTTTCAATTTCAGGTTTTAAGGGTTCAAGCTCTTCTAAAGAACTCCTTATACTAGGCATGAACTTCTAAAATCCTGTAAACCACAAACAAAACACAAAGTTACTCTAAATCAAACAAGCAAATAAAAAAAAATATTGTAATCCAAAATCATAAATAAATTTTCATAATGGCAAAACAACCGTTCCCCGGCAACGGCGCCAAATCATTGTTGAGCATTTTTTATATATGCTTATTGACCGCAAGTATACGGTGTACCGTAATAGTACTTAAGATGCCGATCCCACGAGGAACATTTTTTACACACTATTACTAATCAATTTTAATCTTGTTTACAATAGTAATAAATTTGATGGTTAAATTTGAACTACTTTATTATAATTATTAATTAAACCTAATTTATGTTTATCAGAAGAAGATAAAGGATATATGAATGAAGAACTAAAAATAATGAATTTGATCCATCATTTTGATTAACATTTATTCATCTTTCATGCAAGCCAAGTTGAACTAAAGTTCTAATTTACTCTCTCGACATAAATTAAAATGCCTAAAATATGCAATTAAAATTCTAACTCACAACTTTCATTAATGAATTAGAGGTTTCTAATGACATATTTTAAGAATAATCACCAACCTATAGCAATTATCTCAATATACCGATTTCTCAAAATAAACCTTGATAATGAAACTCTATTAGATGTCAGATAAAGCAAACTCTCGAATTACTTTAACTTGTAAAGATCATGCAAAATATACTAATAGAGAATCTACATTGAAAGATCATGAAAGTATATGGAAATAGAAAGAATTATAACATGCAAATTCATTGAAATGATATTCATAGAAATATTGGAGAATAATTAAAAATAAGAGAATAAGATAGAAGCCTTTCAACCCTTTTCTCAATCTCTTGAAATAGATTTTCTTCTTCTTGATCTTCTTCTTCAAAACATAAAACTAAATAGAAATTTTACTAAGAAAAATCTGTCCTGCAAAATAAAGAAAAATTACTTAACTAAAATTCATCATCCTAAAATTACAGTTAAACTACATATTTATAGATAATAATTTAAAGATTGTGTCCCTTGAGAATGGTTGCAAAGTTTGGTGAAAGAAGGTGGATTTTCAGGTGACTTTTGGCTCAAAACTGCCCCAACGGTCGTCTCTGTCGCGATCGCAACGTTGTCGCGCTCGTGACAGAACGCACTCCCCTTTTCCTTTCTTTCTTTTCTTCTTTCTTCCTCTGGCTCATCACGAATCGCGACCTCCCATCACGTGGCGTGACTTCGCGTGTGAGTCGTGATTGGTGCTCACGTCTCGCCTTCTCCTCTCTTTCTCTTCTCTTCTTTCTCTTTCCCTTTCTTTCCTGGCCTCTTTGTGTCGTCACGAGTCGTGAGGCATCATCATGACTCGTGACCCTACTTCCTCAGCCCGTCTTCTTCTTTTCCTCCTTCATTCCGCCTTCTCCCTTGCTAGTCACGACTCGTGATATAGCATCACTAGTCGTGACTGGCTCTGTTCTCGTGATCCTCTCCCTTCTTCTCTTCATTTCTCACCTAAAAACACCAGTAAACACAAAAATATGCAATCTAATACAAATAAACATAAACTAACATATATCACATCAAATATACACAATTATTTGATTAATTACATAAATACATAGAAAATATATACTATATTATACCTCGATTAAACTACTATCATTGCGAGATATAGATAAGTCTTCTGTAGTGGTTAAATGTTTATGCTCGAGTTCTTTGAGTAATGTGATTTTCGCCATGCAAGCTAAGAGGTTTATAACGAAAGGTTGGGAGGCATTTTTAGTAGTTGTGTTGGATTCTAAGCGTAATAAGGTTAGGATTGAGGATATCCCAATTGTTACGGAGTTTGGAGATGTGTTTCTGAGTGAATTGCTTGCATTGCCTCCCCGGAAGAAAAGTGGAGTTGTCCATAGAGATAATACCAGGTACTTCGGCCATTTCGAAAGCACCTTATCGGATGGTTCCTGTAGAGTTGAGGGAACTCAAAACTCGGCTACAAGAGTTATTAGATAAGGGGTTTATTAGACGCAGCATATCTCTATGGGGAGCCCCAATTTTGTTTATCAGGAAGAAAGATGGCTCTTTGAGGATGTGTATTGACTATCGGCATATTAATAAGGTCATAGTGAAGAACAAGTATCCCTTGCTTAGAGTCGAGGATTTATTTGATCAGCTTAGAGGTGTGACTGTCTTCTCTAATATTGCTCTTTGGTCGGGTTATTATTAGCTTTGAGTTCAGGATGCGGATGTGGTTAAGACTATATTTCGGACGCGATATGTCCACTACGAGTTTCTTATGATGCCATTCGGTTTGACCAATGTGCGTGCGCCTTTTATGGATTTGATAAATCGAGTGTTTAGGCCATATCTCGACCGATTTGTAGTAGTGTTTATTGACGATATCTTTGTCTACTTGAAGGATGAGAGTGAGCACGAAGAGCATCTTTGGTTAGTGTTGCAAGTTTTGAGGGAGCACCGTTTGTTTGCGAAGCTTAGCAAGTGTGACTTTTAGCTTCGAGAGGTGTCTTTCTTGGGTTATATTGTGTCTGCTAAGGGTATCCAAGTGGATCCAGCTAAGATTGTGGTGATTGTGGATTGGAAAGCGCCTAGGAATGTTCCTGAGGTGAGGAGTTTTCTCGATTTGACAGGATACTATCGTCGGTTTGTGATGGGTTTTTCAGTCATTGCTGCTCCTATGACTAGATTATGGAGGAAAGGAGTCAGATTTGAATGGTCAGATAAGTGCCAGCTGTGCTTCGAGAGGTTGAAGAGTTTGTTAGTTGAAGCTCCTGTACTGACTCAACCCACCTCGGGTAAACAGTTTGTAATGTACAGTGATGCTTCGAGTATTGGACTCGATTGTGTGTTGATGCAAGAGGGTAAAGTAGTGGCTTATGCATCTCGTCAGTTGAAACCTCATGAGAAGAACTATCCGACGCATGATTTTGAATTGGCAGCTGTAATCTTTGCTTTGAAGATTTGGCGGCATTATCTTTATGGGGAGAAGTGTAGGATCTTCACGGACCATAAGAGTTTGAAATATCTCCTCATGCAAAAAGAGTTGAATATGAGACAACATCGTTGGTTAGAGTTGTTCAAAGACTATGACTGCATTGTGGATTACCATCCGAGTAAAGCCAATATGGTTGAGGATGCTTTGAGTCTGAAGTCGGCTTCGGCTTTGTTTTTGAGGCAGTTCAGATGGAGATTTGATTCGGATGGGGCTTTGGTTGCCCAATTGAGAGTGAAGCCTACTTTGAGATAGTCGATTGTGGACACTCAGAAGGATGATTTGAGATTACAGCAGGTTTTGTAACAGGTTCAGCAGGGTAAGCAGTCTGAGTTTTTAATTTTGGATAGGGTGCTTATGTATAGGGATCGTTTGTGTGCGCTCGAGAGTGATGAGTTAAGGAAGAAGCTTTTGAATGAGGCATACACTACGGTCTTTACTATGCATCCTGGTAGTGAGAAGATGTATCGGGATATGAAGCAGCTCTAGTAGTGGTCTGGGATAGAGAGAGACAATGTGGAATTCCTGGCGAAGTGTTTGGCGTGTCAGCAGGTAAAGGCTGAGCATCAAGTCCCTTCTGGATTGCTCACTCCTTTATCCGTTCCTATGTGGAAATGGGATGATATTGCCATGGATTTCGTGTCGGGTTTGCCAGTGACGCAGAGGAAGCATGACTCAGTTTTTGTTATTGTGGATCGACTTATAAAGTAAGCTCATTTTGTACCGGTTAGAGTGGACTACTCGATGGATAAGTTGGCCAGTGTGTATAATGGATGAGGTGGTTCGACTGCATGGAGTACCATTGTCGATAGTGTCAGATCGGGATCCAAGGTTCACATCTATGTTCTGGAGCGAATTGCAGAGAGCTTTGGGTACCAACTTGAATTTCAGTATAGCATTTCATCCTCAGACAGATGGTCAGTCCGATTGAGTTATCCAGATTTTAGAGGATATGCCTCAAGCTTATACTTTGGATTTTTCTGGCAATTGGGATAAGTATGTGTGGCTTATGGAGTTTGCCTACAACAACAGTTTTCAGTCTAGCAGAAGGATGTCACCGTTTGAGGCTTTGTATGGATGACCGTGCAGGACTCCGGTTTGTTGGATAGAGTTGACCGAGCAATCTTTTATTGGGCTGGAGATGATTAGGGATATCGAAGAGAAGATCAGAGTTGTGTAGCGGAATCTGAAGGTGGCTAAGGATAGACAAAGGTCTTTTGCCAATTTGAAGAGAAAGGATTTTCGGTTTGAGGTCGGGGACAAAGTTTTCCTTAAAGTTTCAGCTTGGAGGAAAGTATTGCGGTTTGGCAAGAAAGGTAAACTTAGTTCTCGGTTCATTGGGCCTTTTGAGATTTTGGAGAGAGTTGGTCTGGTAGCCTATAGGTTGGCTTTACCGATAGAGTTGGCTAAGATGTATGATGTTTTCCATGTCTCCATGCTTCGTCGATATAGATTGTATCCGTCGCATGTGTTGTCAGTTCAAGATGATCAGATTCAGCCGTATTACTCCCATGATGAAGAGCCGAACGCTATGTTGGCTCGAGAAGTGATACAGTTGAGAAGCAAGTAAGTTCCTCTAGTTAAGGTTCTTTGGCAACATCATGGAGTCGAGGAAGTGACTTGGAAACCAGAGGCCACGATGAGGATTCAGTATCCGCATTTGTTCAGTTCAGGTGAGAATTTCGAGGATGAAATTCTTGTTAGTAGGGGAGAGTTGCCACACCCCGTTCTCCCCCTAGTAGTTTGAGCCATGATTGCCATGTGTATGTATGCATGTTGGAGTGTTTTGGCATGTGTTAAGGGTATTTTGGGCAAAATGCATGTTTTGTGGGCTTTTAGAGTGTTGGGTTGTGTTAGTGTGTGCATGCTCATATGGTAATAGTGTGTGATTTATGAGGGTTAGTCTTGTGTGTATTGTCTTGCATGAGTGTAGAGTGTCAGTGGTAAAGTTCCACCAACCATAGGGTGATATGTGGCTAAAACTTTTGAAAGGAAGTATAAATACAAAAGAGAGAAAATCGGACAGCTATTTGCTATCTCTTCCCCGTTTTCTTCCTTCTCTTTATCTCTTCTTCTTCGTTTCTCTTCATTTGTATGCCCTAGCTTGGATACAAGTGCTTTGTGGTGGAAATTGATCATTCCTTGAGCTTTGATTTGTAAGTTGTTAGTGGGTTTCTCCTTCTTCTTCTTCTTCTTCTTCTTCTTCTTCTTCTTCTTATTCTTCTTCTTCTTCTTTTTCTTGATTTTAGTTCGAATGTGTTTTAATTTAGGTTTTGTGTTTGTATGAATTTTGGGTGTTCTTGTTAATTGAGCCTCCTTGTGATCCCAAGGGAAAGGAGAAGGCTAGTGGGAGTGGTGCTCATTGATTTGGAGCATAGGAATTACAGGTTTGGTAAGTTGATTGATTTTGATGTACATTTGTGATTTGTGCCTTTGCATGTGATTTCTAAAAATTTGATGTTTGATGAGGCTTATTATAGTGCTAATGTTATGGGTATTCAATTGATTTAAGTTATGATGCATGGATGATAATTTACTGAAGTGAATTTGAAGTTTGATGAACTTTTACTGAAATTTCTGGGTTTGTATTCTTAAGAAGCTTGATTATGTTAATGCATGATCTTAATTGTGATAATTGTTAGAAAAGTTGTGTTTTATGTTGTTTGTGATGCATGGAAGGTTTATTTGAAGGTAAGATGAAGTTTGGTTTGATTTGGGTCAAAATGAATTTGTTGTTGGAAATCTGGGTTTTCTTGCATTTGGCTGGCAACTGAAAGTCCCGATGCTATCGCAAGTGAGACATCCTCGCGAGCACGACAGAATCGTGAAATTCAGCTTTCACGATAGATTTGCACTATTGATTGTGAGGCGTCCGACTCGTGAAATTGTAGCACGACTCGTGAAGCCCTGCCATGCGCGAGTGGTGCAACAAAGCACCCGTTGGCAGGGGAAGCTGGGAGATTCATGAGTTTTGAATCAAGTTCACGAGTCATCAATCAAGTTCACGGGTCCTGAACAACCTTCACGAGTCGTGAACAACCTTCACGAGTCGTGAAGGTTTTTCAAGACTCGTGCTGGCATTGCATAACTCGTGCACCCTGCCCTCTTCCCTCGCGCAGGCCATCCGGCCACTGTTGCGAGCGCAACACTGGTCGCGATCGCGATAGTGATCTCTGCATGCCCTTTTTTCCCTGATTTTGCCCATTTTCTTCCAAAGTTAATTTTGTATCATTTCTTCACGGGTTTTTAGTACTGTTTGGGAATAAATACGCTTATATATGTATAATATTATATTTTCTTTATGATAAATTATATGTTATGATTTGAGCATGATTTGTATTATGTATGACCTACAAGAGTCAGTCTAATGGATAGTTAGGCATGCCTAAAAGAGTTATGTAGCTGTAGCCCTCAGTTCGGTTCTGGACCTTGAGTAGGTCCTTGTTTAGTTCCTTGCGAACTTCAATGTGTTCGGATCTTGTTTAAGATCCCCTTTGTAAAATGTTTTGAAATGAGAAAATGTGATATTGCTTTTTTATTTATACCCATAAGGTAACACCATGCGTTTGATTCATACCCGTAAGGTACCGCCATGTGTTGCTCGTTTTCCACTACTGAGAGCCAGCAGGTGCTGTGATTTGTTTTGTTATGCTTATGAGAATGTGAATCCGAATGATTATGATTATAATTATGTGAATCTGAATGACTCTATTTATGAGCATATGAATCTGTTGGTATATGAAAGTGATCTTTGAACCTTTGAATGCTTATGAATGTGATTCGATTATGATTATACCTTATGATTATCAGCTTATGCCATTATGAATGTGTTTTGCCTTGACGCCCATTGTGAATGGCCATCGATACTATTGTTGTTTGTTTCCCCACTAAGCGTTATCGCTTAGCACGGTGTTTTACCCATGCAGGTGCGAAAGGTGTTTAGCTTTTGGGAGAGTCACTGCCAGTCAAGCCAACACAGTGGGATTGTTGATAGGACTTAGCTTCTTTTGGTATCATAATTCTTTTGTAATAGTGTACTCTCTTGTATTTAGTCTTTTGTTCAGCTTCCGCTTTGTAATTATGTTGGTATCAGAACAATTATGTATTGAATCTTATTACTCCATGAATGAATGATCAGTTTGGTTTTAAAGTTTTAATTTTTTCTATTTATATGTATGTTTATGTTATGTATATGATTGTTTGTACCATTTTGCTTGGTGACACCCTTGCTCAAACGGGTTCTCACTCCCTTGCGGATGGATTCTCCTACGTATGGGAAGGGGGTGTTACATATATGGTGTATCTCTCCCATAATATCTATTCTCTAAGCTGCAAATGGCCAAGGTGATGCTAAGTTGTGCAATTCTAAAACCGGAAGATGCCTCAAGTCTGCATATTGTTGGCATAATTGACACAGCTTCACATATTTCGAACAGTTCGTATCTATTGTGAGCCAATAAATTATCGTATAATATTCTTTGCTAATGTTAGACCGTTCATGTGAGCTCTACAGACCCCACCATGAGTCTCTTCCATAACTTTTGTGGCTTCTTTCCCTTCTAAACATCTTAGTTGAATGCCATTGACTTGCCTTTTGTATAGTGCACCATCTATGATGATTAGCTGAGTGGACAGCTTACGGACCAGTCTTTGGTCCTTTTCGGTGGCCTCTTCGGCGAATATCATCTTTTTTTAAGTAACGTTGGACATCATAATACCACGGCTTCTTATCAGCAGTCTCAACTTCCATTATTTGTTCAGACTTAAAGCAAGGCTTTCGGGAGCTGGAGATCAAAATAGGCTTCATAATCACCCTTTCAAGGTTATCCCACATAAATATTAAAGTTGCGAGAGCATCTGCCAATTTATTTTCATCTCTGGGAAAGAAATGGAAAGTATAAGTCTCGAATTGACAACTTAACATCTTCAGATATTTCACGTAGGGCACCAATTATTCGTCTATATTAGACCATTCACCTCGGATCTGATGAATTTCTAGCGATGAATCTCCAAAGATCCCCATAGTTCTTACCCCCATGACCAATAATGCCTCCAATCCAAAAATGCAAGCTTCGTATTCAGCTTCATTATTAGTGGCCTTGTGCCTTAGTTTCTTGGCTAATTGAAGTTTTTCACCTTTTGGGGTTGTAAGAATAATCCCTACTCCTGCCCCCTTGCTATTAAATGCTCTATCGACATGTAATTGCCAGCCCTACACAGCAATGGCCATAACATCCTCATCTGGGAAATTAAACTCAATCAAATCTCCCTTAATGGGGTGCTCTGCCAAGAATTCTGCTACTGCGTGCCCCTTGATCGTTTTTCTGGTGGCATATTCAACATCAAATTCTTGTAGGACCAGTAACCATCTTCCCATCTTTCCCAACAAAGAGGGTGCTTCTTGAAGATACCTGAGAGGATTCTGCTTAGTAACAGCTCGTACCTTGTAATAATGGAAGTAGTGTCTTAATTTCTTAGAGGCCCAAATCACCACTTGGAAAATATTTTTGACTTTGGTATAATTGATCTCATAAGAAAGAAACTTCTTACTAAGATAGTAAACTGCAAATTTTATTCCTAACTCATCTTCTTAAGCCATTATAGCACCTACCGAACTATCTTCTATTCCTAAGAATAGGATTAAAGGCTTGATTGGCTAAAGTGGCCTTAAAACCAATGGGTTTAACAAATATCCTCTGATAGTTTTGAAAGCTTTCTGGTAGTCGTTATTCAATATTATTGGCTAATTTTTCCTGAGCAGTTTAAAGATAGGCTCGCAAACCGAAGTAACCTTAGCGATGAACATGCTGATATACTGCAATTTCCCTAGGAAACTTCGACCTCTTTTTCCTTTTGGGGAACTAGCATTTCTCTAATTGCATTAATTTTATCAGGATTGATCTTAATCCCTCTCTAGCTTACAACAGGACCCAAAAGCTTTCCGGATGTAACACCAAAGACAAATTGTACTTATTAATTCTTTAAAAGAACTTTTCCAAAGTCTTGAAATGACCTTCTTTGGTAGTCAACTTTATCATCATATCGTCGACATACATTTTTACTTCCTTATGAATCAAGTCATCGAGGATCTTAGTAGCCATTCTTTGATAGGTGGCCCCTGCATTTTTCAAACCAAAAGGCATCACTCTATAAGCGAAAGTGCCCCACTAGTGATAAAGGATGTTTTAATTCGATCGACTATCTTATTGAGGATTTGGTTATACCCGGAATATCCGTCAATGAAACTATACATCATATGTGCGTTTGCGCTATCCATTAAAACATCAATGTGAGGCTTAGGGAAATCATCTTTTGGACAGGCCTTGTTCAAATCCCGATAATCTAAACATACCCCGAACCATCTCGTTCTTTTTAGCCACAGGAACGACGTTAGATAACCAAGTTGGTTATTGCACTTCTACCAGACATTTGGCCTCAAACTACTTATGAACATCTTCTTTAAACTTTTTTAACCCATTCTGGCTGAAGTCTTCTAAGTTTTTGTTTAACCGGTTTGTGATCCGGATATGTTGGTATAGCATGTTTAGCGATTTCACCGTCGATCCCTGGCATGCATTAATAGGTCTAGGCAAAGACTTTTGATATTTTTTGAGGATTCTCTTGAATTCTAATCTCTCTTAAGGAGTTATATTAGATGCTATTAAGATTTCCTTTGGATTTTCCAAAGTTCCAAGATTAAACGGAGTTGCATCGGTTGAATCAATGTCAAATATTAATGAGTCATGATCATGGTTATGCATAGTGGAATTGTTGGAAACATCGCACAAGTAAGCAAAATTTTTCATCTTATTAATGGAACCAGAAACATCATAAACATTGTTAAAAAGTTCTGGAACAAAAAGAAAATCTAATTCACTATCATATTATTTCTTTGCCGACGCAAATGTTGTAGCTGACAGTTGAGTAGCATCTTGACTTTTCGGAGGCTCTTCAGTAACCTCCAATGAAATCTTGTCTTGTTTCTTCAAACCTACAGCAACATCTTCTACCTTCTCCTTACCTTCACTTGAGTAGCTATCAGCCTATCACTGATGATGTATTCGGGTGCATCTTGTTCCTAAAACAATGTCTTGAGTCATGATTTCTTCATCCCAAAAGCCCTCTACTGGCTTGATAAACCCATTGTCCTAATCGAAGACGTTGTTGAAAATCTCGAATTCTGGTACGTTCCTTCCATCTATGCACTGGGGTTCGGTTTCTCCAGTATAGGCACACACTAAGGTTGCTGGCACAAAACTCTCCGAAATGTGAGGGATCTCACATGTGGTCTTCTTACTTATCATTGTTGTGCCTTTATACCCGAGGCCTTTCCGGTCTCTCTGACCTTTTATCGTGATAGTTGATTGTGGCCCCTGGGAATTCCTACCCAAACTAGCTCCTGGGAGAAAAGACATTTTCTTCAGCATATTTACCACCTGAGTGCTTCTTGCAATATCATGTAACACCCCCTATGCCCCCCCATTGGAAGGACGCCGGAGAGCGCTACCGACACTCACTCACATACATGCACACATACACTAAGCAGAAGCATACTTTCATGCACCATAAGCATACATAAATACGGGATAATTAAAAACTTACCTCGAGGGCAAAAGCTGGTCATGCATTAACTCAAAAGCATGCAGGCACTAAGCAAAAACATATACACATGCATACACACAATCACTCTTTCAATCAGCGGAAGCATAAGGCGGATGATAAAACCGAGGAATAACTTAATACATAAGCATTTTAACATTTACATCATCTGAAATATTACATCAAGATCTTTACATAATAATTACATAAAGGTTACAGAAATACAAAATCTGAAATATAGGAGTTGATACCAAAATAACAAAACTTCTAACTCCTATGTGGCCGACCTTGCAGATGCGCGACTCGAACAAAACCAAACCTACCACCTGCACGGGAAAAGAACTCGTGCTAAGCGATAATGCTTTGTGGGGAGGAACACACAAGTAACATGGAGGACCATTCACAATGGTCGTCAAGGCATAACACATGCAAATGGCATATGCAGACATTCATATCACATATATAATCACGCTTGAATATTAAAGGCATTCATTCGGACACTCATATCCGTATCCATATACTCATGTCGAACACAAACTAAGGCAGACAGCGTACTATACACGATACAAGTATTACCATGCTGAACCACATACAATCTCACACACATATACTTACCGAGGTGTCGAACATCAGTACCTTACCGTGCATAGTCACATGAGATTTACACATGCAATTATCATACCCATACATTAACTGGAAACCCATTCACATGTTATAAGATTACCATACAATAACGCACTCAACTATCATGCCAAGAGCATTAGCTATCTAAACCTACTTTTGTCACGTCAAAGTACACACACACACTAGCCGAAGTCTAAGGGAAGACGTCAAAACACCACACTTTCACTGCACAACTCTGATCACATAAAATATAATGCCGTGAAATGTAGACACACAACATGCCGATGATACTACTATAGCTGGGACCAAAGGAACATATAGCATAATATTTCATTCAGAGCATACACTAGTTCAAGATCAGATTCTTATACAATTTAACTTGCCTCATCATCATACATTACTGCACATGCACTTACCGAAGCCGATCCACATGCATTGCACCCCAATAATGCATATATAATCATTCATTAGTCAAGATCACCTTCTTGCGCATACTAATTCACATGCTAAACCATATGAGTTAACAATACAAAATCACATTCATATACATACTAATTAGCCATAACAGTCCGTACTTCAAGCTCCCATTCATGTACATATTGATTCATATGCCTATAACATAACTGGTCGGATTCACATTCTCATAAGCATAACATAATAAAATATATTCATGGCATTCGAAAAATCATGGTCACAGTCATACACATCTTAATTCCCGTACTTATACACATAACTGATTGTATACAAACACATTCACTGTATGATATATATATACACATAATTATGTCCAATTCACAAGTTTGAGTCACACTCAATCCATTCAAAGATTTATAATCACATTCGGATACATAACTGATTCACATGTCTAAAATCATGCTCATTCAGATATCACATTCTCTTGTTCATATCAGACAAAACAAACAGAATACCTGTTGACTCAAAATAGTATATAACGAGTGTACATATGGGTGTACCTTACGGGTACGAATCGACGCATGGCGGTACCTTACGGGTACGAATCGATGCATGGCGGTACCTTACGGGTACGAATTGAAAAGCAACATCATTTTTCACATTCAAAAACATTTTCTGAGTGGACCTTAAACAAGATCCATACACATTAAAGGGTTCGCGAGGAACCAAACAGGAAGCTGATCAGGGTCCAAACGTAACTGAGGCTGCAGCTAAAGGACTCTATTAGGCATGCCTAACTATCCACTTACTTGACTCTAGCAGGTCATACATCATTCAAATTATGTGTTAAATTACATAATATATATATCGTCATGCATAATTCAGAGTATAGTAGACATATACATATGTTCATAATGTCAGTCATACCTTGTACAACTCATATTGTGAAGCATACAATATAATTCAATCAATACCCTTTTGCACTATTAAGTATTCTAAAACATATCAAAGTCAAATATAGAACAATATTATGCCAATGATTAACAATGCATAATCTTAATCATGCAATGATACAATTTACACTTAAGCATAACAATTATTCTTAGAGAAGGTTCATGAGTAAATATATGCATAACACCTTTCACATTTTAATATAACATGCGCATAATAATAACAACCATGAAACATGGCATTCAACTCACTTATATTCCACATGCAATATACGATATGAATTACATTAATTAACGTTAATAAACCAACACGTACCATTTACATCAAATATTAGTCTACCCGAGATTACTATTACTAAGCATATCTTAGTCAAATAATAGCATGCTATCATTTCAATAATCACACACTTTACAATACAAATACTAACAATAATAAGCAAAAACGTGTCGTGTCCCATGTAATAGTGACAAACAATGCAAAGTGAAAGAAAATGAATCATTTTCGAAAAATCGGGCAGAAAATAAGGCAGGCAGATGAAAACTCTTTCACGATCGCGATATGAAGTCGCGCTCGCGACAGAGGCCGGAGGAAGTGTCGCTGGGAAGAGCTGAGCACGACTCGTGCTCACGTGTACTAGTCGTGTCCGAAGAGCACTTCTCATGCTCATGCTGTTGATCAGCCATAGCTGATGGAAGAGGAAGAAAACAGAGGAAGAACCAAGGCAGCAGCACGACTCATGGTCTTGAGAACGAGTAGTGTTCCCAAGCACGCTTCGTGCTTCTCCTCCAAGTGAAAGCAAAGTGCTGTGAGGGGATGAGCACGACTCGTGCTCTTCCTCTCACCTGGGCATATACAGCTGGTCGTGATCTCGACAGAATCGTGATTTCCCATTCCCAGATAAACACAGACATTTCCTCTTCTTTCAAAACCTTTCAAAAACCACACAATCATGCACAAATTCTTATCTCATCACTCAAATACATACCGAAACATGTTTATGACTAAAAATACACTCAATTATTACAAAATTGGACAAGTAATTCAAGGTAAACTTCAAAATTTGCAGATTATCAACACCAAGAACAGTATTTACCCAACTCATGCAATTTCACCATCAAATCTCACATACACTCATCTCGAACACTAATCATGCATTACTAACACCATTACCCAAAAATTACACGCTTATACTCAAGCCAAGACTCAAAATTCCAGAAATTAAACAATACAGACACACATACAACCAAAGTGAGAATTAGGGCAGAGACATTCAATTAACTCCCAAACCTAGAAATTGAAGCTCCAAAACCACACTTCAAGCTTCAAACCTCCATCCTTTCCTTGCCCATAAGCTTCCTCTTGCAACCCAAAGCTTACATAAACCAAAACCCAAAAATTACTCTTCTAAAAACCCTAACTCAAACAAAGCCAGAGAAGAAGAAGAAGAAGAAGAAGAAGAACAGTAACCCAAAATCGCAGGAAACCCTAAAACCCCAACTTACCTCTTCGAAGTAGCTTCTAAGACTTCCCAAACAACTCCAGCTCACACACAAAACTAGGGGATGAAGAGCAAGAAGAGAGAAGAAAGAAGAAGGAAAACGTGAAGGGGAGGAGGAGAGGGCATAACGTGATCTGCCTCCTTCTCTTTTTCTTTTTCCTTTTTCTTCCCTCCTCACTAATTGTACATACACCCACCAAGCCACATGGCAGCCTCCTATTGGACCCATAACTCCTTCTTTGACTTTCAAACAGCAAGGCACCATACACACACATGCACCACATAATTACTTAAGTAGATATTTAATACCTTGGTACAATACTCACACTTCACTAAATACAAAATTTTAATTATCCTTAAAGATGAATATTAAGTTTGATTTATCTCTAAGGATAAATGATATCAAATCATCTTTTTGAGGATAAAATCAAATATTTTTATTTATATTTGAAGATAAATATCAAATATTTGATTTATCCATGGATAAAAAGTAATTGCAAATAATCTTTAGATATAAAATAAAATACCTTTAATTTATTCTTGAGGATAAATATCTTAAATCTATCAGATTTATTCCAAATTACCAAAATTTCATTATCAGGCCTTGATCGACAGGCATCCCTCAGCCAAGGGACGGGCATCAGTCAACAAGGATTAGATGGCCTCACTTATCGAGCAACGGACATCCTCTCATGCGAGAGGGACGGGCATCCCTCAAACGTGAGCGATAGGTACCTACTCATGAGTGGGACGGTGCCCCTCACGTAAGAAACAGCAATGCACCATCCTTCGATGCATCCGACAAGCATCCTGGTTGACCGACGGGCATCGATCAACAAAAAATGAAATTTTTTAGATGAAAAGGCCTCTTTCAAAATGAAAGAGACTAAAAAGGATTTTTGGTCACCAATAACCTTAAAATTTGTGAACTTCAAGGGCAAAAACCTACAGCTTCAGTCCTCTACCTGTGAAATAGGTACCGATATCCTCATTAGGTAACTCTAATCTAGGCTGCTTCAGGGGTTAATGGTCCATCCAAGAAGAACAGTTATTGTTGTATGTGAGGTGTTTAATTGAATTGAGTGGCCAATTTGAAGTCTGCACTTTTATACATGGGCCTCGAGATTAGAACCAATTCGTAGATGCTCTTGCCACCTTAGTGTCTATGTGGGATAACCCAGAAAGAGTTATCATGAAACCCGTGTTGATTTCTATTTCAAGCAAGCCATACTTTGAAAGTAAATGGGTCATAGACGTTGAGGTTACTGATAGGAAGCCTTGGTACTATGATGTTCATAACTATTTGGAGAGGTCAATATTCCTAAAAGAAGCTAATGAAAAGGACCAGAAGATGATCCATAGTTTTCCACTCAATTCATCAGTATAGATAGGGCATTATATAAAAGGCAAGTCAATGGCATTCAGCTGAGGTGTCTGAAAGAGAAAGAAGCTAAGAAGGTTACGGAAGAGACCCATGCTGAAGTTTGTGGAGCTACATGAATGGCCTCACCTTGGCAAAGAAAATCATACACCAAGGTTTCTTCTTGCAAACGATGGATAAAAATTGCTCAAAGTATGTCAAACAGTGTCAGTTGTGCTAATAGTATGCCGATCTCAGACATGTACTAGTTTCAGAACTCTACAACCTCACATCTTCGTGGCCATTCACAGCTTGGGGAATTAACATTATAGTGGAGATATATCTGACGGCTTCTAATGGACATAGATTCATTGTAATTGCTATCGATTACTTTAGCAAGTGGGTAGAGGCTGAATCCTTCAAGAAGCTGGGTGCACAAGAAATGGCTAGATTCATTGAACAATACCCGATTTGCAGATATGGGCTTCCGCGCCACGAAGATAATGGGGTATGTTCCAAACCGAGACTAAACAAATGCTCAAGAAGTATGCCATTAACACCATAAGCCTTCTCCCTACCATCAATAGGCCAATGGGCAGTCGAGGCAATAAACAAGAGCATGAAGAGAATACTTGCTAAGATGGTACAGACCTACAAAGATTTGGTAGAAAAATTACCTTTCG
The DNA here is from genome assembly GCA_947683425.1 of Excoecaria cochinchinensis. Lineage (NCBI taxonomy): Eukaryota > Viridiplantae > Streptophyta > Magnoliopsida > Malpighiales > Euphorbiaceae > Excoecaria > Excoecaria cochinchinensis. The sequence continues at coordinate 11,137,806 of CANTUQ010000009.1, forward strand.
CACTATGGGGTTATAGGACCACCGTCAAAACTTCAAGGGGGGCTACACCATTCTCTTTGGTATATGGGATAGAAGTAGTATTACTAGTTGAAATTAACCTCTAATCCTTGAGGGTAGCCTTAGAAGCCGAGATACCAGAAGCAGAATGGATGCAGCAGCGGTTGTCGCAGTTGAACTTACTAGATGAATGTAGGATACGAGCCTACTACCATTATCAATTCTATCATAAGAGACTGGCTCATTCATTCAGGAAAAAGGTCCAAAAACATCCCTTAATTGTAGGGGATTTGGTATTCTAGCAGATAAGACCAAGTGTAGACACCGGGTCCAGAGGTGTCAAAAATGATGTTTCCCTTGTCGAGATCCTTTTTTTATCAAAAAAAAAAATTAATTTATTTTAAAAATAATATTATTAGAAGATGTTATTTTTGATATTTGAAAAGAAGGAAATTAAATTAGTTAATTAATTTCATTGAATTAAATTAAATTAATTGATTTAATTTGGAAAAAAGAGAAATTGAATTAACTAATTAATTTAATTGAGTTAAATTAAATTAATTAATTGATTTAAAGAAGAAAATTAAGTTGGATAATTAATTGGATTGAAGTAAATTAGTTAATTAATTTTATTGGGTTAGTTAATTAGTCTAATTAGGAAAAATAAATAAAAATATAAAAGATGAAAAAAAAAGATTTAAAAGGTTTTTGTAAAAAAAAAATAAAAAAAAATAATAAATGTGTAAAAACGTGGGAAAGTAAAGCCCCTTTCACAATTTGTGTTCGCGTGATGGCAATTGCCATCACGCGACCCCTTTTGTGTTTTTGGCAAAGTGGCCGCGCGGTGGCCACTTGGCCACCGCGCGACCACCTGCTTTGGCCTTTTTTTTCTTCGCTGTTATCTGCTATTTTTAGTCTGATTTTTTCACCGTTTTGTGTTATTTTCGATCAACTAAATTAAAGACTTTCTAACTCTTTCTATTTTGAGCCAAGACCAACAAATCAAAAGGGATTTTGATCTCCATTTTCAGGGGACGGCAACTATTTTTCAAGAAATTGATTTGCTTTTCTCTCTAGCCTTTTTCCTTTGACTCTCCAACAAAAAAAGTTCTTCAGTATTTTCTCAAGTTCTTCTTTTTCTTTCTCTCAAGTTTTAATTTATTTATTTTTCTTCAAAAAACATATTTCATTTCTTGAGTAATTTGAGCTTGGAAAATTAATTTCCTTTGCTCAAATCACCCACCAAAAATAATTTTTTATCAAAATATTCTCTTGATTTTATTTCAAAATATTGATTTCTATATTTTCTTCAAATCTTCATCACCACAAATTCGACAAGGAAAATAAATCGAGACACCATTTCTCCATCTAAAAAAATTCTGAGGGTAAACATTTGGACTATTTTTATTTACTCATTTATTCGTCCGTATATTATTTATCATTGTAAATATTTCTTTTGTTTTGCCGTTAAATACCATGTTATTCACCTGATATGCTCTTCGGTTTTGTCACTATGGGCATGCCATTCATGATTTTAATTTATCTTTTGTGGTGTTCGTTGCCATCTTCCTCCTATTACTATTGTCACTATCATTATTAGCATTATTGTTGTTACTGTGTTATATTTAGTCATGGCATAATACTGTTATTATTTATTGTTTTATATTATACCACTGTTGCCATTTCTTTATCTAATATGTGTTTGTTTCATACCTGTGTTATCATCTAAATTATTACTATTATTATTATTATTATTATTATTATTATTATTATTATTATTATTAATAACTAATTTTCTGTTTTTACATTTATTATATATTTATGTATTTTGTGTTTATTATTAATTAATCGTTGCTATTATTATATTTATTTATTTGTTATGTATCATTTCTATTTTTATTATTACTATTATTATTGTTGTTGTTGTTATTATTATTATTATTATTATTATTATTATTATTATTATTATTATTATTATTATTATTATTATTATTATTATTATTTTCTAATATTCTTGTTACTGTTGTCATTATTTTATCACTACCCTCATTTTTGCCATGAGTTATTTTAATTTACCTTGCATGTAAATTATTTGGTTCATTAAATTAACTTGCCTAATATTTATTTCATTTTTACTCGATTAATTTTTATAATTATTACTAATATTTTTGATATTATTTTCTGTCTGAGATTTAACTTGAGTCGGGCTATGTGAGCGCCCCGCGACTCCCCGGATGAGTCCTAACGCGTGGACGCACTCTTCGGTTTGGGTGAGATCTTTCCAATCCCTCTCTTCATGTTGTGATTATTTGTAAATAATTATTTTATTTATGCACACGTGAGACAAAAAGACACAAAAATACTTTTACAATTAAATTGAGTTTTTCACTAATAAAATTGGGACCAATGTCCCTTGTTTTAGCCGAACTATAAAAATATTACAATTAAAACGAAGAGTCAATTTTCAATAAAATGGGAACACTCATCCCGGTTTTCACCAAACAACCTAAACGACTCTTCGAACCCTCTTTAAATTAATACAAAGGAACCAATGTTCCTAACTTTCGAACAAGTGCGAAGGAACCAATGTTCCTCAAATAATGTCCCGATTTATGTATGTTCTTTTATTTTAATCTTGGGTGAGTGTTTTAAACTCAAGTTCATTTCTTTTTTGGGCCCTTGTAATTAATTTTGGGGCAACTTTATTTATTTTAGGGGATTGTATTCCGTCCCCATCCACATCTTTGATTTCCTTTCGATGGGGTTGTATTCTGCCCCAATCTCTCTTGTAATTGTGTGTTTACGTGTTTATTGCTTTCATTTATCGCTTTCTTTTGCTGCTTTATTTATTGCTTTCCTTTATCGCTTTGTGAATGTTTGAAATGCGCGATTTAAATTAAATGCATTGATCGTGTGAGATGAGAGATATAATTTTAAGAAGTTAAGAACCCATTTATATTTAGCCAAAGCATAAATAAGAGGGAAGTTCCGGACACCATATCTCTGGTTTAGACCAATAGAGGTGAGAAACCTTTTCCCAATTTCACGCAAATTGGGTGGCGACTCCAAATACCTCAAAGGTGCCTTTAGGCGTCAATAGGCTAGGTTGTTCTCCCCAATGTTCTATTGGGAGGAATACACCGATGATGTCTCATAGCGCCCATGATCAAAAGACGCAAACCAAATCTTCGAATACCAAAGGCGGATTCAAAAGCGAAGGCCCTTGCTGGGTACCTCCGGCGCGCGTCACAGTGGCGACTCCACTGGGGACTTGTGTTTGAGACTTCACTCCGAAAGTGCTTTGGTTAAAATGTATAATTGGGTTTTTAAAACTTAAAATTCTGTCTCTTTTCAAAAATTTGCATCACATTTTAGAGCCTTGGACTTATGCTAGTTGGTCCCTTTTTACCTCGGTGCGTTCCCAAAGCACGACCCTACTTTCACTCATTGTAGGGAAGTGTTAGGGATAATCACCAGCCCAAGCCTTGTGCCTTTTGGTATATCAAGTGGTGACCCGATCGGTCGTTATGCTTGTGATGAGCTAGACCCGTTGGCAGGGATCATGCTTGGGTAGCCCTAAAGTATCATCACCTTGACCAAAGCCCATGTAATGGCAAGTAGAAACTTTCCCTAGGTGGTATGTTCCTTAATACAATGCTTGTGATATGGGCCGTCACATATTAAACAAAATCAAGCAAATCAAGTGGTCTTTTATCAAAGGCTTTCATGCCTCGATAAGCCCACCTTGACTAAATTGAATTGTCCTAATACGTAATGCCCAAAACCCATACGAATGCGCATTAGATTGAGAGTATTATGCTGTCGGTTTTTCACCGTGCACCATACGTGTCCAATGGGTTCCCTGTTGACCCTCGGATGAAGCCCACCTAGGAAAGAGACCACACGACCTCGTGTGCGGGAGTGATAAGGTTGGAAGGATTTACTTGCTTGCATGTGGTTGTGAATACTGCACAACATGCTCATGCATCGCATTTCATTCATGCATGTCAATAAAGTAAATATGTGTGTATATAAATAATAATATATTTTCTCTCATGCTATGCATGTATATATCTCTTCATCTGCATATTATTTTTTTTCATGTGTACATATCATCCTGCATGTAATTTCTTCCATGCATCCCATCGTATTGTGGTAATCCATTGATCCCGCACTCATCAAAGACTATTTGCATGGCACGATCATGCATTGTATATGTCATCCATGCATCATTCTAACAATCTTGATCTTTCAGCCATCCTAGATTCATCTGAGTGGACTAGAGATTCTGACGATCGACTAGCGACGACAAACTCGCCCTTTGGATTGCTAGAATTAGTGCCTGTTTGGGATTTTGAGCCACTCTCAGCGACTAGTGAATCATCTTCGATGGCAGAACTACCTCGGGAGTCCGGTGCTTTGACAGTGCAAGACCTGGACAAGAGGCTTGGAGAATTTGAAAGGAAAATGTTAGCCATGATGGAAAGTATCGCCGCTCAAATTGCACCAAATGCCATGCAACAGCCTGCGGCCCCTGTCATCGGACAAGTCGAGTCGCCTATTATGGAAGAAGCTCCTATAGCGGTCACCGCCGAACAACAACCTACTGCTCCTGCCATGACGAAGAGAGCATGATCCGGTCAATGAAGTATGCTCGCCACCTACTGGACCTAGAGGGGGATCACCTGAGCAAAAAGGCAAAGGGCATGTTTCAGAAAGTGGGCTTCTGGCAGTGGTGCGGGGCCTGAAGAGAAAGGTGGATATCCTCAAGGAAGAGATTAGAAAATCCAAGCTTGTGACTGCTCGGGCACCTCTCTGTAAGGCTACTACTGGTACCACAAGCCTAGGGATTGGTCATTATGGTAATAAAGGCACGAAAAGGATGGGGAAAACGCCAATGGTTGAGATGACCCGAAAGCACTACTCTGACTTGGACCGCTCTCTATCCTGGGTACTGGAAAGGTTGACCAAGGAAGGTAAGCTGAGGCCACTAACACCTAGGCCAGCTGCGACTCAAGGACAGCCAGGACATAGGGATGAATAGTACTGTGCCTTCCATCAGCACACCGGGCACCTAATGGATTACTGTCGAACTTTGAGAAACAGGATCCAAGATCTTATTGGCACCAAGCAGATCACGGACCTCGAGAAGAGAGAGAAGAAGAAGAAAGCAGACTATAATGCAGTCCCTCCACCAGAGATTTGATCGGGCCAATCCACTTGAGCGGCATGTTCCCCCAAAGCCACAAGAAGAAGACTATATTTTTTATGTCTTATTTCTTTTTATTTCCAGAACTCTTTATGACAATTTGGTTATTTCAATATGATGGACAATTTTTTTCTTATTTGTTTGATGTTTCTAATAATTTCATTTCTCGTGATCACGATGCATCCATTCATTTTGACATTAACCCAATTAATACGGCTCCATCTAGTCTCGAAACTTTGGAAAATCCAAATAAAATCTTGATAGCATCTGATATAACTCTTGAAGAGAGGATAATATTGAGAGAAATAAAAAAAAAAAGCCTTTGCCCATATCTGGTATGACATGCTGAAGATTGACAAGGATATTCTTGAGACCATGCCACTTCCATGCGCCAATATGACGACAAGCCAAATTTTAGGAACCATTCTTTTGCACCCCCCCAACATCTGGGATGCATATGGTGCTGTTAAATAAAATCAAACTTCAAGAGCTACGTTAGGAGTTAGATGAATAAAATCCGAAACCACCACGAAGAATATACAACCCATCAGACCAAGCCATATGACCCCTTTCTTCACGACCACTTGAAATGTGTACCTCAAAACCGATTATGACTAACCCTTAACCATCCAAAACTCTCATAGCCAAATCTCTCACCAAAATTCAATGCCCCACCAAATTGAATAACAATGGTCCCAGTGGTTAAGATGAAAAGTGCACGTATGTGTAAACTTCAAGACTTGAGCAAAGCTTGTAAAAAAAAATAAATAAATAAAAAATTGGGTTGTAAAAAAAAAATTTGAGGTGTAAAAAAAAATTGAAAAGATTGGGGTGTAAAGAAAGTAGAGAATTGATCAGGGGGCAAAGGAAAGTTATTTGGAGGCAAGCTTTGCTCGAATCCCATTGATCTACACATGCCTGCACCTTGCTACTGAAAAGGACCTAAAAGGCCAAATCACGAACCATTACCTAAAAGGCTAAACCACGAACCGTCCAACCAATCTCAGCAAAAACAAACAAAACAAAACAAAAAAAGAAAACCATTTCGAAACTTAAACCACCAAAATTGATAAAAGTACCCCAGGTCATTCAATCCCAACCTGTCACCCCATTTTAGCCATTGAAAGACCACTTCAGGGTTTGAATCACTGAAACTGACGAAGATAAGATATGAGATTTCACATTCAAGCCCCCAAACAAGAAACCTATCACCTCAGCCAATGCGCACAAGGGTCAGAAACAATACTTTAGTACCAAATCAGCAACCTCTATCAGAAGGAGCAGCCTCCCCAGCTACCAAAGTTGAAAGCCAACTCAATCAGCGAACTGAAGAAGGGTCCATGGCAAAGGCTAAAAAAAAAATAATAAAAAAAGAGAGAGAAAATATTCAATCAAGAAAACCCGCGAGGGCTGATTGATAACAGGAGTTTGATGCTCTCAAGATCTATCCCAAAATTAGATGAGGTCTCATTTTTTTCGAGTTAATGCCAAATAGTGATCATGTGTTATGAAATCAGATTGAAATATATGCATTTATGCAAAGATGTATTGGTATGACCAGAGTAGTTCATCTTGCACACTCAAAGTTGTCTGAGTCCGGCATAAAACCAGCACATGGTTACCAACTACCCTCCGACGCTCTCGCCACTCAGGCACATCAGTCAACTCATCTTGCTACCCACTGTGAAGCCAACCCTACAACACCTTCCTAATAAAGAGCCAAGCTCATATAACCAATATCTGAGACATAAGAACATGCCAATCATACCCGAAAGACCTTTCGCAACAACTCCAACTTCTCTCGCAAAAAAAAAAAAAAAAAAAAATAAAGAGGTTGTTAGAGATGAAAACCGTGACTGGCGCTCTAAGCAAAAGTTAGGCCAAAAGGGCAGGGTGAAAACCTGGCGACAGGCAGTCTGCCCTACAAAAAATAAAATAAATAAAAGCTGCTGGATTGGGTTGGGTCCATTCCAGGCAAAAAATAAGGCACAGGGTTATGTGAAAATCTGACAAGGACGCATCTCCCGCTAAGAAAAGCTAGTGTTAAAATCCAAGAGGGACGCACTACCTTCAAATAATGACTACAGGTACCAGAGGAGAACCTCATAATCCCTTAAAGGCATGAAATTCAAAGGCCATCCTAGGGGGCACAGATCCTACCGTAACTAACAACCAAACCAGCTGACGCCTCCGAATCAACTCAGATGAACTCTTATCCTGCATTGTTGCATGACACATACATCTCACGTGCATGCTCACTGTTTATACCAGCATATTTGTCTTCTAAATTTTGCAGAAAGAGAGACTTGATGCTAACACCCACAAAAAGCGAGTGACGACATCAATCCAACATCAGCTCAATTATTAATCCAATATCAATCAAAATATAGATTCAAGCCAGACAAACAATTAACCAAAGGGCTAACAGACGGCACCACTTCGAATCTCAAAAGGGTTTGCACGATGGCGACACTTCCATTCTACGGAAGGCTTGGACGACAACGGTATTACCACTTCAGAATGGTTTGCACGAGGACAGTACTACTGCTCCACGGAGGGTTTCACGATCTCGGTACTACTGCTTCAAAAGGTTTGCACGCTGTCGGTACTACTATTCTAAGGAAGGTTCGCACGACAACGGTACTACCACTTCAAAACAGTTTGCACGAGCAAGGTACTACTGCTCCACGGAGGGTTTGCACGATCTCGGTACTACTGCTTCAAAAGGTTCGCACGCTGCCGGTACTACTATTCTACGGAAGGTTTGCACGACAACGGTACTACCACTTCAAAACAGTTTGCACAAGGAAGGTACTACTGCTCCACAGAGGGTTTGCACGATCTCGGTACTACTGCTTCAAAAGGTTTACACGCTGCCGGTACTACTATTCTACGGAAGGTTTGCACGACAACGGTACTACCACTTCAGAATGGTTTGCACGAGGACGGTACTACTGCTTCAAAAGGTTTGCACGCTACCGGTACTACTATTCTACGGAAGGTTTGCACGAGGACGGTACTACCACTTCAAAACAGTTTGCACGAGCAAGGTACTACTGCTCCACGGAGGGTTTGCACGATCTCGGTACTACTACTTCAAAAGGTTTGCACGCTGCCGGTACTACTATCCTACGGAAGGTTCGCACGACAACGGTACTACCACTTCAAAACAATTTGCGCGATAACGGTACTACCACTCCACGGAGGGTTTGCACGATCACGACATTATCGCTACAGCAATAGCCAGCACACCGAAAACTGCAACAATACCATCCGGCTTGGGAAGCGACCGCCTCAGGTACGTGTCTTTTCCCTTCTTTTCTGAATTTTGGCTCACTTAGACGCCTAGGTTCTAAGTTCCCCAAAATTGGGGGCAACTGTAGACAACGGGTCCCGAGGCGGTCCAAGATCAGAATTACCCGATGATGAAAATGATACCAATTTACGGGCAGAGGTGTCAAAAATGATGTTTCCCTTGTCGAGATCCTTTTTTTTTATAAAAAAAAATTAATTTATTTTAAAAATAATATTATTAGAAGGTGTTATTTTTGATATTTGAAAAAAAGGAAATTAAATTAGTTAATTAATTTCATTGAATTAAATTAAATTAATTAATTTAATTTGGAAAAAAGAGAAATTGAATTAACTAATTAATTTAATTGAGTAAAATTAAATTAATTAATTGATTTAAAGAAGAAAATTAAGTTGGATAATTAATTGGATTGAAGTAAATTAGTTAATTAATTTTATTGGGTTAGTTAATTAGTCTAATTAGGAAAAATAAATAAAAATATAAAGGATGAAAAAAAAAGATTTAAAAGGTTTTTGTAAAAAAAAAAAATATAATAATAAATGTGTAAAAACGTGGGAAAGTGGCTTTTAAAGCCACTTTCCCAATTTGTGGTCGCGTGATGGCAATTACCTTTTGTGTTTTTGGAAAAGTGGCCGCGCGGTGGCCACTTGGCCACCTCGAGACCACCTGCTCTGGCCTTTTTTTTTTCGCTGTTATCTACTATTTTTAGTCTGATTTTTTCACCGTTTTGTGTTATTTTCGATCAACTAAATTAAAGACTTTCTAACTCTTTCTATTTTGAGCCAAGACCAACAAATCAAAAGGGATTTTGATCTCCATTTTCAGGGGACGGCAACTATTTTTCAAGAAATTGATTTGCTTTTCTCTCTAGCCTTTTTCCTTTGACTCTCCAACAAAAAAAGTTCTTTATTATTTTCTCAAGTTCTTCTTTTTCTTTCTCTCAAGTTTTAATTTATTTATTTTTCTTCAAAAAACATATTTCATTTCTTGAGTAATTTGAGCTTGGAAAATTAATTTCCTTTGCTCAAATCACCCACAAAAAATATTTTTTTTATCAAAATATTCTCTTGATTTTATTTCAAAATATTGATTTCTATATTTTCTTCAAATCTTCATCACCACAAATTCGACAAGGAAAATAAATCGAGACACCATTTCTCCATCTAAAAAAATTCTGAGGGTAAACATTTGGACTATTTTTATTTACTCATTTTTTCGTCCGTATATTATTTATCATTGTAAATATTTCTTTTGTTTTGCCGTTAAATACCATGTTATTCACCTGATATGCTCTTCGGTTTTGTCACTATGGGCATGCCATTCATGATTTTAATTTATCTTTTGTGGTGTTCGTTGCCATCTTCCTCCTATTACTATTGTCACTATCATTATTAGCATTATTGTTGTTACTGTGTTATATTTAGTCATGGCATAATACTGTTATTATTTATTGTTTTATAATATACCACTGCTGCCATTTCTTTATCTAATATGTGTTTGTTTCATACCTGTGTTATCATCTAAATTATTACTATTATTATTATTATTATTATTATTATTAATAACTTATTTTATGTTTTTACATTTATTATATATTTATGTATTTTGTGTTTATTATTAATTAATCGTTGCTATTATTATATTTATTTATTTGTTATGTATCATTTCTATTTTTATTATTACTATTATTATTGTTATTATTATTATTATTATTTTCTAATATTCTTGTTACTGTTGTCATTATTTTATCACTACCCTCATTTTTGCCATGACTTATTTTAATTTACCTTGCATGTAAATTATTTGGTTCATTAAATTGACTTGCCTAATATTTATTTCATTTTTACTCGATTAATTTTTAGAATTATTACTAATATTTTTGATATTATTTTCTGTCTGAGATTTAACTTGAGTCTGGCTATGTGAGCGCCCCACGACTCCCCGAATGAGTTGCAACGCGTGGACGCACTCTTCGGTTTGGGTGAGATCTTTCCAATCCCTCTCTTCATGTTGTGATTATTTGTAAATAATTATTTTATTTATGCACGCGTGAGAAAAAAAGGCACAAAAATACTTTTACAATTAAATTGAGTTTTTCACTAATAAAATTGGGACCAATGTCCCTTGTTTTAGCCGAACTATAAAAATATTACAATTAAAACGAAGAGTCAATTTTCAATAAAATGGGATCACTCATCCCGGTTTTCACCAAACAACCAAAACGACTCTTCGAACCCTCTTTAAATTAATACGAAGGAACCAATGTTCCTAACTTTCGAACAAGTGCGAAGGAACCAATGTTCCTCAAATAATGTCCCGATTTATGTATGTTCTTTTATTTTAATCTTAGGTGAGTGTTTTAAATTCAAGTTCATTTCTTTTTTGGGCCCTTGTAATTAATTTTGGGGCAACTTTATTTATTTTAGGGGATTGTATTCCGTCCCCATCCACATCTTTGATTTCCTTTCGATGGGGTTGTATTCCGTGTCAATCTCTCTTGTAATTGTGTGTTTGCGTGTTTATTGCTTTCATTTATCGCTTTCTTTTGCTGCTTTATTTATTGCTTTCCTTTATCGCTTTGTGAATGTTTGAAATGTGCGATTTAAATTAAATGCATTGATCGTGTGAGATGAGAGATATAATTTTAAGAAGTTAAGAACCCATTTATATTTAGCCAAAGCATAAATAAGAGGGAAGTTCCGGACACCATATCTCTGATTTAGACCAATAGAGGTGAGAAACCTTTTCCCAATTTCACGCAAATTGGGTGGCTACTCCAAATACCTCAAAGGTGCCTTTAGGCGTCAATAGGCTAGGTTGTTCTCCCCAATGTTCTATTGGGAGGAATACACCGATGATGTCTCATGGTGCCCATGATCAAAAGACGCAAACCAAATCCTTGAATCCCAAAGGCAGATTCAAAAGCGAGGGCCCTTGCTGGGTACCTCCGGCGCGCGTCACACCAAGGGTTTCAAACATCCGAGGCAAGTTCAGATAGACTTGGGAAGGGCCTTTTGGGTTGAAAAAGCGTATGTCAAAGGGAGCGACGATCTTAACAGACAGTAACATAAATGAATTCAAAGAGCCGGTCAATATGGACAGGCTGAAGAGGTTCCATGGCTATGATTATAATAAAAATAAAGAGAATAAGAGCCCGTGAGTCAAAAACTAAAAGGTGGCGATCTTGCTAAAATTAGGCCTCCGCCAAGGTGAAAATCGAACAACGCATCTTGGGCAAAAATTAGGGTCTAAGAGAAAATGTTCAATCATCAAAACTCATGAAGGCTGATTGATAATAGGAGTTTGATGCTTTAAAAATTTATCCTGAGATTAAATGAGGTCTTGTATCCATGAATTTAATGTTAAATAATGACCATTTGTATTGAAATCAGACTTTAAATGCACACAAACATGCAAAAGATATATTAATATAAGAAGAACAATTTGTTGTGCATACTCAAAGTTAACTAGTTCTAGAATAGTACAATGTTCTTCACTAATTATATGTAATCTAGTACTATTATCCACTACTTTCGCCGCTAGGATACTTCAACCAATGCACCCTATTATTAGACGCGGGGCTGGTAACCCACCTCTTGTACTAAATCAAAGTGATAAAGTCACAGTCTTCAATCTTCGGGATGCCGATTTTGACAGGTAAATGCACCCAAAGACGATGATAGCCAGATAAGGAGGCGGTAGACAAGAGTCCACCCTAAAAAGACAATGGGCATCTGACTACATTGTGCCGCTCACCAAACAGTCGACACATTGGGTTGCAATACAGAAAGTGGCTCTGTATAACCCAAATAGTTGTATGTAACCAGAGGGATTGTGCTGGACCACAAACTGAGGGGTCAACCATGGGCACATGAAGATGATGTTGCCATCTTCCATGGTAGCCAGTCATGTAGCACCTTTGTGAATGGAATCGAAATCATACAGCCGTTGCCTAGGGAGGAAATGTTTTTGCGAGTACGTGTTAATCACTCTAGAAGGAGATTTTGACAATATCATCAGCTTTTCCTACAGCCATACCTTAAAAAAAAAGAAAAGAAAAGAGCCGCTGGATAGTTTAGGTCATTTCTAGGCAAAAGTTAGGCACATGGTTATGTGAAAATGCAAAAGAATGCATTTCCCGCTAAGAATAGCTAGTGCGAAAACCCATAAGGGACATACTACCTTCAAAATAATGACTTTGATTACCTAGAATAATAAGGGGCTCCTGGTCAGAAGAACAACAGGGTAAGATAGGTAGTATCTAGACCAAGCAGCGTCTCTGCTAAGATCAATGAGAATGGGGTCAGTTCATTAAGTATACCCTTAACGACATTAAATAGCCGATATCGCCGATCAACCTATCCGAGGTCAGCGTCAGATACCGTGCCAAGCATAGCAATAAAATTACATTGCTGTGATAAGTGGAGATGTCTAAGAAGTCATCCAGTGCATTAATTAGGAGCTCTAAGGATAAGGGGGCATCTCGAGGCACTAATTTGGCAGAAGACAAGGGTAGAATTCCAAAGGCTTGTGCCACCTCCCTCGGTTAGTTTAGAATCCAGGGCATGTAACACCCCCTACCATTCAAAGGTTCAAAGATCACTTTCATATGCCAACAGATTCATATGCTCATAGATAGAGTCATTCAGATTCACAAACTTATAAGCATAGTCATTCGAATTCACATTCTCATAAGCTTAACAGAACAAATCAGAACACCTGCTGACTCACAATAGTGGATAATGAGCAACGCATGGTGGTACCTTACGGGTACGAATTGAACACATGGCGGTACCTTATGGGTATGAATCAAACACATGGCGGTACCTTACAGGTATGAATCGAAAAATAATATCACATTTTCTCTTTTCAAAACATTTTACAAAGGGGATCTTAAATAAGATCCAAACACATTGAAGTTCGCGAGGAACTAAACGGGGACCAGATTAGGGTTCATAATAGAATAGAGGGCTGCAGCTATATAACTCTTTTAGGTATGCCTAAATATCCACTAGACTGACTCTTGCAGGTCATACATAATTCAAATCATGCTCAAAGCACAACATATAATTCATCTTAAAGAAATCATAAAATTATTCATATATAAGCACATTTATTCCCATACAGTAGTAAAAACCCATGAAGAAATTATAGAAAAGTTATTTTAGAAGAAAGGGGCAAAATTGAAAAAACAGGGCAAAGAGGGGTCATTGTCGCGATCGCCACCAGTGTCGTGCTCGTGACAGTGGCCGGATGGCCTGCGCAAGGGGAGGGGGCAAAGGGGCGCGTGAGTCATGCTGTGCCAGCATGAGACAACCTTCACGACTCATGAACATTGTTCATGACTAGTGAACTTTATTCACGATGCGTGAATCTCTCATTTCCCCGCTCCACCCCCCCCCCCCCCCCCCCCCGACGCGTGATCTACTTTACCACTCGCGCACGACGAAGCTTCACGAGTCGTGCTATCAAATCATGAGTCGGACGACTCACAAACAATAGAGCAATTAAAAGTGAAAACTGGATTTCACCATTCTATCACGATCGTGAGGATATCGCGCTTGCGACAGCATCGCGACTTCCGTTTCCCATCAAAATGCAGGAAAACACAGATTTCCAACCACAAGTCCATTTTGACCTAAAATCAAACCAAACTTCATCTTACCTTCAAATAAGCCTTTCATGCATCACAAACAACATAAACACAACTAAAATCAACAATTTACACAATCAGAATCATGCATTAACAAAATCAAGCTTATAAAGAACACAAACTTAGAAATTCAACAACAATTCATCAAACTTCAAATTCACTTTAATACTTCAACATTCATGCATTATAACTCAAATCAATTGAATAACCATAACATTAACTCTACAATAAACCTCATCGAACATCAATTTTCCAAAAATCACATGCTAAGACACAAATTACAAATGAACATAAAAAACAATCAAATTCCCAAACCTGAAATTCCTATGCTCTAAATCAATGAGCACCACTCCCACTAGCCTTCTCCTTTCCCTTGGGATCGCGAGGAGGCTCAACTAACCAAGAACACCCAACAAATCATACAAACAGAAAACCTAAATTAAAACACATTGTAACCAAAATCAAGAATAATATATGATGAAGGAGAAGAAGAAGAAGAAGAAACCCACTACACTTACCAATCAAAGTTCAAGGAATGATTAATTTCCACCACAAACACTTGGATCCAAGCTAGGGCACAAAAATGAAGAGAAAGAAGAAGGAGAAGTACAGAGAAGGAAGAAAACGGGGAAGAGGCAGTAAAATTTACTGTCCCATTTTCTCTCTCTTCTATTTATACCTCCTTTCAAAATCCCTAGCCACATGTCATCCTTTGGTTGGTGGAACTTGACCACTCACACCCTACACTCATGTAGGACAATACATACTAGACTAACCCTCATAATCACACACTACTACCATATGCACATGCACACACTAACACAACCCAATACACATACACCCTACTAACATATATGCACTCACACTCTATTAAAGCCCACAAAACATGCATTTTGCCCAAAATACCCTTAACACATGCCAAAACTCTCACACATACACATGGCAAACATGGCTCAAACTACTAGGGGGAGAACGGGGTATTACAGGGCATGGTACCAGGAGGAAATCTCGTGCTGGCTATCACCGTAAATTCCTCAGCAACGGGGAGTAACTCTTGATGGGTGAACCATAAGACGTAGAATCTAGGGTCCGAATAACGAACGATAGCCAGTAGTAGGGTCGTGTCAAGCTAGATTCTCTAGAGGAATTTCAGGCTAGAATAAGGGGCCAGGGTGGGCCTTTCCCAAGTTTTGGAGGCCTCCAAGAGTTTGTGCAGTTTATTAAAGAATAGTGTCGACATCATGCAATATAAGTAATATCTAAAAAAGTAAAAAAAATAAAAAAAGATAATAAAATATATATACATAAAAAAAAAGAGGAAAAGAATAAAAAAAGGGGAAAATACCAACTGAGAAGTTCCAATCAGGCAAGCCGTGGAGAAACAATGCTTGAATTTCAAGAGTTAAGCTCCTTTTATAGAGAAGCCATGACAAACGGGCATTACTCAACTAGTGAGAGATGGCCATCCCGTCTGTCACCCTAGATCGCTTGGATGAACCTTTCCTCTTGCATTTATTGTATTTACCATACATTCCACATGCACGTGCATTTCCTTGCAAATTTGTTTTGTTCATTTTTGCTAGAAAAAATAAATTCATTTTGGGAGGGCACAGGATCCGAAACAAGTGTCCATATGGGCCAGGCTTGAATTAATATATATATATATATAGAGTGAAGAATTTGTAGTTTCATTTTCTGCCTTTTTAAATTCCTATAATGTAATTTTAGAAAAAAATAATATATAAAAAAATATGTAAAATATAATAATAAATGATAAAATATTAGAAGTTTTGAAGTGTGAAAAACGAAGTGTGGAAACAACTTTTTTTTATAGCCTAAGGATGCTCGGGAATTTTATTCGACTTAATAGACCACAATTTCATTTTCTCTAAGTTATATTAATTACACCTCTGGTAAATTATTGAGATTTGGGTTGCAAATTTTATTTTTTTTGGGTAGGAGGACAGACACATTTTTTAACAAAAATATTGCCGAAATTTTTAGATATTGTAAATTAAAATTTTCGTCCAAGATATATTTAGATGGTTAAATGCATATATTATGAGATTGTTGGGGCCTTAGGCATGTCTGAAGTTGTTTTTGCATAGGAAGGTAGGAGCGATTTTAGCCAAAATGCTATTGAAATTTTTTAAATTTTGTAAATTAAAATTTTCGTTCAAAAAAGAATTGTTACGCATGCCGAACCACTATGTGTTTTCCTAGAAGGCCTACTTTTAGGGTCCGAGAGGGTTTGCGTCTAGATCTTAGGTAAGATGAGATATTTTTAAATCCCTACCAAATAAAACATTGGGAAAGTTCATCTCATCCCATGAAATCTTTAGGCACCTTTGAGCTATTTTAAAGTCGCCACCCAATTTAAAATTGGGAAACTTCATCTAACCTTGTCGGGTCTAAACCAGAGAAAGATTTAGAACTTCACTCTTATTAATACCTTGGTTAATTATAAGTAAGTTTTTATTATTAAATTTTTATCTCTCTCTCAGACGTCATGCAAATTAATTAAAGCACACATCAAGCATCAAAGAAAGCAATAAATAAACAAAGTAAAAATAAACTATAAATTAAATTACAAGATGAAAATTAGGACACAAATGCAATCCCCCAAAATCGAAAATTAAATAAACAAAATCAATTAAATAAATAACATACATAAATGGGGGACATTTATTTTGAATAGGAATTTTGGTTCCATAATGCTGACTTAAAAATCGGAGAGTTATTTTTGAATATTACTGAGATAACGGGGATGAGTGATCTCATTTGATGAAAACTAACTCCTCTTTTGAAAGTGATATTTTTTTAGCTAAAATTAGGGCATTTGTGCTATTTTATTAGAAAAAATCAAATTCATTAATAAAAATATTTTTGTGATATTTTTTAAGCAAATAAAGTAAAATAATTTTATTACAAATTACATGATAAATAAATAAAAGTTAAAATAAAGAAAAAATGATAAAAAAGCAATGAAAATAATACATCAAGCCAAATGAATCCCTTGAATCTCCTCCTTCAATCGCTAGAGTGCTCAAACAAGGCAAAACAAATATTGAAACCAAAATAAATAAAAATAAAATTAATGTTAGTAATTAAATCAATAGTCAATTAAAACACATAAAATAATAAAAATATAAATTAAAATAAATAAAATGATATAAAGTGCATTACGAAGGACAAATAAATTAAATGACATAATGAAACAAATAAGTTAATAGATTAATAAATCAGCAAACATAAGAACATAAATAATAATAATAATAATAATAATAATAATAATAATAATAATAATAATAATAATAATAATAATAATAATAATAATAATAATAATAATAATAATAATAATAATAATAACAACAACCAAGCAAGTAAATAAATAGAATAAAAAACAAAATAAAAAAATGTTACAAAATGTTAAATCTATTACTAAAATCACATAAAATAAATAAATAATCAATTGATCCAAAAATCTACATGATAATTAACTGACTGTAAATAAAAAAAAATATAAAATATAAAACCAAGCCCAGAATATTTATCCTTAGAATTCAAATTCGATGGAAGGAAGAAAATGAATGATTTCCTTATCAAGATCCACAAGTATTAAATAAGAAATAAGAAAAATATAAACTTTCTCTCTAGAAATTAAAAAAAATTGCAAAAAGCTTATTGTGAGCACCGTGTCCCGGAGCGGTCCGGATCAGACATTACCCTATGATGAAATCGGTATCCGAGCCTGTATAAACGGTTTGAATTTGGAGGCTTTAGTCCCATGTTCCACGAGAAATGGGTCTTTTTACCTTTCGTTGGCAGAAGGGGGAAAATAGGGAGTTTTTAAAGTCCAAAAAGCATGTTTTTCTCAAGCGACAGCCAGTCCGTCGGTAAGCGGCAAACCCGTCGGTCGGAGGTCGGCCCATCGGATGAATCCTTGTGTCAGAAGGATTCTTCCGATGCCCGTCGGCCAAATTGGCAGGGCCGTCGGATGAATCCTTGTGTCAGTAGGATTCTTCTGACGCCCGTCGCCACCACAGACGCCCGTCGGTTGTGCCTGGCTTATAAAAGCTTTGAATTTTCTCATAAAAAGGGTTGGAAAAATTTTTAAAAGGGGAAACTCTGCCAAAATTCGTGAGTGTTTTCTCTCTCTTCCAACAAACACATTTCTAAAAGATTCAATTAATTCAAGAGTCAAACCATCAAAAGGAACTAAATTCAATTAGTTTTCCTAAGGTTTTGATTCCAAAAATTTGGTTTTCAAAGGAAATCAAGAAGGAAACAACTTATTTTCCTCATTCTTGATTTTTATCTTGTTTTCTCGTGGAGCGTGCGGGAAGCCATACAACAATAAGGAATCCAACCAAAAAGGTTATTCTGAGGGTAAATATTCCGGACCCTTTTCTGTCCTTGTTTTAGCTTCATTTTCAATATTGTACTTGTTTCTGCCTTCATTTTCGTTTCTTGTCATTATTTTTCTTGAGTTTGGTGTAAAACTTGCTTTTTGATTTTGCGAAAACTTATGTTTTCTGGGACAGAGGTGACCGGCGGGTCATCTGTTGTGACCAACGCCCGTCGGACACGTTTGAGCATAACCCGTCGGTCACCCCCACAGACGGCTTCCTTCGAGTGAGGGACGGGCCGTATGGGTCACCTTAACCGACGCCCGTCAGTCATCCAGCATAGCCCGTCGGTGGGTTCTGTCCCACATTTTCAAATCTTCTCCTTTCCCCCCTTTTTTTACCACAGGCAGAAAGTGGTAGAGGCCTTGACTGAGTCCACTGTTGCCACCACAATTTCCCCATCGGAACTTTTGGGTCTAGTTAAAGGAGGATCGGGGGAGAGATTGGTTTTTTCCGATGCCGACCTGCTAGTTGAGGACCGCGATCATAACCGACCCCTGTACATCAAAGCGTAGATTAACGACAAGCACACCGCTTGCGTTATGGTAGATGATGGATCTTCTATCAATGTTTGCCCTCTAATAGCTCTTCAGGCTTTTGGATTGAGTGAGGATATGCTCAGTGAATCAGATTTGACGATTACAGCCTATGATAATTCAAGAGGACAAGCCTCGGGAACATTCAAGACCCTGGTCAAGACGGGACCCATTGAGGTAGAAGTAGAGTTCGTGGTTCTGCCCATCCCAGCTAAATTCTCAGCCCTGCTTGGGAAGCCTTGGTTTCACAGATTAGGAGGAGTACCATCCACGCTGCATCAAATGATAAAATTCTCGCACGAAGGGGAGGTGATAACTATTAAGGCGGCCAGGGAGAATCAGGTGTGAGCTCTTGAAATTGCTAATAAGCCTTTCAGTGGCTTCCACGTGTCAATGATAGGAGAAGAGCATGGACCAGTGGATAACCCAACAGTGGTTAACATGATGAAAAAGATGCACTACACTACAAGAAAAATGGCTTTTAACGAAGGGAAATCCGGTCGTTAAAAGTCGAAATCCGATCGTTAAAAACCAATAACGATCGAAAAATCCGGTCGGTAAAAGCCCTTTCGTTAAAGGTATAGACGACCGGATTTTGAATCCGGTCGTTAATTCCTTTAATGACCGGAACATTTCCAGTCGTTAAATACTGATTTTTAACGTCCGAATTTTCCCTTTGTTGATTATATTCACTTTTAACGAAGGAAATTCTGGTCGTTGAAAATACCTTTTAACAACCGGATTTTTCCTTCGCTGATTGTGTTCACTTTCAACGAAGGGAATTTCGGTCGTTAAAGATACCTTTTAACAACTGGATTTGCCCTTCGCTGATTATGCTCACTTTCAACGAAGGAAATTTCGGTCGTTAAAAATTCCTTTTAGGGACCAAAATTTCCCTTCACTGATATTACATGTAATATTACATAAATACCAAAAGATATTTTAAAATATAAACTATTTTATAATATTACATGTAGGTACATATCATTCACATATATTTTACACTAAAATATAATAAATTTTTTTCATATATTAAAAAAGAAAAATTACAAAATATAGTCAAATTTACAAATTAAATAGCATTCTATTTGTCACAACTCCAAATAAAATAAAAACTATTAATGACATGTAAGTTCAAGAAAATAACTCTTCTCTATACTAATTTCTATTCAAAAGATTTTTGAGAAAAATGCAAAAAATAAACATCATAATTTCGCTGTCCAAAATTTTGAAGACCTACAAAATATATAACAAAAGCTAAAATTAATATTCACAAGCAAAAATAAAAAATATCACATAAAAATATAAATAATAAAAAGTATGAGCAAATAATGACCTCTGAAATGCCATAGTGGCCATAAAATTGACAAGTGATTATGTTAAAAGATTAGATATTATACAATCTAAATGATTGAAACGATTTATTTAGCATTTACTAAAAAAGAAAAAAGAAAAAAATAGAATAATAGTTTTAATTAGAAAAATACAATAACTCATTGAAAATAAACAGGTACCAAAAGCTTAAATAGAACAACTAAAAATGAATATCTGGTCTTTATATACAAAAGAGACTAACAAACTTGAGTATCTAACAATCACAATATAATAATACAGCACGTTTTTGTTTTATCAATTTTATCAAAAAATTTTCATTTTGCAACCATTTTATTCAGATTTCAATAACTAATTGCAATTTTGTTTGAAAATTCATTAATTGCTATTTTTTCTTGAAATTTCTTTCTAAAAGAATTTGCAGCATGTAGGTTGATCAACAAGTAGCATCTGGTGAATTTTATTTATGTGCTTGAACATTGAACTAATTTTCACATTTGTATAACATAACATTCAATGCTGCATGAACCATAAAGAGCAGCAAAATCTAGAATATTGTTTGCAAACCACAGATTAGAAGTTAAAATGGCTTTCCTTATGATGGTAGCAAAATTTGGAACATCTTTTAAATCAATCACATACCTCACATGACAGCACATAGCAGTGAATTTAATCCAGTCAGTGATATTTTCAGGTGGCCCTCTACTACTAGAATCTGGATGATAAACAAAATTGTCTCCTGAGGAAATCACTTCGAGAAAATCTACAGTAAAATACTTAAGTTTCATCATAGGATGTATACTATAGACACCAACTTAGACGTGACATAGAATATCTAATATGATTCCACCTAGAATGATATTGCACACAAACACAAAGCAGTTATATCCATCATGCTATATAAGATAGAAAAAAGTATTAAATTAAACAACCATCACCACAATTTGAGTAAGTATTGGTAATCTCCTTACTCTGGACAGAGAGAGAAAAGCCCAAAATGTGACTTCATCAAACAGTTCTATCAACCCCATGTGGAGATCTCTTCCTCACCGATCATTTCTTTCATCTACACTAAACACAGAGCCATTACAAAAAGAAATCTACGAAATAGAAAAATAATAATGCGAAAAGAAAATCATGACCAATCAATTCCAATTCTCAATTCTAAGTTACTCCAATCACTATTCTGATCTGCAGAAAACCAAAACGACAAGTATATACAATTCACCTTTAATATTTGTTGCACCAACATCATCCAAGTCTCTCTTTGCATCAAACTTTAAGTCTAAACCAACAGAAATCCACCTGTGTAAGATCACTAGAGAACGACAGAAAATATTATAGCTCATGAGTTAAAAACTATCATCCTCATCTTTAGTAGCACAAGTTTGTAACAGAACGAGCCAAAATTGGAATTCAAAGCATAATTTCACCACAAAATTCACATCAAAGTATGCATTCTATATCCACCATACCAACCTCCTAGTCATACAAAAACAACAGGGATGTTCAATAATAGAACAAAAGAACATAATCCTCTTATTCACTTACATCATATTACTATTTCAAGGATTTTTTCAATATATGCATAATATAACAGTATACTCTACCCTCTTGAGTTGAGCACATAAATTTATCCATTAACTTTCAACAATCACATCTTCATCCACAAACCAATTACCCAGCAATTCAACATGATTAATGTAATATGCATCCAAATTGTTCATATATACCGCCAAATGCCACATAGAGAATACCATTAGCATAATCCAAATTGTTCATATATACCATTAGCAACTAGATCTTACCTGAGAGAATACAATCTCTGCCATAAGATACTTGTATCGGAAAGGCACACGTAGGCCAACCATGCATGAAGCACATTCCTTTCGACTAGCTTTGCATGAATCAAGAACCAAAAATAACTAAAACTAGAATGCAAATGAAGTTTAAGAAAAGATTCGGGATATATGTAAATGGGCAAACATAAATAATAAACATGCAGAATATAGGAAAATAACATTAAGTTGACCCAGTCCACAACACACCAACATTAGAGTTCACACACAAACGAAAATGAGGAAGAAAACATTTTCAGGAAAAATAAAAATCCATCCATGAGTAGTTGAGGAATTAACACAGTGAATGAGTTGTGCACAGCACGTGTAGTAGCACGATTAAACAACAAATGCACACAATATTGTCCTCAAGTTGGAATGCATAGCTGGAAATGTTTAATTCAAAACTACAAATGGAAAATTTTCAAAAATCATTAGCAAAAAAAAAATGAATGAATTAGCAGAAACTAAATCCTATTGTTCTGATTTCAATAACATCCCATATTGTTCCTAACACTTCAAGCTAAGTTTCAGAAAACTAAAAAGTTCAGGTCATGAAAGTAATATCTTCAAATTCCAAGCAATGACTAATGTAAAAACAGTAACAAGTCAATTTGTCCACACTTCATAAATGACAGACTACTTGGAAATTGCTGGGAGTTAACACGACAATATTGCAAATACCCTTCCTTGAAATAAATCAATTTCATGACATCCTCAAAAATCTTCAATCCTCAAATAATAAAAGCGGTAAATTATATGCCAAAATCAAGAAAAAAAAACAATAAAAAGGGCATTCAACCCAATGAGTATCAACCAAATTTTTTTTTTATAAGAAGAAATTAATGAATCGCCAATCTTATTACTTGCTCTTATTGATTTAAGCAACAATCCATGACAACAAAGCCTAATATAATCATTTTATTTGTGTAATCCATCTACATCGTGCTACAAAAATTTCATATTATAAATCTGTCTCTTATAATACATTATTATTATATCTATATTGTGATCCTAAAACTAGAAGGGCCACTTTAAATCCCTTAAATTAAACATATTGAGCAACCATATTCAGAAATTCCTAATTACCCACCAATAAAATTAACATACTCTACATAAAATTAATCAATAGCAAACAAAACTCAGTTATTATACTGATCATAGCACAACACAACACAACAAACACGTCAATTTAACTAACATATGCTCACATATTGAAATTTTATTGAAACAGAGCCTATCAAATTAAATTTATGTATAAATCACTAGGAAAAATAAATTTGGTAGCCACTTACTTATTTTCTGCATTTTTTTTATCTCTTCACCGTCGCCGGAGACTCGCCGGAACTTCACCGAAGGCACCGAAACCACCAGGAGGGATCTTGAAGCGTCGGGGTTATTTTCCGGTGACCACGCACCGTAACTGCCCTTCGTTTCGCAGGAATCGACGTCGGCTAAATTGATTCTTCTCCACGCCGATCTGCTCATCGCCAGCGAGTGAGGAGGATCCACGACCACAAGAAGGTTCGTATGTCCGCCGTGAGTCGCCCGGTGCCACTCGTGTCGTCTCTCGCCGTCGTAGTTCACCGAAAAACGCTGAAGAAACTCGCGGTTCTACTCCCATTCTCCTTGAAATGACGACGTCGCGACGAGAAAGAAGACACCGCGATCGGCAACGGCGAGGAGTTCGGTTGCTCGCCGTCGATCATTGCCAGCCGCTCGCCCCTTCCGCCGTCTCTCTCTCTCTTTATTTGGTTTTCTTTCCCCCCATTCCACTCACCGTTTCGTGCCTCTCCCTTTCTATTTTTCTTTTCTTCTCATAAATTCCACTAGTTTTTGCTTAATCTCAATTGTCTAGACAATGGAGTGTATTTCTTCATCTTCTTCTATGTTTGGAGATAGAAAATCGAGAGCAATTCTATTAGGTTTAGCTTATAGTTCATCCAATTCTATGTTTTATTTTGGAGTTAAAGATGAAGTCCCGCCAATTATGTTACACCATTAACCACCGAATTTTTATTGTTTTAACGACCGAATTTAATTCTTTCGTTATATAATAATAAAATTTAAGAACTAACGATCGGATTAATTTCCCTTCGTTAATTGTATATTTTAATGACCGGATTTTTATTGTTTTAATGACCGGATTTAATCCCCTCGTTATATAACAATAAAATTTAAGAACTAACGACCGAATTAATTTCCCTTCGTTATTTGTATATTTTAACGACCGGATTTTTATCCCTTCGTTAAATTTTTGTCGTTAAAAATCAATTTTCTTGTAGTGCTATCTCCCTGGGGCAGGTTTGGGTAGAAACTCTCAGGGGCTACAGACTGCGATCACCACTCGAGGTCAGAAGAACCGGAAGGGTCTGGGGTACAGAGGCAGTTTTGGCAAGAAGAAGACGAAAGATAAGATACCTCACCTCTCGGAGAGTTTTGTGCCAGCATCCTCAGTATGTGCTTATACTGGTGAAGATGAGCCACAGTGGGTAAATGGGAGGATTGTCCCCAAATTTGAAATCTTCAACGATATATTTGACTGGGATGTCGGGGTTATCAAAACCGTTGAGAACTTCTGGGATGAAGAGGTCATGACTCAGTGCATTGCTTGGGACAGATGTGAGCCCGAAGAGGTTGTCACCGAGAAGATGTTGTTTGCCAGGCTGAAAGGGAAAGAGAAGATGGCAGAAATAGAATTGAGAATTAGGATTTAAAGATTTCCTCAGGCGCCCCGGAGGGGCCTCTGCTGAACCAAGTAGTCGATGAGCAAGCTGCTACAGCATCAACATCTAGGGAGGCAGAAGAAGACTCTAGCTTAGATTGTCTTTTTATCCCAGAACTTTTTTATGATGTAAATGACAATTATAATATTATTAATAAGGCAAATGAATTCTCTTACTTGTGCGATGTTTCTAATGATTTCAAAATGCATGAACATGATCATATTCCATCAATTTTTGATATTGATTCCATTGATACAACGCCTTTTCATCTTGGAACCTCAGAAAATCCAAAGGAAATTCTAATAGCATCAAATATAACTCTTGATGAGAGAGAAAAATTTGAGAGAATAATAAGAAAACATTAAAAAGTCTTTGCCTAGACCTATGAAGACATGCCAGGGATCGATCGAAACGTAGCAGAGCACGCCATCCCAACTTATCCAGATTATAAGCCTGTAAAACAGAAGTTGAGAATGCTCAGGCCAGAATGGGCAGACAAGGTCAAGGAGGAGATTCGGCGGCAGATCGAGGCCAAATTCTTTGTTGAAGTGCAATATCCTAAATGGTTGGCCAATGTAGTCCCTGTAGCGAAGAAAAATGGGAAGGTCAGGGTATGTGTGGATTATTGAGATCTGAATAAGGCTTGCCCTAAAGATAATTTTCCACTACCCCACATTGATGTGTTGATAGACAGTGCCGCCAACTGCGCGATGTACAGCTTTGGGGATGGTTATGTGGGCTACAACCA
The DNA here is from genome assembly GCA_947683425.1 of Excoecaria cochinchinensis. Lineage (NCBI taxonomy): Eukaryota > Viridiplantae > Streptophyta > Magnoliopsida > Malpighiales > Euphorbiaceae > Excoecaria > Excoecaria cochinchinensis. The sequence goes on from CANTUQ010000009.1 coordinate 11,163,567, forward strand.
GATCCTAAACAAGATAGCTAACTGGGTTAAGACCGCTTTCATCACAGAGTGGGGGACCTATGCCTACTAAGTCATGCCTTTTGGCCTGAAAAATGTAGGGGCCACATACCAGAGGATGGCGACCAAGATTCTAAGCGCCTGATCCACAAGGAGGTAGAGGTGTATGTCGATGACATGATAGTCAAGTCAGCCACCCGAGAGAGCCACTTTGAAGCTCTAGAGAAGTTCTTCACCAGGATCGATAAGTACAATCTGCGACTTAACCCCAAGAAGTGCATCTTCGGAGTAACCTCAGGGAAGCTGTTGGGACATGTCGTCAGCCAGAGGGGAATAGAAATTAACCCAGACAAAGTGAAGGCCATCAGAGGCATGCCCGTGCCGCAAAAGGAGAAGGATATAAGGAGCTTCTTGGGCAAGCTGCAGTACGTCAGCCGATTCATTGCCAAGCTCACTTCGATATGCGAGCCCATTTTTAACCTACTTAGAAAGAATCAGCCTGTGGTCTGGAATGAGACTGCCAGAAAGCCTTTGAGAGCATCAGGGAGTATCTGTTGAATCCGCCAGTGTTAAGGCCGCCACAACCAGTCAAACCGCTTATCCTGTATCTGGCAGTGGAGAACAGTTCTGTGGGTGCCATGATAGCTCAACAGGATGAATTTGGAGTGGAATTCAAAGTTTATTACCTCAGCAAGAAGTTCCTGGCTTATGAGATAAAATATGTTGAGGTAGAGAAGATCTGCCTCGTAGTGATTTGGGCATCAAAGAAGCTGAGGCATTATTTCTATTCATACAGAGTTCAGGCAATGGCCAAGCAGAATCCGTTGAGATATCTGCAAGAAGTACCGTCTTTGCTTGGTAAGATGGGGAGGTGGTTGCTTTTGCTACAGGAGTTTGATGTTGAATACATCACTCGTAAAACTATTAAAGGGCGAGCCGTAGCTGAATTTCTTGCTGAGCATCCTATTCAAGGGGACACCCTCGAGTTCACCTTTCCTGATGAGAGCATAGTCGCGATTTCTGTCCAAGGATGGCAGTTACACTTCGACGGGGCAGTGAATAACAAGGGGGCCGGAGTTGCAATTATTTTGACAACCCCAGATAATGAGAAACGCCCTCTAGCCAGGAAACTGAGGTACAAAACAACCAATAATGAAGCCGAATATGAAGCATGCACTTTCGGGTTTGAAGATCTAACTGCTTTGGGGGCAAAGAATGTAGAAGTCTTTGGTGACTCATCCTTGGTGATTAACTATATTCGAGGTGAGTGGACTATAAAACAAGAGCGGCTGGTAACCTATGTTGAATATTTGAAAGAGATATGCGGGCAGTTTGAAACCTGCGCTTTCCACTTCGTGCCAAGAGATGAGAACCGTCTAGCTGATGCATTGGCAACCCTAGTGTTAATGTGGGATAATCCTGAAGGGGTAGCTATGAAACCAGTGCTGATTTCGAGTTCTGAGAAGCCCAGCTTTGAGGTCAGGCCAGTAATGGAAGTAGAAGTGGCTGATGGAAAACCATGGTACTTTGACATTATGAATTATTTGGAAAACACTAGGTTTTTAGAGGAAGCTACCGAGAAAGACCAGAGAATGATCCGGGCTATCTACTCAGTTCATATCCTTAGAAGGAGTGTTGTGCAAAAGACAGGCAGGCGGGATTTAGCTCAGGTGCTTAAATGAAAAAGAAGCCCGCAAGGTAATGGAGGAGACCCATGCAGGCGTCTGTGGGGCTCACATGAACGGTTTGACTCTGGCAAAGAAGATCATGAGGCAAGGCTTCTATTGGCTTACGATGGACAATGACTGCTCAAGGTATGTCAAGCAATGCCAGTTATGCCAATAGTACGCAGATTTGAGACATCTACCATTATCAGAGCTACACAGCCTGACATCGCCTTGGCCTTTCGCTGCTTGGGGGATAGATATTATTGGAGAGATTCGCCCTACGGCATCCAATGGGCACAGATACATTATAGTCACAATTGACTATTTTACTAAGTGGGTAGAAGCAGAATCCTTCAAAAAGATTGATGCAAGGGATATGGCCAATTTCATAGAGAGAAATCTGATTTGCAGATATGGCCTCCCTCACCACATAGTGTTTGACAATGGGGTACAGTTTATGGGGGAGACCAGAAAGCTCCTTGAAAAATACGGTATCGAGCACCATAAATCTTCTCCCTACTAACCACAAGGTAACGGGGCAGTAGAGGCCGCCAATAAAAATGTGAAGAGGATCCTATCCAAGATGGTCCAAACTTACAAAGACTGGGCAGAGAAGCTACCCTTCGCACTGTGGGGATACAAGACAACAGTAAGGACATCTAAGGGCGCTACGCCATATTCTCTGGTATACGGGACGGAGGCAGTATTGCCAGTTGAGATAGAGCTCCGATCGTTGAGGGTGATTATGGAAGCCCAAATTTCGGAGGCTGAATGGGCACGACAGAGGCTACAACAATTCAATTTATTGGATGAGAGTAGGCTAAAGGCTTATTATCACAATCAGATCTACCAGAAGAGGTTGGCCAGGACATTTGGGAAGAAGGTGAGAAAGCATCCGCTGAAGGAAGGGGACTTAGTGTTCAAGCAGATGAGACTAGGTATACCGGATATCAGAGGAAAATTTAGACCAACTTAGGAGGGGCCGTACATCCTTAAAAAGCTGTTATCCAAAGGAGCTGCAATCTTGTCGGATAGCGATGGAAATGAATTCAAAGAACCGATCAATGTCGACAGACTCAAAAGGTTCCATGACTAAAGACCAAAATAAAAAGAAGAGAATAAAATGCCCTGCAGGTTGAAAATCGAAAAAAGGCGGCCGTGCTAAAATTGAGCGCCTCGACAGGATGAAAACCGAAAAAAGGCGCCCTGTGCAAAAATAAGAGGCACGAGAGAAAATGTCCAATCGTGAAAACCCGAGAGGGCCGATTGGTAACAGGAGTTGATGCTGTTAAAATTTGGTTTCATGTATTAATAGGGCGTACACGGTTGAGTTAATGTCAAAACTGATCATGTATGCTAAAATTACATGGAAATGTACACAATTTTGTGAAATAGAGCAAACATTATCCTTTTCGTTTTCGTCATTTTCTAGTTTTGCATTAAAAAGAAATGTAACACCAAAAGAAATACATATGTAAGCGAAGCTAAGTCCTGCCGCTGCTCTCGCCAACCAGATGCTTGAACCCTCGTGTCCTATTATCAGATGCTGGGCTAAGGACCCATCTCTTATACTCACTGGTTGAAGCCTCAGAGTGATCGCCGAACCTCGGAATAACAGTCTTCACTAGTAGTTTGCTCCACAGCTCATGATATCTAGAGGCGAACGCAGCCGAAGGAGCTCCTCCCCGAAAAGATAAGGGAACCCTCACCACATCCTGGGTCATCCCGAGCTGACGCGCACATCGAGAAATGATGCAGAAGGTGGCTTGACGGAGCCCACAGAGGGGAACACACATCCCGATTTAGTTATAAAATATTTTCATGATTTTTTACCGCACATGTGCACAAGATAAAACCATTTTATTTTACAAGAAAACATAAACACATAAAGGGATAGGGAAGATCTCACCCAAATGATGCAGTATCCTATGCGATATGACCCATCCGCGTGGTCACGGGGACACTCATGCAAGGCAAATTAAATTTAAATCCCACACAAAAAATAACATTAAAAATATTAGTAATAATTCTAAAAATTGATCAAATAAAGATAAAATAAACATAGGACATGTTAATTTAATATACAAATGATTTACATGCAAAGGGAATTAAAAGGACAAGTCATACCAAAAATGAGAATAATGACGAAACAATGACAACAATAAAATCATGATGATAATAACAACAAATAATCATGGCATAATGGCAACAATAAAATAATAATAATAATAATAATAATAATAATAGTAGTAGTAGTAGTAGTAGTAGCGATCACAATAGAAAAATTATAATAATAAATAATGATAGTACAAAATAAACATGAAATAATGATGCTAACAACAATGCCATATAATAATAATAATAATAATAATAATAATAATAATAATAATAATAATAATAATAATAATAATAATAATAATAATAATAATAATAATAATATGAATGAAAACAATAGAGATGGCAAACGCGAACACCAAAACAACAATGCCTAGAAATTAATAACAATAGCAATGTTAGCAACAATGATCAAACAAAACTTAATAATATGTCCATAATGATAATCACATTAAAACGCTGGAAATAAATGATGGACATGGTGATAATAACATGAAAGGAATAATATTAACAACAATAAATGATATACAAAAATATATGAGAACGGGTCCAAAAATTTTACCCTCAGATGAGAACGGGTCCAAAAATTTTACCCTCAGAGTTTATGAGTCGGAAAAAAAGTGTTTTGATCCATCCCCCTTGTCGATTTTTGTGGTGATAAACACAAAGAAAATATAAGGATCTACATTTTAAACAAATGAACTCAAGAAAATATTTTTTGAGGGAAGATCCAAGACAAAACGAAATTGATTTTCATTGCTTAAATCAATCCCCGAATGAAAAATATTTTGCAGGAAAAAAGAAGAAGAAAAGAAGGTTAAAACTTGAAAATCTTAATATTTTGCTTTGAAAACTCTCGGCTGCCCTTTGTTCTTGAGAGAAAACTCTTTCTCTTTTTCTTGTGAAAAATGCAGCTCTCTTCAAAATGAAGATCGAGTCATCATTTTGTTTCCCTGAATTGTCCCAAAATGGGAAGAGACAAAATGTTCTTTCATTTATTGTTAACCAAAAATTGCACAAACATGAAACAAATGAAAAAAACGGACTGGAAATTGACCAAAAATTGCAGGTGAAAACGACCGCACATGGGAGAGGTGGGGCAAGAATACCCGCGGGTGTCACCCTCTGCAACGTGTGCCTGAGTGGGCGCATGTTAACCACAGTGACGTGCGCCCCTCGCGGGCGTGCGCCGCGCGCAGTGACCTACGCCCAAGCGGGCGCAAGTCGTGCCCGGCAACGAGCGCCCCTAGGGGCGATCGTCGGCCTCTATGATGTGCGCCCCAGCGGGTGCACGTCACGCCTGCAGGCATACGTCACCTGCGGGCGCATGCTGCGCCGTTTCGCGTAGGCATGGCATTCATGCGTGCATCCACGACCCGCACGCGAGGCCAACAAATTGCACAGGAACAGGGCACTGAAAAAAATCTTAGAATAAAACCCAAAAAAAAATAAAATAAAAATAAAAAGGAATAAAAATAAAAGTAAAAATGCAAATTTTTCAATTAAAATTTTTGGAGGAATAAAAGAGATTTTAGACAAGGAAAACATGATTTTGACACCTTTACTTGTGGCAAGTATCACTTTCATCATCGGGTAATCCTGATCTTGTACCGCCTCAGGACCCGGTGTCTACAGTGGCTCCCAATTTTGGGGAACCTAGAACTTGGGTCTCTGGGTGAGCCAAAATTTAGAAAAGAAAGGAAAAGACGCGTACCTGAGGCAGTCGCTTTCCCAGACTGGATGGTATTAATGGAGTGGTTGTCGCCAAGTTGTTGGCATATTGTCTTTTGTTGAAGCGGTAGTGCCGTGATCTTGCTAACCCTCGTGGAGTGGTAGTGCCATCATCGTGCTAACCGTCTTGAAGCGGTAGTGCCGTGGTCTTGCTAACCCTTCCGTAGAATGGTATTGCAGCCATCGTGCTAACCCTCTTGAAATGGTAGTGTCGTGGTTGTGCTAACCTTCCGTAGAATGGTATTGCCGCCATCGTGCTAACCCTCTTGAAGTGGTTGTGTCGTGGTCATGCTAACCTTTTGTAGAATGGTAGTGCCGCCATCGTGCTAACACTTCTGAAGTGGTAGTACCGTGGTCGTGCTAACTTTCTGTAGAATGGTAGTGCCGCTATCGCGCTAACCCTTTTGATGTGGTAGTGCCATGGTCGTGCTAACCTTTCGTAGAATGGTAGTGCCACCATCGTGCTAACCCTTTTGAAGTTGTAGTGCTGTGATCGTGATAACCTTCCGTAGAATGGTAGTGCCGCCATCGTGCTAACCCTTTTGAAGTGGTAGTGTCGTGGTCGTGCTAACCTTCAGTAGAATGGTAGTGTCGCCATCGTGCTAACTCTTTTGAAGTGGTGCCCCCCGAGAGGTCTTTGGTTGGTTATTGTATTTGTATTTTGACCGACATCGTCACTCGCCTTTTGTCAGTGTCCGCATCGAATCTCTTTTACTGCAAAACTTAGAAAGCCAAATATGCAGGAAAAACAGTGAGCATGCATGTGAAATGTATGTGTCATGCAGGAATGTAGGACCAGGATTCATCTAAGTGGATTTAGGGGTAATAGCCGGTCTAGTCACAATTTGCAGCAAGATTTGTGCCTTTTGAAGCTGCTTTTGAATTTCATACCTTTTGGATTGCAAGGTTCTCATCTGATACCTGTAGTCATTTTTTGAAGGTAGTGCGTCCCTTGTGGATTTTCACACTAGCTTTTCTTAGCGGGAAATGCATTGTTTTCGGATAATCACATAATCCTGTGCCTTATTTTTTGCCTGGAATGGCCCAACCCAATCTTGCGGCTTTTATTCCTTTCTTCTTTTATAGGACAGATTGCCTGTTCCCAGGTTTTCACCCTGCCCTTTGGCCACAGATTGTCTTCGAGGTAGAAATAGATGCGAAGTCCCCAACCCATTCTCTGGTCTTTGGGCTCAAAGAGGCTAGAGGTTTACCCTCCAAGACACCTCTTGTGTCACGAGACTTGGACATTAATCCTAGGCTCCTTTGGGCGAGAGGTTTAACCTCCAAGACCCCTTTGGCTTGCCCAAAATGGATAAAAGCGTTGTCTTTGGACTTAAGGAGGCGAGAGGTTTGCCCTCCAAGACTCTTCTTATGCTCTATGACCTAACAAATCCTAGGCTCCTTTGGGCGAGAGGTTTACCCTCCAAGACCCCTTCGGCTTGCCCAAAATGGATGAAAGCGTTGTCTTAGGCTCTCCGAGGTGAGAGAAACATTCCCAATGTTTTATTGGGTGGCGACTCCATGAAACCTCCTTGTTGCCCAAAATAGACGCACTTGTAATTCGTTACAAGTTGTCAACGGACCTCAAATGCCCGATTGCCCTCAAGCGAGCGGTCAGAGGGGCGCCCACGCGGGTCCGGCGCGCGTCACAGATAGTAATCCCATAACCTATTTTCGTTTAACGTATTTGGCTGCTGTAGCTGTTGCTTCCATGATTGCCCCTAAAGATTTGGCGTGCTTCGATAAGCAGCAATGCTTTTGCCTCATACATCAAGGAGTAAAGTGTGACTCTTGTTAGGGTTTTGACTGCAGACCCCAGCATGGGTCTCCTCCATAACCTCCTTGGCCTTCTTCTCGTCTAAGCACCTCAGCCGTATGTCGTCGGCTCACCTCTCATACTACACATCCTCTATACTGATGAACTGGGTGGATAGCTTGTGAATCAGTCTTTAGGTCCTTTTCAGTAGACAAGAAGAACGAAAAAAAAAAGGTACGTGTATATCAACGGGATCTGAACAAAGCTTGCCCCCAGATAACTGTCCCTTGCCCTATGTCGATGATCAATTTTTTTTCTCTTTTTTTTTGTTTTGTTTTTCTTTTTTGCTTTTTGTTTTGTTTGTTTTTAATTATTTTTTTTGCGTACATTTTTTTTTGCTCCCCAACAAGCTTCGTCCAAATCCTGATAGTTTACATATACACGCACTTCTCTTCTTAACCATTAGGGATGTCGTTGATCCACCTAGTTGGGCATTACGCTTCAATAAAAAGATTAGCCCTTGTTCTGCTTGTGGATTTCCCCTTTTAACTTTTCCTGTCCCTCCTGGCTTGAATCTTCTGTGTTTCTGCTTGGCTGGTTCATGATCGGGATACACTGGCATAGAGTATTTGGCGACTTCATAATTATGTCCTGGTATGTCTTCATAGGTCCAGGCAAAGACTTTTTTTTCATTTTATTTCATTCTCTCAAATTTTAATATGTCTTCAAGAGTCATAACAGATGCTATCAAGATTTTCTTTGGGTTCTCCAAAGTTTCAAGATTAAATGGGATGGCATTAGTTTAATCAATGTCAAATATAAATGTTCCATGATTATGCATAGTGAAATCACAAGAAAAATCACACCAATAAACAAAAACATCCATTTCACTTCATAAAAATTAGAATTAAAACATCATCATTAAGTAGTTCAAAAAAAAAAAGAGCATCTAAATAGCTAACATCCTCCTTTCTTACCAACACGGATGCTGTAGTCGATGGTCTACTATCATATTCAGGAACCATTCCCTTGCTGTTAGCCTAATTCTAAGTGCTAATTTTGCAAGTATACGGTGTACTTGTTATAGTACAAAAGATGTCAATCCCACGAGTAATGTGCTAATTATTACACACTATTACTACTCAATTTTAATCTTGTTTACAATGATCATAAATTTGTTGAATGAAATTGGAAATACTATGTCTAATTCTAATTAACCTAGTTATAACTAATAGGAGAAGACAATAGATTAATGATTATAAAATAATAAATAGAACTTGAATTAATTATTCTTGATTATGAATATATTCTCATCATGCAAGCCAAGTTGAATAAGATTCCAATTTACTCTTTCAACACAAATTAGAGTGCCTAAAACGTGCTTTTATAATTCTAACTCACAATTTTCATTATTGAATTAAAGTGTTATACATGCAAATTTTAGGAATAATAAACAACCTATAACAACCATTTAATATTATGATTTCTCAAATAATACTTCAATGATGAAATTCTATTAGATGTAAGTAAGAATTTATCTTTCAATTAAATACTTGCTCATAATGATCATGCATAAAAATACCAATAGAAAATTCTACAAGAAATAATATTAAATTGATATGAATAATAAAATATAGCATTAATAATCAAGTTCATAAATTCATCATTAAATAATTACAAAGAATAAGTAAAGATGAGAAATGAAGAAAGAGATCTTTCAACCCTTTGCCCTCCCACAAAGGATATCTTCTTCCTTGCAAGTAATCTTCCCTTCAAAACATAAAAATTCTAACTTAAAAACTTTAACTAAAAATGTACTCTCAACTTACAGAATTCTTAATAAAAATATTAAACTAAAACTATTCAACCTTTAAAATTACAGTTAAAACTAATATTTATAATGTTCTAAAAGATATGTCCCTTCAAGTGTCCCTTAGGAAGGTTGCAAGACTTGGTGGAAAGTCATACTTCTTCAAGGAAAAATTTGAATTCAACTTCCAACGGTCCTCTCTATCGCGATCGCGACAAAACACGCCTTGCTCTTCACTCTACTTTCCTCATGCTGGCTTTCCTCCGCACCATGTCGCGACCTCGCAATAGGTGGCCTTGCTCGCGACAATGCCCGCTAGCTTCCTTTCTCCTTCTCTTTGGCTCCCTTTATTTGTGCATCCTATCATGCTCGAGACGTCCATCGCGCTCGCAACAGATTACTTCTCTCCTTTTCTTTCTTTCTCCTCCTTTTCTCCAATCTTCACCATTTCCTCCTACGCACACAAAACTCAAACAAAAACATAAAACACACATAATTCTAACACAATTAACTATACATAAACATTATTTTAAACCTAAAACATGGATTAAATATGAGCTATTTAGACTCATATCACTTGCCTCCTCGGTTCCTCATTAATGAGGCCTTGAATAAGCTTTTTCAAAGTTCGGAACCCATCAATCTCATGCACACTATGCGGATGTTAGGCATAATACAGATCTGCTCAGTGGCTGGGATGCCCTTGGCTCCTAGCGAATATTGCAGGCTTTAGCTGTAGCTTTCCCTCACCAATGAAATGAAAGAGGTGCTCAGATAAAGGCTTATCCCAAATGGTATAGCAATCTTGAGTAGTTCCAATGCTTGGAACCATTTTTATAATACCCCAAAGTGTACCCTAGCCGGATTGGTAGTGTCAATTGTAGATTAGGGTACAAGTGAGATTGAATAAGTAAGTGACCATGTGCATGTAGGGATGTAATTGAATGAGGAAGAGTCACATTTAAAGAGGCAGAATTTAAAGAGGGACTGATTGGTTATTTACCAAGGATTGAGGTGGGAATTTGGTGGAAGAGGTGAGTGGATTCCACGTGTGGAATCTGCCTCTTGCCAACCAACCTTCCCCATGCAATATATAGATGGGAAAAGAGGCAGAAATGGGTATTGGTGGTTCACTTGCGTTCGGGCATTCCTTTCCCATTTCTGTGTTTATTTTCTTCTTCATTTCGTGGAGTTGAGCTTCTTTTCTTTTTAATTGAATTCAAAAGGTTGATGTGGATTGGTTTGAAGAAGTATTGAGGGTTTTAACCAATAAGGTAAGTGTGGTTATAGTTTGTGCATTTCTCCTTCTTCTCATTTTTATTTTGGATTTGAAATTTGAGTGCTTTGAGTAATGGACTAAGAATATGTGTTTTGATTGATTATGCAACAATTATCGGACAAGAGAAGAGCTAACGGCAAGGAGAAGGTCTAAATAGAGATAGAGTGTCCAGCAGCCTATTTTTTAGGTTTGTGATATATATATGTGTGTTAAGTGTGTTAACCTTGCTCAAGTGTATGTGATTGCTAGTTTAGCTTAAATGTGTTATTGATATTGAATATGTGATTTGTGGAATTGAGCAAGGTTAGGTACTTTTGATGAAAGTGTATTTGAGTGTGTATTGATATGTGATGAGTAATGAACCATAAAATGAGCATAACAAGTGAACCAGCAGAGCCCTAATTTCAGAGATGTGACTATTGGTTGTGTAATTTTTAGATAATGGCATGCATGGGGATTTTGAATGAGTATAAATGTTCACATATGTGTATAGAAACTGTAGTTTGTATTTGGTGTCTTGGTTTGGCCAAATTGGCTGATTTCAAGCTTGACAAGTTTGATGGTGTCAAAACTATCTTTGAGGTCTGTATTGACCCACGTGAACTGTTTATTGTGTAAAATGAGTTTCACAACTCCAAAAGGGATGAGACTAACTGGGTTAGAACCATAAGATCTATCATTATAAATGTTGTGGAAATAGCTCTGTTGCTTTGAGGACTGTAAGGTTTTCAAAATTAACTATAAGTGTAATTAAAATTCTATAGGAAGGCTTTTGGAACCAGTTGTGTTATCTTGGACATAACTCCTTAATTTTAACTCCAAATGATCTAAAAAGTGTCCCATTTTAACCTTAACATCCAAGGGAACAAATGTTAAGCAGGGACTTTGACCTAAAATTGAGGTTTAGACATCGTTATAGGCTATATAAAATAGAGCAGTGAAGTAGTGCAGAAGTTTAGCTTCTGTTTTTCTTATTCTGGTATGTCACGGTCACAACCAAATGGTTGCCACCGTGACCAATGCTAAAAGAAGGTAGATTTGCTTATTTTTGGACCTCATGGTCACAACCAAATGGTTGCCACCGTGAGGTATGCCTATTTTCAGTTCTGTTTGGTATTTTCTTATGTCACGGTCATAACCAAAAGGTTACCATCGTGAGGTACCTTAAACTTGCATATTTCTTTGTCACACATTATCAAATGTTAGATATGTATGCCAAATGGAATCTAAATTAGTTTAAATACATTATTTGAGAATTCTAATGCGTTTAACATATGAATATGTATATATATGCGATGTGGGAATGAATAATGGATTGTGTAATTGTATCTTGAACTATATGAATATGTTTATAGTTATGTAAAGTTAGCAAATGTTTTTATTGAGTTGTATGAGCAATAGTATAATATGGTAGTTGAATATAACTAATGTATATTGACAAATGTATAAAGTATTTATTCAAAGCCTGAGTTGTTCATAGAAGCGGATAGATGGGCATGCCTATAAAGGGTTAGATGATTTCCAGCTGCTATATGTTTGGCAGCGACGAGTGTCTATATGTTTGGCATCTACGGAAGTCTATATGTTTGGTACCGTTCGGTATCAAAATGAATTGAGACTTCGATCTCGAGATGATTTGACACGTCTATCTCTAGATGTTTGGTAGCGTCCATCGGTATCTAGATGTTTACCCGTATCCACTTATAGTATGAAGTCTGGCTATTAATTACTTGCTAAATGTATATGAGATGTTAATATATGTTAAATAGCTATAGAGAATGCTAATAGAGGTACATGACTGTTGCATTAGAGATGCCTATATAAGCTTATAAGTGCATATGTAATGTTATAATTGTACATGAATAGGCTAGAAGTATGCTACTAAGCCTAAGTGTATATAAATGTCCATAAGATGCTATGATCTGAAATACATGTTATATGAGCCGATAGCTAGAGTTAGAAGAATATGAACATGATATAGGTTGCATGAGATTAGTAGATATGTTATAAAGCATGTTGACAAAATGTTTGGTATATTACAAATATGATAAATGCTTATTACTTTTATATGCTCTTAATTAATTAACATATCCATTATTGGTATGCTTCGATGATTAATGCTTGTGACTTCATCAAAAGTCTATTACTTGTGTAATCCCCAATAAGCGTTTTCGCTTAGCAGGGGTGTTTTCCCATGTAGGTTTACAGTTTCGGTGAGGGTTGGACATCTGCAGGCCGAGGCCACTAGCAATATAAGTTGAAGTCTTTTTGTATATGTGGTATAACGTTTTGTATGCATGAGATATAACTTTTATATAGCGTTGTAAATGCTCAGCTTCTGTATATGTAAAGCAATTTTGTATATGATATGTAATTGGTAAAGTGAAAGTTTTCTTTTGTAATTGATACGTAAAGGCTTATGTAAATAAAATATTTCGTAATGTATAAAGAACAGTTATATGATGCAATGTAATGACTATAATGTTTTGGTTAAGGCATGTTCTATAGCTTGTGTTTAAAAGATATTTCGCTGTGTGTGTATCATGGATGTTTATTATTTTTGCTTCCGCATGGCTGTTTGTATGTGTATGCGTTTGTGGAATCAAATATCCTCCCAACGGGTATTAGGGCGCTACAAGTTGTGGTATCTAGATTAGTAGATACGTTATAAAGCATGTTGATAAAATGTTTGGTATGTTACAAATATGATAAATGCTTATTACTTTTATAGTCTCTTAATTGATTAGCATATCCATTATTGGTATGCTTCGATGATTGATGCTTATGACTTCGTCAAAAGTCTATTACTTGTGTTATCCCCACTAAGCGTTATCGCTTAGCACGAGTGTTTTCCTGTGTAGGTTTACAGGTTCGGTGAGGGTTGGACATCTGCAGGCCGAGGCCACTAGGAGTATAAGTTTAACTCTTTTTGTACATGTGGCATAACTTTTTGTATGCATGAGATAGAAATTTTATATAGCATTGTAAATGCTCAACTTCTGTATATGTAAAGCAATTTTGTATATGATATGTAATTGGTAAAGTGAAAGTTTGCTTTTGTAATTGATATGTAAAGGCTTATGTAAAGAAAATATTTCATAATGTATAAAGAACAGTTATATGATGCAATATAATGACTATAAGGGTTTGGTTAAGGCATGTTCTATAGCTTGTGTATAAAAGATATTCCGCTGCGTGTGTATCATGGATGTTTATTATTTTTGCTTTCGCATCACTGTTTGTATGTGTATGCATGTGTGGCAACCTAATATCCTCCCAAGGGGTATTGGGGCGCTACAAGTTGTGGTATCAGAGCCTGGTTAGATCATTCCGGACGATAAGATGTTAGAGTATAGCTTTGATGTATGTGAGTTTGTCTAGAGTTTTAGCCTAACGCAGATGTTCTCTTTTGTAGAGTGTAGATGGAGTCGGATCCGAGTGAGAATATAGGAGAGACGACGGGAAGTATAAATCCAGTGAGAGCTGATCAGCCAGCAAGTGAGCGACCTTTAGCTGAGGGTCCGGGTCTAGTTCCAGATCATCCGATGTTAGTGCAAGGGTTGATGCAATGTATAGACAGATTGACTACTCCTAAAGCTCCTTTGGACCTTGCTCGAAAGAGCGGAGCAGAGGAGTTTAGTGGGATAACTTTTGATCAGTCGGATATGGTTGAGTTTTGGTTGGAAAGGACGGAAAGGATACTGCAAGAAATTAATTGTCCTCAGAATCAGCGAGTGACTTGTGCAGTATCATTACTGCAAGTTCCAGCCTATGACTGGTGGAAAATGGTACTTAGGAATCACCAACGACCAGATAACTTGACATGGAACTTCTTTTCTCAAGAATTCGAGAAAAAGTATATCACCAAAGCCTATAGAGAAGAGAAATGGAGGGAGTTTATATGTCTGAAATGAAGGAGTATGACAATAGGAGAATATGAGAAGGAATTCAGTTGACTGAGTAAGTATGTGCTAAATGCATTATTAACAGAAGACTTCAGATGTCGATAGTTTGAGGATGGATTGAGAAAGTCTATTAGAGGACCTCTATCAGCTATGGCTGTTATGCAATCGGCAAACTATTATCAGTTAGTCTTGGCTACTATGAAATTGGAAGAAGCAGAATTGGTAAAGCAAAGGAAAGAGCAGAAGAGGAAAGTATCAGGAAATGATAGAGGCAATAGCAAGAAGCCTCGAGGAGCTGTAAGTGGACAAGTTTCTAGAGGTTCGAATCGACAGCCTGCATCGATGGGAAGTGTTGTGCCACCTCCTAGTAGAGGTAGCACAATACCTATGTGTGAGCATTGTCAGAGGAACCATTGCGGCACATGCAGGAAGCTTACAGGAGCATGTTTCAAATGCGGCGGTATGGACTATATGTTTGCTAACTGACCTGGGATTAAAATGAATTTGGGTTCACAAGTGAATAAAGAAAATGTGAATGTGTCTGGGTCAGCCAGAGGTGGCAGAGGAAGAGGACGAGCAGTACAAGTATTGTCAGAGATAGTGGAAAAGCTTGTTGCACCAAGTGGTCCGGGTCAAGTCTTTGCCATGATCGGAGAAGAGGTCGATGATCTTGCCGGTCCATCTGGTAAGTTTTACATTTGCGTATTGACTGGCATGATTTTTTATTTATTATTGTGGAAATTTCAAGGACGAAATTTCTTAAGGAGTGGAGAATTGTAATACACCAAAGTGTACCCTAGCCGGATTGGTAGTGTCAATTGCATATTAGGGTACAAGTGATATTGAATAAGTAAGTGACCATGTGCATGTAGGGATGTAATTGAATGAGGAAGAGTGGCATTTAAAAAGGCAAAATTTAAATAGGGACTAATTGGTTATATGCCAAGGATTGAGGTGGGAATTTGGTGGAAGAGGTGAGTGAATTCAATGTGTGGAATCCACCTCTAGCCAACCAACCTTCCCCATGCAATATATGGATGGGAAAAGAGGCAGAAATGGGTATTTGTGGTTCACTTGAGTTCGGCCACTCCTTTCCCATTTTTGTCTTTATTTTCTTCATCATTTCATGGAGTTGAGCTTATTTTCTTTTCAATTGAATTCAAGAGGTTGATGTGGATTGGTTCGAAGAAGTATTTAGGGTTTGAACCAAGAAGGTATGTGTGGTTATAGTTTGTGTATTTCTCCTTCTTCTAATTTATATTTTTGATTTGGATTTTGAGTGATTTGAGTAATGGACTAAGAATATGTGTTTTGATTGATTATGCGACAATTATTGGACAAGAGAAGAGCTAAAGGCAAGGAGAAGGTCTAGATAGAGATAGAGTGTCCAACAGCCTATTTTTGAGGTTTGGGATATATATATGTGTGTTAACTTTTCTCAAGTGTATGTGATGGTAATTTTAGCTTAAATGTGTTACTGATATTGAATATGTGATTTGTGGAGTTGAGCAAGGTTATGTAGTTTTGATGAAAGTGTATTTGAGTGTGTATTGATATGTGATGAGTAATGAACCATAGAATTAGCATAACAATTGAACCAAGAGAGCCCTAATTTCAGAGATGTGACTATTGGTCGTGTAATTTATAGATAATGGCATGCATAGAGATTTTGACTCAGAATAAATGTTCACATATGTGTATAGAAACTGTAGTTTGGATTGGTTTGAAGAAGTATTGAGGGTGTAAACCAAGAAGGTAAGTGTGGTTATAGTTTGTGTATTTCTCCATCTTCTCATTTATATTTTGGATTTTGATTTTGAGTGATTTGAGTAATGGACTAAGAATATGTGTTTTGATTGATTATGCAACAATTATTGGACAAGAGAAGAGCTAAAGGCAAGGAAAAGGTCTAGATAGAGATAGAGTGTCCAGCAGACTGTTTTTAAGGTTTGGGATATATATATAAGTGTTATGTGTGTTAACTTTGCTCAAGTGTATGTGATGGTAAGTTTAGCTTAAATGTGTTATTGATATTGAATATGTGATTTGTGGAATTGAGCAAGGTTATGTAGTTTTGATGAAAGTGTATTTCAGTGTGTATTGATATGTGATGAGTAATGAACCATAGAATTAGCATAACAATTTAACCAGGAGAGTCCTAATTTCAGAGATGTGACTATTAGTCGTGTAATTTATAGATAATGGCATGCATAGAGATTTTGACTGAGAATAAAAGTTCACATATGTGTATAGAAACTGTAGTTTGAATTTGGTGTCTTGGTTTGGCCAAATTTGATGATTTCAATCTTCACAAGTTTGATGGTGTCAAAACTGTCTTTGAGGTCTATATTGACCCACGTGAACTGTTTATGGTGTAAAACGAGTTTTACAACTCTAAAAGGGATGATACTAATTGGGTTAGAACCATAAGATCTGTTACTATAAATGTTGAGGAAATAGCTCTGTTGATTTGAGGAATCTATGGTCTTCAAAATTAACTATAGGTGTAATTAAAATTCTGTAGGAGGGCTTCTGGAACCAATTGTGTTCCCTTGTCCATCACTCCTTATTTTAAATCCAAATGATCTGAAAATTGTCCCATTTGAACCTTAACATCCAAGGGAACAAATGTTAGGTAGTGATTTTGGCCTAAAATTGAGGGTTAGACATTGGTATAAGCTGTACAAAATAGAGCAGTGAAGTAGTCCTAAAGTTTAGCTTCTATTTTGCTTATTTTGGTATGTCACTGTCACAACCAAATGGTTACCACCGTGACCAATGCTAAAAGAAGGTAGATTTACTTATTTTAGGACCTCACGGTCACAACCAAATGGTTGCCACCATGAGGTATGCTTGTTTTCCGTTCTATTTGGTATTTTCTTATGTCATGGTCACAACCAAAAGGTTACCACTGTGAGGTACCTTCAACTTGCATATTTCTTTGTCAAACATTATCAAATGTTACATATGTATGCCAAATGGAATCTAAACTAGTTTAAATACATTATTTGAGAATTCTAATGTGTTTAAAATATGAATATGTATATATATGCGATGTGGAAATGAATAATGGATTGTTTAACTGTATGTTGAACTATATGAATATGTTTATAGTTATGTAAAGTTAGTATATGTATTTATTGAGTTGTATGAGCAATAGTATAATATGGTAGTTGAATATAAGTAATGTATATGGACAAATGTATAAAGTATTTATTCAAAGCCTGAGTTGTTCATAGAAGTGGATAGATGGGCATGCCTATAAAGGGTTTGATGATTTGCAGTTGCTATATGTTTGGCACCGACGGGTGTCTATATATTTGGCATCGATGGATGTCTATATGTTTGGTATCATTCGATATCTGAATAAATTGAGACTTTGGTCTACAGATGATTTGAGACTTCTGTCTCTAGTATGAAGTCCGGCTACTAATTACTTGCTAAATGTATATGAGATGTTAATATATGTTAAAGAGCTATAGAGAATGCTAATGGAGGTACATGAATGTTGCATTAGAGATGCTTATATGAGCTTATAAGTGCATATGCAAAGTTATAATTGCACATGAATAGGCTAGAAGTATGCTGCAAAGCTTAAATGTATATAAATGTCCATAAGATGCTATGATATGAAATACACGTTATATGAGCCGATAGCTAGAGTTAGAAGAATATGAACATGATAAAGGTTGCATTAGATTAGTAGATATGTTATAAAGCATGTTGATAAATTGTTTGGTATGTTACAAAATATGATAAATGCTTATTACCTTTATATGCTGTTAATTAATTAGCATATCCATTATTGGTATGCTTCGATGATTGATGCTTGTGACTTTGTCAGAAGTCTATTGCTTGTGTGATAGGAGCTTAATTGAGTTATAATTTAGTATTTATTTTGTATAAGTTTATGTAATTAATCATGCATTTGTGTGTAACATTTGATGTGATATGTTAGTTTATGTTTATTTGTATTAGTTGAGTGTTTATTGTGTTTATTAATGTTTTTAGGTGAAAAATGAAGAGAAAGAGGAGAGGATCACGAGAGAGGAGCAGGTCACGTCTCACACAAGTGGTCACGCGACGTGAGCATGGGTAACGAGACGTGACTGGATCAAGAAGAACGAAGAGGAAGGAGGAAAAGAAGAGAAGAAGCTGAGAGAGAAGCGTCATGCGACGTGAGAGGATGTGGCGACTCGTGACGACACAGAGAGGCCAGGAAAAAAAGGGAAAGAGAGAAGAGAAGAGAAGAGAAAGGAGAGGAGGAGGCGAGACGTGAGCGCTAGTCACGCCACACACAGCCAGTCACGCCACGTGATGGGGCGTAGCGCCTCGTGACTTGCCAGAGAAGGAAAAGAAAACCTAGAGAAAGAAAGAAAGAAGAAAACAAGGAGCGTGTTCTATCGCGATCGCGACACCATTGCGAGCGCGACAGAGATAACCGTTGGGGCAATTTTGAGCCAAAAGTCATTTGAAAAGTCAATTTCTTTCACCAAACTTTGCAACCATTCTCAAGGGACACGATATTTAAATTATTATCTATAAATATGTAGTTTAACTGTAATTTTAGGAGGATGAATTTTAGTTAAGTAATTTTTCTGTATTTTGCAAGACAGATTTTTCTTAGTAAAATTTCTATTTAGTTTTATGATTTGAAGAAGAAGATTTAGGAGAAGGAAAACTTATTTCAAGAGATTGAGAAAAGGGTTGAAATGCTTCTATCTTATTCTCTTATTTTTAATTCTTCTCCAATATTTTTATGAATATCATTCTAATGAATTTGCATATTATAATTCTTTCTATTTCCATCTACTTTTATAGTCTTTCAATGTAGATTCTCTATTAGTATATTTTGCATGATTTTTATAAGTTAATGTAATTCGAGAGTTTGCTTTATCTAACATCTAATAGAGTTTCATTATCAAGGTATATTTGAGAGATCAGTATATTGAGATAATTGCTATAGGTTAGTGTTTATTCTTAAAATATGTAATTAGAAACTTCTAATTCATTTAATGAAAATTGTGAGTTAGAATTTTAATTGTATGTTTTAGGCATTTTAATTCATGTCGAGAGAGTGAGTTAAAAATTGATTCTAACTTGGCTTGCATAAAAAGATGAAAGAAGTTAATAAAATTGATGGAATCAAGTTCATTGTCTTTAATTTTTCATGATTTATTTTATCTTCTTTTGACTATCATTAACTAGGTATATTTAGTTTACATGTTAGATTATATGTTAGTTTACAAGTGGAAACTGGTACTTCGGAATCCCGAGCGACCAGATGAGTTAACATGGAACTTCTTTGCTCAAGAATTTAAGAAGAAGTATATCACAAAAGCATATAAAGAAGCAAAATGGAGTGAGTTTTTATCTCTGAAACAAAAGAGTATGAGAATAGGAGAATATGAGAAGGAATTTAGTCGACTAAGTAAGTATGTGCCAAATGCATTGTTAACAGAAGACTTCAGATATCGATAGTTTGAGGATGGATTGAGAGACTCTATTAGAGGACCTCTATCAGCGAAGGCTGTTATGTAATCGGTGAACTATTATCAGTTAGTCTTATATGCTATGAAATTGGAAGAAGCAGAATTGGTAAAGCGAAGGAAAGAGCAGAAGAGGAAAGTATTAGGAAATGATAGAGGCAATAGCAAGAAGGCTCGAGGAGTTGTAAGTGGACAAGTTACTAGAGGTTCGAATCGAGAGCCTGCATCGATGGGAAGTGTTATGCCACCTTCTAGTAGAGGTAGCACAATACCTATGTGAGAGCATTGTCAGAGCAACCATTGGGGCACATGCAGGAAGCTTACAGGAGCATGTTTCAAATGCGGCGATATGGACCATATGTTCGCTAACTGACCTGAGATTAAAAGGACTTCAGGTTCACAAGTGAATAAAGAAAATGTGAATATGTCTGGGTCAGCCATGAATGGCAGAGGAAGAGCAGTACAAGTATTGTCAGAGATAGTGGAAAAGCCCGTTGCACCAAGTGGTCCAGGTCAAGTCTTTGCCATGATCGGAGAAGAGGTCGATGATCCTGCCGGTCCATCTGGTAAGTTTTACTTTTTTGTATTGACTGGCATGATTTTCTGTTTGTTATTGTGGAAATTTCGAGGACGAAATTTCTTAAGGAGGGGATAATTGTAATACCCCAAAGTGTACCCTAGCCGGATTGGTAGTGTCAATTGCATATTAGGGTACAAGTGAGATTGAACAAGTAAGTAACCATGTGCATGTAGGGATGTAATTGAATGAGGAAGAGTGGCATTTAAAAAGGCAGAATTTAAAGAGGGACTAATTGATTATATACCAAGGATTGAGGTGGGAATTTGGTGGAAGAGGTGAGTGAATTCCACATGTGGAATCCACCTCTTGCGAACCAACCTTCCCCAGGCAATATATAGATCGGAAAAGACGCAGAAATGGGTATTGGCAGTTCACTTGAGTTCAAAAACTTGTTAGCATATTTTATAGGTGCTAATTTTCGCAAGTATACGGTGTACTAAAATAGTACAAAATATGTCGATCCCACGAGGAATGTGATTTTTACTCACTTTTACTACTTGATTTTAATCTTATTTACAATAATCAATAATGATAGGTTAATGTTTAACTACTTAATTATGAAAATAAAATTATTATAGTTATTGATAATTAAAAGAAGACAAAATATATAATGAAAAACTTAAAATAATGAACTTGATCCATCACTCCGATTGATAATAATCATCTTTTCATGCAAGCCAAGTTCGAATATATTTCTAACTCATTCTCTCAACATGAATTAGAATGCTCAAAGTATACACTTAAAGCACTAACTCCTAATTCTCATTAGTGAATTAGTTAACTCTAATTACATACTTTAAGATTATTTACCAACCTATAACAACTATCTTAACATACTGATCTCTCTAGTTATGTTTTGATAATAAAATTCCATTAGATTTTAGTTAAAATGATCTCTCGACTCTAACTTATAAAAATCAGGCAATTGTACTAATGGAAATTCTACATTCGAAGACTATTAGAATAGATGGAAGTATAGAATAATAATAACATTCAAATTCAATGAAGTAATATTCATTAAATTATAGAGAAGAAATAAAAGGTAAGAGAATAAGAAAGAAATCTCTCAACCCTTTTCCCAAACTCTTCTAACAGATTTTTCCTCTCCTTGATCTTCTTCCTCAAGACATAAAACCAACTAAGAATTTTAACTAAGGAAAAGAAAATTATTCTTCAAACTGCATAAAAATTACTGAATAAAAATTCTATATCTTAAATTACACATAACGTTATATATTTATAGAATTATAAAGATTGTATCCCTTAGAGATGTCGCTTCACAATAGTTGCAAAGCTTGATCGAAGAAGGTGCCTTTTGAAGTGACTTTTCAAGAATAACTGTCCCAACGGATAGTTCTGTCGTGCTCGCGAGGATGTCGCGCTCACGACGGAACACGAAAGGCTTTTCTTTCTCCTCTTTCTTCTCTGTCTCTTGCTTTCCGTCTTTGCATCAGCAAGACTCGTGCTCTCCCATCCAAGTCGTGTCCTCGTGTGCGAGTCATGGTCCTGCAGCTTGTCTCGGCTTCTTTTCTTTTCTTCTCCTCTTTTCCTTCCTAGCTTCTCCCTTGTCTCAGTACCAGCACGACTTGTGCTCAAAACGTGTGAATCGTGCTCCCTTGCACTAGTCGGATGATCCCTCTGCTTTCTTCTTCTCTTTTTTCTTCCTTCTTCTGCTTTCTCTCTGGCCATGCTTCACGAATCGTGTCCATCCATCCGACTCGTGCTCTCTTCTCCAGTCATGCATTTTCTTCACAATTTATGCTTCTTTTCTTTCCTTTCACTTAAATCAACCTACAGAACACATAAACACAAAAACTAACATAAATACATGAAATATAAACACATTTGCGTATTTAACTTCCTAAACTCACACAAAACATAAGCTAAATAATACATCAATTAGACACCTATCAAATTCCCTCACACTTAAATCTTGCTTGTCCTTATGCAAGAGAAAAGGAATAAGAGAATTCAACAACTAGTAAATATCATTATACAACACTATCCATTCAGCATATATAATAGAATTGAAAAGATCAAATATCTCAAACACTTAAAAATATCAGTGAATCAAATTTTAAAGCATGTATTAAAATTTTAACAAGTCACTTGATTTTACTAATTCCAACATAAAGAGTATAAGTCTCAAAAAACTAAACATGAGTTAAAGAAAGAATTTTGATCATAAAGTTGAAAATTCTAAGGTCGCTAGCTACATTTGGGATAGTTTTTGGGCTCACTTACCCTTAACCCAATCTCATGGCATTTTTAGACTTTCTTTCATTTTTTTGTTTTTTCACATGGGTATATTTCTTGAGTTAATCCCATGCATAGCAAAAGAAGGTAATTTGGGTGCGTTTTACGCTCCATACCATACTTTTCAATTTTGAATATACATCTTGCTAGATATTTTTTAAAAATTATGGGTGCATTTTATGTTCCATTTCACTTGTGATTTTCTTTTATTTTTTCTAAGTCATCATCCATTATTGAAAGAACTAAGGGTAAGTATTATGGCTATAGTTTCCTCTACGCAACTAGAAACTTAAAATTTTTAACTAAATGAGCAAATTCTAACTTTACAAACATGGTTAGTAAAAAGACTAAATAATCTATAATGTTGAAAGAAGTAAAAGAGAATAACTTGAATGACTTAAAACACATACCACAAATTTTGAAAAACTGATAAAAATGAGCATAAAAGCTAAATGATCTAACAACCTATATAATATACCAATTGAGCAATGCCTTATAATATAATTCGCTAAAAAACCAAATTGAAAAACAAAGACACATGCAATTAACATAGAAAACATATATAAACACAAAAACAGACAAACAAACACACTCACTCCCCCACACTTAGAACACACATTGTCCACAATGTGAAGAAATGATACAAAATAAATAATTAAAACAAAGAAATAAAATAAAGAGAAGAAAAACTCCCTGCTCATGGCGAAGGTGGAGGTGATGGAACCTCGAATCCAGATTGTGCGATAAAATGATCCATTCGATACTCCAATCGCCTTTGGCGTCTTACTATAAATGAAAGCTGATCTTGCATATTGGACTGATTTTGTAGAAGCTGCTTAAACATAGCTGGCATGTTATGGCTAGATGACCCAACATCAGGTGCTGCAGATACGTCATGCATAGATACATCTCCACTAGGCTCCTCATCATTTTCTGATTCTTGTTGGGTAGAGGGGCCTGCAAGTTCCCTCTAACAAGACCTTCAACGTGGTGGTATTTCCTGAAAATTAGCACTAACAACCTCTCCACACATAAATAAGTGTTTAGTAAAGTATACACAAGGACGATCACGAGAATATGAACGAAAATTAATTTCTAAGCTCCTTGCAATAGCATCTATAATGTGCCCATGTGTGAAAGGTAAGTCTTTCCTACTTTCACATCGCATTAATTGATTAAATACCCAATATGGCCAACATATAGATTTGCCCTTGTGCACACACCACATCAAGAACAATTCATGATAAGAAACTCTATTAAATTCAGCCCTATTAAAAACCAAAGAAGCTAAGATCTTGTGTAAAATCTAATATTTTAAATCCTTGATAAACATTGATTTAGCATCTCTAGTCCTAAAAAGTTGTTTGCAAATCAGTTAAAAAGGTCCAAAACTCATTTGGCTTAAAGGATATAGGTGGTTCAGTTAATCCAGTCTGTGAAAAACCAATAATCCTATTCATCATGAAATATGTCAGAGTATGAGGTTTACCATCCATCCTAAAATCTAACAAATTTTCATTTTCCTCATTCTTGTTCAATGTAGTATAAAACTCTAAAATTAAGTCAGGATGAATGAAATACTGCATATTTGCAAATCTAAACAAACTACAGTTGACTTGCATTTCATTAATAGTTCTAAGCATACCTACCTGCTCAAGGAGATTTGTAGGGAAAAACTTATATTGAAGAATAGCTTTGTCCTTAAGAGCAAGAAATCTGTTACCTTCATCAGCAGAATGAATGGGGAAGCTAGCTCCAATGACGAAAGATAAATCCCCCTGTGCATCCTCCATCTGCCCTTGGCTTAATCTTGATGAAGAGGGATTTTTAGTTCTTACCATGGTGCTTAAAAGATAGAGATTGAAATGTAATAAAACTAAGTAAATGCTTAAGAAAATGGAAGAGATTAACGAGAGCAGAATGTTGCGATGAAGAGAAAGAAACTAAGAAAGGAAAACAGAGTATATTGCGTGAAAGAAAATTAAAGAAAGAATAACAACAAAGGAAGATGAAGGGATGCGACTCGTGAAGTATAACACGATGAGGGCAAAGACTAAGGGAATGAATAAAAAGAAGACGGAAAACTAAAATATTAAGTGAAAATGAAAGGTTGCGATTTTATCGAGTTAGGGTTTTTAATTTTCCTCTGTTTTAAATACTGAGTTTTGGGTTTTGTAGAGTTAGGGTTAATCTATCTTAGGCTAAAGGAAATTAGGACACTCGCTTAAAAGAATATAAAACCAGATTAGTAAGAAATAAAAAGAAAATAAAACAATTGAGAAAGAGAAATACTTACAGCTGTTAAAAGAAATGACGCGACTGGGAATTGGGGCAAACTGCATGAGTCGGAGGATGCTTCACGACTCGTGTAATGAACTCTTACCAAGGTGGGACTCATGCATGCCAGCACGAGTCGGAGGACCATCGAAGAACTAGAGAGCATTGCCTTCTTCGCAATCACGATGCTTGCCGCGATCGCGACTGAAGCCTCAAGCGCAAACTAGGTACATTCTATCGCGCTCGCGATTGTAGTCGCGCGCACGACATAATATCACATCTGCAAAAATTCAATTTTTTTTATGAATTAATAATAAATAAAACAACACCTAATCTTACTAGTTTGACCTATAGAACAAAAATTAACTATGTTAGTAATATTAAAAATTAATTAACAAATTAACATAAAATAACTTAAAATAACAAAAACACATATAGAAAGAAAATCTATTTAAGCAACCTAAACAAGAGAACAAAAATATTATGGTTTCATATGGTCTCTAGGATTTTCTTCAGTATTGCTAGGAAGAGATCCTAGACTCCTAGAAGGTAAAGAACTAGCTAATTGCCCCAATTGAACTTCAAGATTATGAATAGATGAAGCATGATTCTTAGTGATTTGGTCAACTTTTGCTTCAAGTTTCTTTTGATTTTCATCTTGAGCACTCATCTTAAAATTTATCTCCTCAATGAATTTATCAATTTTTCCTTCAAAAGCTCCAAACCTATCTTTTGGTTATTGGTATCCCACACCCCTATTTTGGTTGTTATTATTATTTTCCCATGACAAATTTGGATGGCTCCTCCAACCAGGATTAAAGGTGTTAGAATAAGGGTTCCCACGCACTTGTCCTTGGATAAAATTAACTTGTTCTTCCTTATTAGCTATTCCCAAATTGCAATTGCCACTAACATGCCCTTGTTGACCACAAATATTGCCTGCATTTGATAAGTTACCTCCCATACTTAGGCTATTAACCTTATGAGTCAATGCCTCAATTTAAGCTTGCAAAGCTATTATAGAATCTATGGAATGGACCCCCCTAGCATTAGAATTATTAGATTCCCTTACTCTTTCAGTAGGACACATACAATTATTCATGGACATTTCTTCCAATAGCTGAAATGCTGCTTCAGTTGTTTTCCTCATAAGGGAACCTCCAGCTGCAGCATCTACTGTACCTCTTGTGGTAGGATTCACCCCATTGTAAATGGTTTGCATTAATAGCTCCCTTGGAAGGTTGTGATGTGGACACATTCGCTACAATTCCTTGAACCTTTCCCATGCTTCATACAAAGACTCATTATCGAGTTGCACAAAAGTTGTGATATCCTTCATAATTTTTGCAGTTTTGGCTAGAGGAAAATAATTCGATAAGAATGCTTGGGCCAATTGGTCCCAAGTGGTAATAGATCCCCTAGTTAATGAATTCAACCAAGCCTTGGCTTTATCCTTCAAAGTGAAAGGAAAAAGTCTAAGCCTAATTGCATCATTAGAAACTCCATTAATTTTAAAAGTATCACATATCTCTAGAAAATTTGCCAAATGAGCATTAGGATCCTCATTTGCCAAACCATCAAACTGAATACTATTTTGTATCATTTGCAAAAGAGAAGGTTTAATCTCAAATTGGTTAGCATTTACCGTAGGCCTTACCGCACCTTATTGAGCACCACTTAATGCGGGTGTGGCAAAGTCCATCAATCTTGGTGGATTTCCTTCTTTCGCCATGATATGTCTCTTATGCTTATTCTTCTTCTTGTTGGATTTGCGGTTACTTGACAAAAATCTTTTGATTTCAGGATTCAATGGTTCAAGTTCTTCTTGGGAACTTCTTGTACTCGGCATGAACTATCAAATCCTGTGTAAATAAAAACAAAACACAACAAGGTCAGACTAAACAAACAAACTAATACAATAAAATAAAATATTGTAATCCAAAATCATAAATCAAGATTCATAATGGCAAAAATCATCCATTCCCCGGCAACGGTGCCAAAAACTTGTTAGTATATTTTATTGGTGCTAATTTCAGCAAGTATACGATGTACTGAAATAGTACAAAAGATATCGATCCCACGAGGAATGTGATTTTTACTCACTATTACTACTTGATTTTAATCTTGTTTACAATAATCAATAATGGTAGGTTAATGTTTAACTACTTAATTATGAAAATAAATTTATTCTAGTTATTGATAATCACAAGAAGACAAAATATATAATGAAGAACTTAAAATAATGAACTTGATCCATCACTCCGATTGATAATAATCATCTTTTCATGCAAGCCAAGTTCGAATATATTTCTAACTCATTCTCTCAACATGAATTAGAATGTTCAAAGTATACACTTAAAGAACTAACTCCTAATTCTCATTAGTGAATTAGTTAACTCTAATTACATACTTTAAGATTATTTACCAACCTATAACAACTATCTTAACATACTGATCTCTCTAGTTATGTTTTGATAATGAAATTCTATTAGATTTTAGTTAAAATGATCTCTCGACTCTAACTTATAAAAATCATTCAATTGTACTAATAGAAATTCTACATTCAAAGACTATTAGAATAGATGAAAGTATAGAATAATAATAACATTCAAATTCATTGAAGTAATATTCATTAAATTATAGAGAAGAAATAAAAGATAAGAGAATAAGAAAGAAATCTCTCAACCCTTTTCCCAAACTCTTGTAACAAATTTTTCCTCTCCTTGATCTTCTTCTTCAAGACATAAAACTAACTAAGAAATTTAACTAAGGAAAAGAAAATTGTTCTTCAAACTGCAGAAAAACTACTTAATAAAAATTATGTATCTTAAATTACACATATTGTTATATATTTATAGAATTATGAAAATCGTATCCCTTAGAGATGTCCCTTCACAATGGTTGCAAAGCTTGATGGAAGAAGGTGCCTTTTGAAGTGACTTTTCAAGAATAACAGTCCCAACGGATTGTTCTGTCGCACTCGCGAGGATGTCTTGCGTGAAGGAATGTGTCATGGTATGTGTATGTAGATAACGCAGCGGAAAAATATCAAAAACGATCATACACATCAAACAATTCCATAACAAGAATCGAAACATGCACTTTTAGGGTTTTAAAACTTACAACTTTAGATGCTCTTAAGACTTGGATTTGATAATGATCAGCAACCAGGATGATATAATCCACCTTAGATCTTGATCACCACAGCCAAGGAACAGCCTTTACGCCACTCCTCTCTATGTTCACACACACACTATCAAGCAAAGCTTAAAACCGAGATTTCTAGCTCTCAACTTTAGGTATTGTGTAATGGCAATGATTAAAGCTACAAGATTTTATCTTGTACTTTCTTTAGGTGCTTTTAATGCCTAATAACCCAAGCAAGCAAGGAAGGTCCTTCTCCTTGAGTATTTCGGCCAAGAGAAAACTTAGAGAGAATAAGATGTGTTTCACGCAAAAACCTAGCCACCACTCTTAGGTTTCTTTTCTTTTATCTTTTCTATATTTTGTATATTATCTTTTTGGCAAGTATTTGATTTGAATTTCAATTACTTTTAGATAATCTGATTCAAACTCAAAATCCTTCCTAAAGATAAGTAACACAATTTATTTCAAACTCACTTTTGAATTCAAAATTCAAATTAATTTGAAATATTACCTTAACATATATTTAATCAAATATACAATCACTTAATCATGTGCTGAAATTCCATTGTATATTATACTTGGAATTTCGGCTAGGACATGGTAATTATTAGGTGATTTAATTTGACTTAAATGCCACTAGGATTTAATACTCAATTAACTTAATTGATTTAATTAATCAATTGAAATTAATCCTATGTGGGCCGAATATTTTCTCTCTCATGGACCAAGGTCCAATAACAATTTAAATACCCATTACATACATTAATTTGACTTTAATTAAAAGCCCAAATTAATGCCCAATACATTATTTAAATATTTTAAGCCCAATACTTTGTGTGCGATCCTATAGGTCCATTTAATGTTGGCAATGAATTAATGAATTAATTCAAAGGCTATATATATTCTCTAGAAAGATATTATAGCATTCCAAATTAAATGAAAATGCAAATGGCATTTGGTGACCTAATGCAATTTTATATAGTCCCTTACCCATAAATATCAGAATTAATATAAGGCATGGAACTAGTCATCCTTATATGTAAGTTAATTCCTTTCTTGATATTCCAGTGACACTGAACTCTCAGATAAATAATGGTTACTCATTATTTCATCTCGGTATGGCCATACACTTCTCAGTTCACTGATCAAGTGGCCGATGATATTTTCTCTCTTATAGAGAGGGGTAATCCCTTCACTTCTCTCATGCTCTCTAACATGAATCAATGCATACCCAAGCATACCCATACTTGTCACTCAGTTACGAGCACGTTAGGTGTATGTCAAAGTACACAGTAATTCATAAAGAGTTTCATAGAGATTTTAGGTCTAAGAACTCCGATACAAAACTTGCATATGAGGAACACTTATGACTTGTACCATGTAGTGTTCTCATGTGTGGATCGTATCCAAATACCATGTTATAAACATGTATCTATGATCTCTGATTGACACTTTTGTCCTTATGATCCGTAAGACAGAACTCAACTAATCAGAGAGAGCATACTAGTCTTAATTCATTTGTTATTCCCATAACAATGACTGACTAGGGATATTTAGAATGAAGTCTCATTTGTTTCAAGGTCTTACAACCATGTGCCTCACACATAATAACTTAAACTGAAACAACATTCTTGGATAGTTCTATCAATTGACATGCACAGGAATACAATGGATAAAACAAATGCCTCATTTATTAACTAAAGTGTTTTATTACAATGTATTGGGGCTAGGGCTTACACTAACATTGCGACAGAACACGGAACGCTTTTCTTTCTCCTCTTTCCTCTCTTTCTCTTGCTTTCCCTCTCTACATCAGCATGACTCGTGCTCTCCCATGCGAGTCGTGTCCTCGTGTGCGAGTCGTGCTCTTACAGCACGTCTCGGCTTCTTTCCTTTTCTTCTCCTCTTTTCCTTCCTAGCTTCTCCCTTGTCTCAGTACCAGCACAACTTGTGCTCAAAACGTGTGAGTCGTGCTCCCTTGTCCTAGTCGGATGATTCCTCTGCCTTCTACTCCTCTTTTTTCTTCCTTCTTCTGCTTTCTCTCTGGCCATGCTTCATGAGTCATGTCCATCCATCCAACTCGTGCTCTCTTCTCCAGTAATGCATTTTCTTCACCATTTGTGCTTCTTTTTTTTTCCTTTCACCTAAATCAACCTACAGAACACATAAACACATAAACTAACACAAATACATGAAATGTAAACACATTTGCATATTTCACTTCCTAAACTCACAAAAAATACACCTATCAAGTTTGGCCATTCCTTTCCCATTTCTTTTTTTATTTTCTTCTTCATTTCATGGAGTTGAGCTTGTTTTCTTTTCAATTGAATTCAAGAGGTTGATGTGGATTGGTTTTAAGAAGTATTGAGGGTTTGAACTAAGAAGGTAAGTGTGGTTATAGTTTGTGTATTTCTCCTTCTTCTCATTTCCATTTTGGATTTGGATTTTGAGTGATTTGAGTAATGGACTAAGAATATGTGTTTTGATTGATTATGCAATAATTATTGGACAAGAGAAGAGCTAAAGGCAAGGAGAAGGTCTAGATAGAGATAGAATGTCAAGCGGCCTGTTTTTGAGGTTTGGGATATATATATGTGTGTTATGTGTGTTAACTTTACTCAAGTGTATGTGACGGCTAGTTTAGCTTAAATGTGTTATTGATATTGAATATGTGATTTGTGGAATTGAGCAAGGTTATGTACTTTTGATTAAAGTGTATTTGATTGTGTATTAATATATGATGAGTAATGAACCATAGAATGAGCATAACAAGTGAAGCAGCAGAGCCCTAATTTCAGAGATGTGACTACTGGTTGTGTAATTTATAGATAATGTCATGCATAGAGATTTTGACGAGTATAAATGTTCACATATGTGTGTAGAAACCATAGTTTGAATTTGGTTTCTTGGTTTGGCCAAATTGGCTGATTTCAATCTTGACAAACTGTCTTTGAGGTCTATATTGACCCACGTAAACTGTTTATCGTGTAAAATGAGTTTTACAACTCTAAATGGGATTATACTGATTGGGTTAGAACCATAAGATTTGTTACTATAAATGTTGTGGAAATAGCTCTATTGATTTGAGGAATCTAAGGTCTTCAAAATTAGCTATAAGTGTAATTAAAATTCTTTCGGAGGCCTTTTTGAACCAGTTGTGTTCGCTTGGCCATAACTCCTTCTTTTTAAATCCAAATGATCTGAAAATTTTCCCATTTGAACCTTAACATCCGAGGGAACAAATGTTAGGAAGTGAGTTTGGCTTAGAATTGAGGGTTACATATCAATATAGGCTGTACAAAATAGAGCAGTGAAGCAGTCCTAAAGTTTAGCTTCTGTTTTGCTTATTCTGGTATATCACGGTCACAACCAAATGGCTGCCGCCGTGACCAATGCAAAAAGAAGGCAGATTTGCTTATTTTAGGACCTCATGGTCACAACCAAATGGTTGCCAGCATGAGGTATTCTTTTTTTTCAGTTCTGTTTGGTATTTTCTTATGTCACGGTCAACACCAAAAGGTTACCACCGTGAGGTACCTTCAACTTGCATATTTCTTTGTCAAACATTATCAAATGTTTCCTATGTATGCCAAATGGAATCTAAACTGTTTTAAATACATTATTTGAGAATTCTAATGTGTTTAACATATGAATATGTATATATATGCAATGTGGAAATGAATAATGGATTGTGTAATTGTATGTTGAACTATATGAATATGTTTATAGTTATGTAAAGTTAGTATATGTATTTATTTAGTTGTATGAACAATAGTATAATATGGTAGTTGAATAAAAGTATTGTATATGGACAAATGTATAAAGTATTTATTCAAAGCCTGAGTTGATCATAGAAGTGGATAGATGGGCATGCCTCTAAAGGGTTAGATGATTTGCAGCAGCTATATGTTTGGCATCGACGGGTGTCTATATGTTTTGCATCGATGGATTTCTATATGTTTGCTACCGTTCGGTATCTAAATGAATTCAGACTTCGGTCTCCAGATGATTAGAGACTTCTGTTTTGCTAGCCGCTTCTGGGCTTGCATAGCATAACCTTGGTAACCTCCAACCGATCCGTGTAACATCTTATCTGCTAACCATTATCCGGTCAGTGTAATATCTGCTAACCACCATTCGGTTAGTATAATATCTGATCTGCTAACCACCATCCGATCAGTATAATATCTGATATGCTAACAACTATCTGGTCAGTTCAATATCTGATCTGCTAACCCCCATCCGATCAGTATAATATCTGATCTGCTAACCACCATCCGGTCAGGAGAATATCTGATATGCTAACCACCATCCGGCTAGTACAATATCTAATCTGCTAACCACCATCTGGCTATTACAATATCTGATCTGCTAACCACCATCCGGTATGTACAATATCTGATCTGCTAACCACCATCCGGCCAGTACAATATCTGATTATTGACCATCGTTGGGTTGGCATGGTGACTCGCTCGTCGTTGTCTTTACTGGTGCTTATCCTAAACCTCTCTTTTTTTTTCTACAAAGAAAATGGTAACGCAAACGTGTAGGGTATATAAAAGGGATGTGTAACTGTGGTAGTACATACCTGTTAGGGTCGATGTCAGACGGGTGGCCCGTGAAGTAAGGTTGGTTGTCCCCTGGAGAAGGATTTATGGAATATGAACGTCCTCCCTTTGATTGCATCGAGTTATTTTCCAGACGTCTAAAGTGTGGATATCATCTTCTTACAAAGTTCAAGTATCATTGTAAACACCGTGCCCTGAGGCAGTTCAAATCAGAGTTACCCGATGAAGAGATCAATGTCTATTTTTGGATAGATAGATAGAATTCGGAGGTTTTCGTTCTTCGGTTTCACAAGGATTAAATTCTTCTTCTTTATAGCGAAAGGTTTCAAAGAGCTTGGGAAATTTCGATTTTAAAAGTGATATTTTGCTCCACGGACGGCCTTCCCGTCTATGGGAGGATGCCCGTCTCTTATTGAGGTTATT
This sequence comes from Excoecaria cochinchinensis, assembly GCA_947683425.1. Classification (NCBI taxonomy): domain Eukaryota; kingdom Viridiplantae; phylum Streptophyta; class Magnoliopsida; order Malpighiales; family Euphorbiaceae; genus Excoecaria; species Excoecaria cochinchinensis. Next base: position 11,196,570 of record CANTUQ010000009.1, read on the forward strand.
CCGTCTCTCGCAATGAGAGACGGCCTGTCGCTCGAATAGACGGGCCGTCCCTAGTCCCGTCCCTCGGTCCATCTGTCGTCCAAATTACCATGCGTACCCTTCTTACAGGCGCCTGTCTGTGGTTCTTGCGACGGCCGTCGGTCGTGGATCAGATCAGATAACGCCGAATTTTGTGAATTTTATCTGATAAGTTTAAAAACTCTTCAAATTTGAATTGGATTGGGACAGTTAATGGGATTAAAGCTGAATTTCAATTTCCTTTTCAAATTCAAATTCTGAAATTCATATTTATCCAAATTATCTTTTAAGCTTTATAAATAGTGGATTAAATCCTATTATTTAGGGTTGGCAAATTTTTAAGGGAAAAATCTTTTTGTGAGCAATTTACTAAAATCCAAAAATCTTTTTGTGAGTAATTTACTAAAATCTGAATTAATAGCTTTACTCAAGATCTCTATTTAGAGTTACTTTTTATTCCATAAAAATTCTTTCAACCTTTCTATTCCTTTCTCAATTTTTACTTGCGAATTAAGCTAATTTAAGGTAACAAAATTCATTTGTTTCTGTCAATCCTACTAATTCCAATATCTGAATCGCTGCCAAATTCTCAAGAAAGAAAAATATAAATTTTCTTTTCTTGATTCATTTTATTCGATCCTTGTGAAGCGTGCGGGACCGAAGTCATTCGATATCCACCTAAAAGGTAAAATCTGAGGGTAAACATTCTGGATTAATATTTGTGTAATTTAATTGACTTATATTAATTGCTCCCATTTTATTAATTGCTCCCATTTTTAATAAGATTTTTTTTTATTTAACAAAGAATTTAAAATCATAATTTTGAAGTTTTCCCGATTTTCTTAGATCAGGGGTGACCGACGAACAGAGTGGTTACCGACGCCCGTCTATCGTTTGAGAAACGGGACATGGGTGACGCACCATTCTGTCCACCGGTCACACCAAGGATGCCCGTCGGTCATGTGCAGAAGGCCGTCCCTGGGCAAATTCTCATATTTTTAACTTATTTCTTTTACTTTTTATTTCTTTTTATCTTTCAACTCATTTTCTTTAAAATTTCATGTTATTTTACTTTTCTTTATTTTATTCTTGATTTTGACACTGACATGTTTGTTTTGGTGAGTTATTATCTGACCATTTTTTATTAGTTGGAGTTGTTAATGATGGTGGTTGCGCCAATTTGAGGATTTTCATCCGGGTTCTTTTTTGACCCTTATTTTTTCCATTTTTATTTTATTATGAAAATTGTTTTAATCTCTTTAAAGTAAAAATAGCCAAATGTTTTATAGTAATTAATTTGGGATTTTTCAAAAATTGGGGGCCAAAGTCCCATTTTTAGCCAATAAAACCGACACTTCTCAAAAATTGAATTGTAATAAATATGCATGGCAGGACCAATGTCCTCATTCCAATGAATATCCCGATTTCTGTATGATTTACCTATTGTTTTATAATGGGGGCTGTATTTCGCCCCCATTTTTATTGTAATTTATTTTCGTGTATTTTATTTTATGTCAACTTACTACTATATATACGTGAATGGATTGCGTCTTAATTAACTGCATTGTATGAAAACTTGGTGAAACAATCAATTTAAAACTTAATTGCAATATTAATCAAGGTACAAATAAATGAGAAGTTCTGAACCCGCTCTGGTCTTAGGCTCAACAAGGTTAGAGGACCATCTCGATGTTTTATTGGGATGGGGCCTCCAATATATCTCTTGTTGCCCCACCAAAAGGCCTAACTTGCTCAATCCTAGGCTCCAAGGGGTTAGAGGATCACCCCAATGTTCTATTGGGCTAAGGTCTCCAAGATCCCTTTGGTTTGCCCAAAATGGATGCTTATGTGTCGCTCGCATAATCCTAGGCTCCACGAGGTTAGAGGATCATTTCGATGTTCTATTGGATTGATGCCTCTAAGATTCCCTCGGCTTGCCCAAAATGGATGTGTGTGTGCTGTCTTAGGCTCACTGAGGCTACACGAACCTTCCCAAAGTTCTATTCGGTGGTGACTCCAAGAAACCTCCTTGTTGCCCAACATAGACGCACTTGTAATTCATTGCAAGTTTTAACGAACCTCCTCCCGATCGCCCTAAAGGCGGGTGGTTCAGGGCGCCCTGGGGTTTGGCATGCATCACAGTGGCGACTCCACTGGGGACAACTAAATTCGAGACTTCAATTCGAAAGTGCCTCGATTAAAATTTACAATTGAGTTTTAGTTCAAAAATTTCACCTTCTTTCAAAGCTGCATCACATCTCATTAGAGCCTTAGATCTATGCTAGTTTGAACCCTCTTTCAACCCCGGTGCGTTCACGAAGCACAACCCTATGTTCGCTCAATATAGGGGAGTGTTAAGGATAATCACTAGCCCAAGCTTCGCACCATTATGGTATATTAAAGGGAAACCCGATCGGTCATTACGCTCATGATGAGCTAGACCCGTTGGCAGGGACCATGCTTGGGTAGCCCTAAAGTATCATCGCCTTTGACTAAAGCTCATGTAATGGAAATAGTTACTTCCCCTAAGTGATATGAACCTTAATACTATGCTTGCTGTATGGATTATTATGTATTGGACAAACCCAGATAATTTGACTGGTCACCTAATCAAAGGCTTTCATGCCCTGATAGGCCCAGGTCAATTTATTCGGACTGCCTAAATACATAACGATCATAACCCATGCGCTTGTGCATTAGTTAGGAGAGGTTATGCTGTCAATTTTTTACCGTGCACCATGCGCGTCCATCGGATCCCCGGCTGATCCATGGGCCAATCCCACCTAGGAAAGAGACTATGACCTCATGTACGGGAGCAATAAGGTTGGAAGGGCCTATGTGCTTGCATGTGATTTGTGGATGTTGCATAGCACGACCATGCATTATATATCATTCATGCATCATCCTAACAAGTATGTTTTGCAGCCATCATAGATCTGCCTAAGTGGTCAAGAGGTTCTCAGGGGCGATTACACAGAAATCCATTCTTCGAGTTACCAGAAAGTGTGGAGTATCCGGACACTCCTTCAAAAACTAACTACGCCACTTCAGCTCAGTTCTCTTACACGAAAAAATGGCAAACTCACCAAGAGGGGAAGATGCCACCAGTGCTTTGATAGCGAATGAAGTGGGCCAAAGATTAGAAGAGTTTGAGAACCGTATGATGGCCATGATGGCCACAATGGGTTAACCAGCGGCCCCACAGAACCCACCACCTCCTCCTATGAGGAATAATGAAAGGGAGGAGGTCAAAGAAGACCTGCAAGAGGAGATCCGCCGGCCACCTGTAGACCCAAGAGCTGCCACATTAGGGACACAGAGGAGGAGGCCATGCCCAAGGCTAGATGATGATTGGGAGGACGAAGAATATGAGGAGCGCATGTCTGAGAAAGGGAAAGCCCCTTAAACTGAAGAAGCCATCTGGAAGAAGATGAAGGAAAAATTTAAAGCAATGGCAAGAATGCTGACAAAGGGTCGAGGAATAAACCCCGAAGACAAGGAGCTAGAAGGAAAAGATTTAATCCAAATGAACTTTAAAAAGCCGGATGTGCCGAAGTTTGATGGTACATCAGATCCTACCGCCCGCATAAAACAATATTCATTAGTAATGAAGGGAACTACGCTAATAAAAAGGTAGAAGATTGAATACTTTTGCTTGAGTTTGACTGGCCCAGCGGTGGATTGGTACCACGGGCTCTACCGTAGAACCAAGGAGGACTGGGATTTATTAACGGAGGAATTTTTGAGACAATACGACTGCAGCACGAGGATAGAGGTAACCTTAAAGGACTTGAAGCTGCTACAGTAGAAGGGAGGCGAGTCCTTCCATGAATATCTAACCCGATGGAGGAATTGGGTAATGGAGATAAAGAGGAAACCGTATACCCAGGATCAAATACGTCTATTCATTAAAAATGCGAGTCCGTATTTGAGAGAAGGATTGAAGATGAAAGGACTGAGAGACTGGGAGTCTCTGAAGGACATCGCCATTGAAGCTGAAGGAGAGTACCTTGCTAGGAGAGCAGGTAGTGAGAACTATCCCAAGAAAGGTAGTAGTAGCAAGGGGGCAAGTAGACCGACAGGTTCTGCTAGTGGCACGAGGAAGACTGTTGAAGTATCAACTACTAATGCTACCCCGAGGCGTTTCTCCAACCTTGGAAGGTCTTTATCATGGGTACTTAGAAGGCCAATGAAAGAAGGTAAGCTGCAGCCTTTGCCACCCAGGCCCGCTAGAACTCAGGGCATGCTAGTGCATAAGGATGATGAGTATTGTGCATATCATCAGCACACTGGGCATACGACTGATAACTGTAAGGCTTTGAGGCACATAATTCAATATCTAATTGACTCAAAGTAGATCACGGACCCAAAGAAGAGAGAGGGTCAGAAAAAAGCTGGGTACAATAGTGTGCCCCCGCTAGTATTTATGATCGGGTCCATTTTGCTCGAGGAGTTTGTATTAAAGGAGTTGTACGACAACGACGTCAACACTGCTATCACAAGCCTCCATGAGGTGAGTGAAGAAGGGTTTCCCGCTATAGTGATCGATTGTTGGTCCACTGATGACAGTGGAACTAAAAACGATGATTCTGAAGCATTTCCCGACCCGTGGGGTTCGGAGGAGGAAAAAGAGGAAGAAAAGAAGGAAAAGAAGAATAAGGTAGGAGCTGTGACCCGGAGTGGAAGGGTAGCTCCAGAAGTCGAGAAACCCTAGGAGCCGGTTGAGGGCAAAAAGGGAAAAGAGCTGGAAGAAGATCTGATTGTTAAACAGCTGAAAAAGACGCCGGCTTAGATTTCAATATGGGATCTCTTGAGGCAGTCGCTATTGTATAGATAGAAGGTAATAGAGGCTTTGTGCGAGGTAACTGTGGCTACAACCATCTTGCCTATGGAACTTCTGGATGTAGTGAAGGGAGGATTGGGAGAAAATGTTATTTTTACCAACGCTGATTTGCAGGCAGAAGGCCGCAACCATAATCGCCCTTTGTACATAAGGGCACAGATTAACTAAAAGCACACAGCCTGTGTAATGGTGGATGATGGCTCTTCGATAAATGTGTGCCCACAGGTGTTAATGGCAGCTTTTGGGGTGATAGAGGATATGTTGGCCAAGTCTAATCTCACCATCACAGCATATGGCAACTCACGTAGACATGCTTCAGGGACATTCATAGCAATAGTGAAGACAAGACCATTAGAGTCAGAAGTGGAGTTTGTGGTACTGCCTATACCCGCCAATTTCTCAGCTCTTCTAGGCAAACCATGGTTTCATACGTTGGGAGGAGTCCCCTATACGCTTCACCAAATGGTAAAGATACCCCATGAAGGCCAGATAGTGACTATAAGAGCTGCACGGGAGAATCAGGTTTCAATACTGGAGATCGCTAGGCAGCAGTTTAATGGGTTTCATGTTGCCATGATAGGGGAGGAAGAGCAAAAGGAAAAAAAGCCTCCAGGTGCTAAATATGATGAAAAAAATGTCATTCCTTCCTGGCGTGGGGTTAGGGAAGAATTCTTAAGGGGTGCCAATAGCTGTTACTACCAAAGGCCAAAAGGACAGAAGGGGTCTAGGAGACACAGGTGTTGTAGAGAGCGGTGAGAAGCCAGAAAAGGAGATTCCCCACATCAAAAATAGTTTTGTACCGGCAACTGCAGCATGCGCCTACACAGGAGAAGCTAAACCACAGTGGGTGGATAGAAAAATTGTGCCAGGGTTCGAGGTCTTCAATGATATTTATGACTGGGACATTGGATTGATCAAGCCAGCAAAGGGCTTTTGGGATGAGGAAATCATGACCAGTAAGACAGTTTGGGACCGTGAGATGCCTGAAGAAGTGATCACCGAGAAGATGGTACCCACCCAGTTAAAGGGAAAAGCAAAGGTAGAAGAAGCCATACAGGAGGTGATTGAAGAGCCTCCAAAATGCCAAAGTGATGCAAGACTGTCAGCTGCAACAGATGCGCCGGCGGAGGAGGAAGAGCAAAATAGTTTAGGTTTTCTTTTTACTCCAGAACTTTTCAATGATGAAAATGAAAATTTCAATTTTATTAATAAAGTGAATGATTTTGCTTACTTTTGTGATGTTTCCGATGATTTTACTATGCATGATCATGATCATCATCCATCCATATTTTACATTGATTCAACTGATGCTACTCCATTTAATCTTGGAATCACAGAAAACCCAAAAGAAATTTTGATAGCATCAAATATAACTCCTGAAGAGCGAGAAAAATTTGAGAGAATATTAAAAAAATATGAAAAAGTCTTTGCCTGGACCTACGAAGATATGCTAGGAATTGATTGGGAAGTCGCAGAGCATGTTATTCCTACATACCAAGACCATAAACCTGTTAAACAGAAACTGAGAAGGCTTAGGCCGTAGTGGGCAGACAAAGTGAAGGAGGAGATTTGCCAACAAATCAAAGCAAAATTTCTAGTTGAGTTACAGTATCCAACTTGGTTGGCCAATGTTGTCCCCGTAGCCAAAAAGAATGGCAAGGTAAGGGTATGCGTAGATTATCGGGACTTGAATAAGGCTTGTCCAAAAGATAACTTTCCATTGCCCCATATAGATGTGTTGATAGACAGCACCGCTGCTTGCGAAATGTATAGGTTTGGAGATGGTTATGCGAGCTACAATCAAATTCTCAATAAAATAATTGATCGAATTAAGATGGCTTTCATCACGGAATGGGGGACGTATGCTTACCGAGTAATGCCTTTTGGCCTAAAAAATGCAGGAGCCACTTATCAGAGGATGGCGATAAAAATCTTAAATGACTTGATCCATAAAGAAGTGGAGGTATACGTGGATGACATGATGATCAAGTCGGCCACTAGAGAAGGTCATTTCAAAGCCCTGGAAAAGTTCTTCCAGAGGATAAATAAGTACAATCTGCGATTAAATCCTAAGAAGGGTATCTTTGGAGTCATGTTAGGGAAGCTGCTAGGACATGTGGTTAACCAAAGGGGCATCGAGATTGACCCAGACAAGGTTAAAGCCATCAGAGAAATGCCAGTGCCTCAGAAGGAAAAAGATGTAAGGAGCTTCTTGGGTAGATTGCAGTATGTCTGCAAATTCATCGCTAAGCTAACTTCGATTTGTTAGCCAATCTTTAAACTCCTCAGGAAAAATCAGCCTGTAGTGTGGAGCAAAGATTGTCAGAGAGCTTTTGATACTATCAGAGAGTACTTGCTGAACCCACCAGTGTTAAGACCGCCACAGCCGAGTAAACCCCTGATTCTGTATTTAGCTATAGAAGATGGTTCTGTAGGCGCCATGATGGCCCAGGAGGACGAATTCGAAGTGGAATTTGCTATTTACTACCTTAGTAAGAAGTTTCTGGCTTATGAGGTTAAGTATGAAAAAGTAGAAAAGATCTGTCTTGCGGTAATTTGGGCCTTTAAGAAGTTGAGCCACTACTTTCACTCCTACAAAGTACGGGCAGTAGCAAAGCAGAATACTTTGAGATACTTGCAGGAAGCTCCATCTTTACTTGGAAAAATGGGCAAGTGGTTGTTACTGCTACAAGAGTTTGATATAGAGTACGTTACTCGAAAGACTATCAAAGGGCGTGCAGTGGCAGAATTCCTAGCAGAACACCCAATTCAAGGAGACTCATATGAGTTTAACTTTCCAGATGAGGACGTGACAGCTATCGAAGTTCAGGGATGGCAACTATACTTTGACGAGGCCATGAACAACAAGGGAGCTGGAGTAGGAGTTATTCTGATAACCCCAGATGATGAGAAACTCCCTTTGGCGAAAAAGTTAAGATTCAGGGCCACCAACAACGAGGTTGAGTATCAAGCATGTACTTTTGGGTTGGAAGCATTAATAGCTTTGGGGGCAAAGAACGTGGAAGTATTCAAAGATTCATCCCTAGTGATTAACCAAATTTGAGGCGAATGGGCTGTTAAAGAAGAAAGGCTAATTCCGCACATCAAGCGCCTGAGAGACCTAAGCAATCAGTTTGAAATGTGTACATTCCATTTCGTTCCAAGGGACGAAAATCAGTTGGCCGATGCGCTCGCCACTTTAGTGTTAATGTGGAATAATCCAGAAGGGGTAGTTATGAGGCCAGTTTTGATTTCTAGCTCTGAGAGACCTAGCTTCGAATCTAAATCAGTCATGGAAACAGAAGTAGCAGATGGGAAGCCGTGGTATTACGACATTATGAATTACCTAGAAAATGCGACCTTTCCAGAGGAAGCTACCAAGAAAGATTAGAGAATGATTCGCAAGTTGTCTACTCAGTTCGTATGCATAGATGGGATATTGTACAAATGATAGGCTGATGGTCTCCAGTTGAGGTGTTTGGATGAGAAAGATGCCAAGAGGGTAATGGAAGAAACGCACGCCGGAGTATGCAGAGCCCATATGAATGGGCTGACATTGGCCCAAAAGATTATGAGACAAGGATTCTTATGGCTCACCATGGATAACTATTGCTCGAAGTATGTAAAGTAGTGTCAGTTATGCCAACAGTATGCAGATTTAAGGCACTTGCCCATTTCAGAATAGCATAATTTGACATCGCCTTGGCCGTTCGCAGCTTGGGGGATCGATATTATTAGGGAAATCCATCCTACGGCTTCCAACGAACACAGATACATCATTGTCGCCATCGACTATTTTACCAAGTAGGTAGAAGCCGAGTCCTTCAAGAAGGTCGACGCTCGGGATATGGCAAAGTTCATCAAGAAGAACTTGATATGTAGGTATGGCCTTCCACACCATGTGGTATCTAACAACGGGGTCCAATTCATGGTCGAAACGAAGAAGTTACTCCAGAAATATGGTATTGAGCATCACAAGTCTTCTCCGTATCGTCCTCAAGCCAATGGGGCAGTAGAAGCCGCCAACAAGAATGTTAAGAGGATCCTGGCTAAGATGGTCCAGAGTTATAAAGATTGGGCGAAAAAGTTGCCTTTTACACTCTGGGGTTACAGAACAACCATAAGGACATCTACAGGGGCCATGTCGTATTCTTTGGTGTATGGGACGGGGGCAGTATTGCCGGTCGAGGTCAAACTCAAGTCACTGAGGGTAGTTATGGAAGCTAAGATTTCGGAGGCCGAATGGGCACAGCAGCGGCTGCAATACTTGAACATGTTGGATGAGAGTAGATTGAGAGCCTACTACCATAATCAGATCTATCAGAAGAGGCTTGCCAGATCATTCGGCAAGAAAGTCAAGAAGCACCAATTGAAAGAGGGAGACCTGGTATTCAAGCAGATGAGACCAGGCGCGACAGACATAAGGGGGAAGTTCAAGCCCACGCGGGAAGGTTCATTCATCCTCAAGAAGCTGCTATTAAAGGGTGTGGCGATCTTGTCAGATAGCAATGGCAACGAATTTAAGCAGCCTGTCAACGTCGACAGACTAAAGAGGTTCCATGGCTAAAGACAATAAAATTAAAAGAAGAGAATAAAAGCCCTGCAGGTCGAAAACCGAAAAAGGCAGCCTAGCTAAAATTGGGCGCCTCGTCAGGGTGAAAACCGAAAAAAGGCATCCTGGTCAAAAATTAGAGGCTTGAGTGAAAATGTCCAATCAAGAAAACCCGAGAGGGCTGATTGGTAACAGGAGTTGATGCTATTTTGGTTCTATGAATGGATGTAGTTTTGCATAATTGAATTAGTGCAAAAAATGATCATGTATGCTGAAATTGTACTGAAATGTACACAATTTTGTGAAGTAAAATAAGACTTGATTTATTCATTTACATCGTTGTCTAGTTCTGTTTTGAAAAGAAACATACTGCTCAAAATACATGCAAAGCTAAACTATGCCCTACTACTACTTTCGCCAGCCAAATGCCTAAGTCATCGTGTTCTGTTATAAGATGTTGGGCTGAGTACCCACCTCTTGTACGTACTAGTGGAGATAACAGAGAGATGCCCAAAGGGAGGTACGATAGTCTTCAATGGAAGTTGGCTCCGGAGCTCATGATAGCGAGAGGCAAAAGCTGCAGAAAAAACTCTGCCTTGAAAGGATAAAGGGAGCCTTACCACATCCTGAGTCATCCCAAGTTGACGAGCATAGCAGGCTGTAATGTAGAAGGTAGCCTTGCTGTAGGCACCTGGTCTTGAGGCGGTCCAAGTTAGAGTTACCCGATGAAGAGATCAAATGTCTATTTTTGGATAAATGGATGGAATTCGGAGGTTTTCGTCTTTCGGTTTCACAAGGATTAAAGTCTTTTTCCCTATAGCGTGAGGTTTTGAAAGAGTTTGGAAAATTAGACTACAAAGTTATGGTTTTGCCTCGCAGATGGGAAGCCCGTCAGAGTTGGGATGCCCGTTGCTATTTCGTGTTCCCCGTCTCTAACATGGAAAGACGAGCCGTCGCTTGTATAGACGGGCTGTCTCTTATATTGTAGAGACGGCCGTCTGTAACACGAGAGACGGACACGTGTCCGCATAGAGATGTCCGTCCCTAGCCTCGAGCCCATGTCCGTCTGTTTGTCCGGATTACCACGCGTACCCTTACCATCGACGCCCGTCGGTAGTTATAGGGACGGCCGTCGGTAGTGCATCTGATCAAATAACGCCGAATTTGATAAAATTTAATCCGATAAACTTGATATCTTTCAAATTTGGATGAAATTTTGGGCCAAATTTTTGGTTAAAATTGAATTTTGAAATCCTTTTAAAATTCAAACTTTAAATTGATGTTTATCCTAATTATCACCTAAAAACTCTATAAATAGTGGATTAAATTTCATTAGAAGGGGTTACAAAAATTATCAAATTTTTGGGGAGAAAATTTAGCAAATTTTAAGAGTGGTTAGAAAATTTTAAAAGAAAAATCTTTTTATGAAGCAATTTACCAAAATCCAAATTGCCGAGTTTTGTTTCTCAAGAATCTCTATTTTCAGTTGATTTTTATTCTACGAAAGTTCTTTCAACTCATCTTTTCTTTTCTCAATTTTCATTTGTGAATTAAGCTAATTTGAGGTAACGAAATTCATTCGTTTCCATCTACCAAGCTGATTCCAACATTTGAATTGCTGTCAAATTTTCAAGAAAGAAAAACATAAATTTTCTTTTCTTGATCCATTTTCATTCGATCCTTGTGAAGCGTGCGGGACCGAAATCATTCGATATCCACCCAAAAGGTAAGATCCGAGGGTAAACATTCTGGATTAATATTTGTGTAATTTAATTAACTTATATTAATCGTTTTGATCTTTGATTTTATTTATTTTATTCTATTTTAATTTTGACGCTGACATGTTCGTTTTTTTGGTGAGTTATTATCTGACTATTTCGGATAAATTGGAGTTGTTAATGATGGTGGTTGCCCCGATCTGAGGATTTCCATCCGGGTTCTTTCTTTACCCTTATTTTATTTGTTTTATTTTATTATTAATTTATCATAAAAACTGTTTAATCCCATTAAAGTATAATGGCAAAATGTTTTGTAGTAATTAATTTGGGATTTTCCGAAAGTCAGTGGACTAAAGTCCTTTTTTCTAGCCAATAAAATCGACACTTCTCAGAAATTGATTTGTGATAAATGTGCATGGTAGGACCAATGTCCTCATTTCAATGAATATCTCGATTTTTGTATGATTTACATGTTATTTTATAATGGGGGTTGTATTCCGCCCCTAGTTTTATTGTAATTTGCGTATTTTATTTTATGTCAATTTACCGCCTTATCTATGTGGATGGATTGCATTTTAATTAATTGCATCTTATGGAAATTTGATGAAACAATGAAATTAAAACTTAATTATAATATTAATCAAGGTACGAATAAATGAGAAGTCTCGAACCCACTCTCGTCTTGGGCTCAATGAGGTTGGAGGTCCATCTCAGTGTTCCATTGGGGTGGAATCTCAAAAAATATCTCTTGTTTCCCACCAAAAGGCCTAATCAATATAATCCTAGGCTCCATGAGGTTAGATGACCCCCTCCCCAATGTTCTATTAGGTGGTGAATCCAAGATTCCTCTGGTTTGCCCAAAATGGATACTTACGCGCTGTGTAATCCTAGGTTCCACGAGGTTAGACGACCCTTCCCAATGTTCTATTGGGTGGTGACTCCAAGATTCCTCTGGTTTACCCAAAATGGATATGTACGCGCCATCTTAGGCTCGTTGAGGCTAGACGACCCTTCCCAATGTTCTATTGGGTGGTGACTCCAAGACACCTCCTTATTGCCCAATATAGATGCACTTGTAAATACCTTACAAGTTTTTAATGAACCTCCACCTGATTGCCCTAAAAGCAGGCTTTCGGGGCGCCCTAGGGTTCGGCGCGCGTCACACTTGCGAAACCCGCATAAGGGAATATTCTCGTCTGTTAATTCGCTGAATCTAGAAATACCTTCGTCGGAGGTCGCAAATGAGTACAGCCGTTATCGTGGAAGGAAGTGTGTAGACACCGGGTCCTGAGTCAGCCTAGATCGAAGTTACCCGATGATGATAATTGCCTTAAGAGGCTAAAAAGGTTAAAAGTGATGAGTTACTCGTAAAATTTGCATTTTAGAGTGAAAAATTGAAAAAATATAAAAAATATTTTAAAAATTAATTTTAAAAAATGGGGGTTTAAAATTATAGTATTTTTAGTCAATTTAACCTTTAAAAAAAAATCGGATCGCGAGTGTCGGGCACGGCGGCGCGCTGGACGCGAAGGGGCGACGCGCAGCGTCGCCAATGCTGCGCGTCGCTAAAAGTGCAGTTTCCGCGCATCCGCGATGCGTGCGACGCCCGTCGCTCTATAGCGACGGGCATCCCTTCCCCCTGGTGTCGCTAAAGGGTCTGAATCAGCCCCTTTTCTGATTTTTTCACCATTTTTCCGTTTTTTTTTCACCCCAAATCAAGGTTTTTTAGTCCAAATTAAATTCTAAAATATTCTTTTAGATAACTAATCAATAAAACTTGATTTTATCACCAAAAATAAAGGAAATTGAGTTTACATAAAATTCTTTTTCCTTAATTGAATTAGGGCAACTTTTTCCTCCAACCTATATATTCTTAATGATAGAAAAATTAAGGGGGAGCCTCCATAATAATTTTTTTACATCTAAATTTTTCAGCTTCTCTCCTCTTTTGATTTCTTTTTTCAAAGTTTTGAGATTTTGTCCTTGACTTAATAAGGTTTAATTGAGATTGGAAAATTAATTTTCAATAGTTAATTATTCCAATTGATTCTTTTGTTTGGCTCCAAGAAAATTAATCATTCACTTCAAAATCATTTCTTTTCAATTTCAAGCATCCAAATTAATTTCTTTGTTTCATTCATAAACAAAGATAATTAATTTCATTGCTAAATTATTTTTTCAAGCAATTTTCCGGAAAATCATCACTTTTCCTTCATCAAATCCAATACTCTGAGGGTAAATATTCTAGGCTTAATTTCTATTTTCTTTTATCTTATTTATATTTAATTTATTCATATATATTTTATATTTTATTGATTTATTTATTATTTTCATTTATTCATTTGTTGTATTGATTTTATATTTGTTCTATTTAATTGTTTATATATGATTTTATTTTTATTCATGTGAATATTGTTTTCTTTTAATTCCTAACATGTAAATAATTTATTTTATTTTGATTCCTCATTTATTTTAACATGTAAATAATTAATTAACTTAAATTAATCCTTTTTGCCATGTAAATAGTTTGTTTTAATTATGAACACATCAATTAATCATGTCATTATCCTAATTATTTTTACCATTCTTTTGTTTGCTAACTTTTATTATTCTATTTATCATTGTTACATGATTTATTCATTATTATTTATTTATTTAGTCATTTATCATCTTTCACTTTTTATCATTATTTTCATCATGTGTATATTTCCATGTATTAATTACTTAACAAGTTTTATTTTATTTTCATCACATCATTTAATCATTTGTCATTCATCACGCATTTTTCTCATCTTTTAGTTTGTTAACATTTGATTCAATTATCATTCTTTTCATGTCATCTCATTTTATTTTAATTTGTTATTCATTATTTTTATATTTAATTGATTTAATTGATTTGATTACTAACATTATTTTGTTTATATTTTGTTTTTATGTCAAAACTCATTTTTTTCTTGGGCATTTTTGCGAGCACACGGGAGGAATCAAGAAGGCTCGTTTGGTTTATTTATTTATTTTATTTATTTATAATATTTACTTGTTTGTCTTCATATTTACTTTTGCCATGTATATTTTTGTATAAAATCGTTTATTTTAGGGCCGCTAGAAAGAAAATCACAAATGTTTTTTTATTAATTAAATTGGTATTTTTCCTAAATAAAAATAGGACCAATGTCTTAATTTTCCCATCTAAAATCATCATATCAAAATTGTTTCATAATTATATGCATGCGAGGACCAATGTCCTCACCATTAATAAATATCCTGTTTTATGCATGTTTTGTATTTTATTTACAATGGGGGTTGTATTCCGCCCCTAGTTTTGTTGTAGTTTATTTTCATATGCTTTATTTTACTTATGCTTTTATTTACCATTTTTCTTGAATGAATAACTTGCGCTTTAATTAATTACATGAGTATGAGAAAAAGGATGAAAATTTAAATTCATAACTGAATTATAAAATAACCAAGATATGAATAAATGAGAAGTCCCGAACCATCTCTGGTCTTTGGGCTCAACGAGGCGAGAGGACCATTTCGATGTTTCATTGGAATGGGATCTCCAAGACACCTCTTGTGTCCCACCAAAAGACTTAATTTACAATCCTAGGCTCCATAGAGTTTGAGGGTCATTCCCAATGTTCTATTGGGGTGATCACCTCCAAGACCCCTTTGGCTTGCCCAAAATGGATATATGCGCCGTCTTAGGCTCACTGACGCGAGATGAACTTTCCCAATGTTTTATTGGGTGACAACTACAAGAAACCTCCTTGTTGCCCAAAATAGACGCACTTGTAAATACCTTACAAGTTTTCATGAACCTCTCCCGATCGCCCTAAGAGCAGGCCTTTGGGGCATCCTACGGGGTTCGGCGCGCGTCACAAATTTTCTCAGAGAGTATTGAGCAATGACCCTGGGAGGTAGTTCTTATAGTAATTTTAGCTTCTCTTGTAACCATATCTGAAGAAAAATGAAAAAGGAAAAAATAAGAAAAATAATAATAAATAAAAGCAGCTGGAATGAGTTGGGTTCTCTTCAGGAAAAAGTAAGGCATAAGGTTGTGTGAAAATTCGAAAAGGACGCACTTCCCGCCAAGAAAAGCTAGTGTGGAAATCCACAAGGGATGCATTACCTTTTAACACAATGACTTACCTAGAGTAATAAGGGGCTCCTAGAAAAAGTAGTAGAAGACCCAGCAAGGACATAATCAAGACCTATGATGGTCTCAGCAAGGATCCGTGGAAAAGGGGTCAGCCCGCGGTGAAAGTCATCCAAAATTCCAAACAGACGGGGGTCTCCAATCAGCTCCTCTGAAGTTACAATCAGATACTTCATCAGGCAGAAAAGGAAGATGACACTTATGCTATATGAAGGAATGTCGGGGAACTCATCCAGTGCTTCAATCAGGGGTTCTAAGGCAAACGTAGGGCCCTGAGGAACTAGACGGGCAGCGTCATAAGGGGCAATGCTTAAGGCCAGTGCTACATCTCGAGTCTGAACCAGACTGTAGTGGGGAATGCAAGGCAGGGTGCTAGGTGGATACCAGGTCCCGATAATAGCAGCAAGCTCTTCAGGTAGGGGGCACAGTTCCTAGTAGGTGAAAATGAAGACATGAAATCGCAGGTCCCAAAAATGAGCCACAGCCAAAAGAAGGTTGTAGTCTACTTTGACCCTCCTTAAGAATTTCAGACCAGAAAATGGAGTCAGGGAAGAGTTTTCCTAGGTTTGTTGATCATCCAAAATTCGATGCATCCTGGCAACAGTGGCAGAAGACATTTCTCAAGTCCTACGGTTGGAAGCTTAAAACTAGCAAAGGAAATAAAGAAGAAAAAGGGGAAAAACCGGAGGAAGGAACTTGCTGCAAAAGTTGGAATAAGTGAGAAGGCACAAATTCCAAGAAAATGGTGAAATTTATATAATTGCCTCACCGACGGCCTTCCCGTGCCTCATATTAGATGGCAAGCCCGTCTATCATTTGTCCACCTGGCAGATCTGTGCATCATCATCATGCATATCACGCACATCGAAAGAAAATTAATTAGGTAATTAATGAGGGTTAAAAACGAAATCTAGATCGATAGACGGCATTCCCGTCGCTTGCTTCTAGAGACGGATAGCCCGTTGGTCAGTAAATTCTATATAAGAATGAGGGCGCCGAGGGGCTGGCGGTCTCTTTTCCTCTTCCCTTTTCGTTTTCCTCTGCTAGCCGATGCTCCCATTCTTTTTTTGCTCACATTTTCTTCAATTTTAGTCCATTTTTTTACACTAATTGCACCATAGTATTCCTTGTGTGATCGGGAACATTTGGAAGTGTATTTTCTATATTCTCGTCAAGTTCCATTTTTTTGCAATTTCTAGGTCAGTAAGTAACTTTCCTTTTTAATTCTTTATTTTATGTAAGTAAAATGTAATCCTCCTCTACTCTATTTTATCTTATTTTATGCATGAATAGGCTAATTTAATCTGTTTTGTGCATGGTTTATTTTTTTTGTTGAATTTAAAATGCCATTCTTTAGTTAATTTTAAATGTTGATTAGTTAATTTGATTTTTTGACATTGCTGTTGTTTAGTTAATCTTTTTTAAAATGTTGTCTTTTAATTTAACTTTAAGTGCATGTATAAAGTAATTTAAAGTGTCGTTTTTAATCGATTTTAAATGTATAGAATAAGTTAATATGCTTTATTATTTTATTATTATTTTGAGAATAATGCATATGAAGTGTAAGTTAATAAAACATTTTTTTACACATTTTTAGTTTAGTTTTAGAACCATTATTAAGGGCTAGAAAACAATGCATGGAATTATTGCTCGGGGCCTGAGGCCCGTCTTCTTGATTTTTATGCAGGAAGTTGGGCACACCCTTGCCGGGGTGCTGCCCAAATTTTTTTTTAATCAAATGTATTGTACTGTTGCCTGGGGCCTGAGGCCTGTCCCTTGTACTTTTTTTTTCCTATGCAGGAGGTCGAGCACGTCCCTGCCGGGATACTGCCCAAATTTTTTTTTTATTTTTTTGTTTAGGCACATCCTTGCTGGGATGCTGCCCAATTTTTTAATAGATCCGTTTGGGACTATGATGCTAAACTAATTGTTTACTTTCTTTCCACGATGCCACCATGAAGACATATTCCACGTGATCAGCTTGAGCCTTAGCCCCGGCTTGGATGAGTGCCGAGGCCAGGCAAAGGTATATAGCGTTGGCTCGAGTGCAATTTCGGGCCAGCTGCTTCATTTTCAGACCATTCCTTGAGGCCCTAGGAATGGTGGATGAGGTCGATGCTTTGATAGCGGCCACCGGTTGTACTGAATTCTTAACACCTTCTTTCCAAACTTATCCTATTGTAGTTCGACAGTTTCTCGCCACCTTGCATTATGGGGGGTTCCAGAGATCTGACACAGAAGAGGGTGTCATACAGTTCTAGATCGAGGGCCACCAGTACAGCATTACCTGCTAGCGATTTGCACAGGCCATGGGACTTCCATTTTAGCAGGATGTTTTAGTGCCCCAGAGAGCAGTCCGGCGCCATCACTGGGCGGTCATTGCCTTACCAGGAGTGTCGTATGACCACAATATGGCAAAGAGTACGGTACTCACGTCACAGGCCCTCCGCTATATTCATAGGGTCCTATCTAGCTCCTATTTGGGATGGGCTGGTAACTCGGGTTCCCTCAATGCCGCAGAGATATGGAGTTTATGGGCCATGGTTGCAGGGCAGCGGCTCAACATTAGCCATGAGATTTTGGCTAATATGCTTAGAGTGTCTAGGGGAGCAGTCCCTGTGGTGTATGTGGGTTGAGTTATTACCAGACTGTTGTTGAGTTTGGGCGCCCTTCCGGATGTGCTTGGACATCCTCTCGACGAGAGCATTTATGTAGATGCACCGTCAACACTGACCATGGGTATGATCGTGTCGATACAGGGTCAGCCTGAGGCATATAGGCTTCGGATCATCCACGAGACCCGGCGTGCTTTCGGTCTTCCATCGCTTGAGCTGGTAGAGGAGCAGCCTCATGAGCAGCCTGAGATGGAGCACCAGCCTCCCGAGCAGCTGCAGTATCAAGAGGGTCAGCCTCCCCAGTACCCAAATTACCAGGAGGATCAGCCTCCGCAGCAGCAGCATGAGGGGGAGCAGCCTCATACGCCTTTCGACGTGGGGATCGAGTTTACTATGGATAAATTGTTTGCCACTCCCCCAGCATAGAGGGTGCAGAGTCCTACTCCTCCTCCACCATCGAGGGTACAACGGACTGCGCCCTGAGCCCCTAGGAGGTTTCATCCATATGTTAGAGTAAGGGACTCGGGGGCATTTACTTCCATGGCCCCACCTCCCAGGAAGGCACCAGAGTCGATCCCCCTTGCATCAGCGCCATCACCTTAACCAGTACAGCTAGACTTTACAGCAGTTTTGACTTCTATGTTCACCTCTTTGGAGCGCAGACAGGAGGAGAGAGATAGGACCCTTCTCGGACAGCTCGGGGAGCGAGATAGGGTCATGCTAGAGCGGCTGGATCAGCAGCAGGGTATCATACAGGAGTAGGGGAGGCTCATCGATTATTTGAGATAGGAGCTGGAGAGGCTCGCGGGTCAGTTGAGATAGGAGATGAGGGCCTCCCAGGATGAGGCGACGCAGAGGATTGACGCATCTTTTTAGATGGTAGATGAGTCAGTTGAGACCCTCAGGTTCAGGATCTAGATTCTGGAGGGTGCCATACCTCCCATCGCCCAATCTATCCAGGAGTTTAGAGAGCAGACAGAGGATACACTGAGGCGTATGGGGACCACCTCCACAGATCAGACCCTTCGGCCGAGCGATGCTTTCAGATAGTTAGGGGGGGTAGTTACAGATACATTGCAGTTCATGACAGTATGTGCACAGCCCTTCCTCGATGAATATGCTCAGGTTCAGTTCCAGCAGCAAGGCCCAGCAAGAGTGCAGCCATTGTCTGTATTGGTGGTCGTTCCTCCCAGATACCAGCAGCAGGCCAGAGCCTCAGATACTCAGCAGCCCAGACCATCAGCCCCTCTTGGTCAGCCATCTACTTCAGGCACAAGACCCTCTGCTTTTTCATCACAGGGCTAACCAGTCCATCTATCGGATGACGATGATGATCCAGAAGAGGAGTCCCCAGATTATTCACCATTATAGGCTATTTAGGGAGTTCTTTTGGCTCTGTATTTTATATTCTCATTATTGTAATCACATTTGTATATATTGTACAAAATTTATCCTTTTAGTGGAAAACATTTATGGTTAACCTGTTAAATTTGCATGTCATTTCTTTATGTTTACAATGTTATTACTTGACTTTCTCTTAAAAAGACAATTGGTCATAATAAAAAAATGATAAATAATAAATGGCAACATAAAAATGTTCATAAATCTACCAGTTAGATTAATCTGCACAAGAACTAAAAAGAATCTTTTACAATACAGAAACCTGGTTTTACACCAATCCAAAAATGACCAGCAGTCAAAAAGAAGGATAAACAGAACAAATGCTACATCCTTCAAGATTACATTCAACCAACTCTATATTACATATAGGATGGGGATCAGCAAATCAGATTCACAACTTGTAGATCGGATGCGGATCAGCAAATCAGAGTCATACATTGCAGATCGGATGGGGGTCAGCAGAATAGAGTATCTAATTACACACCATGAAGATCGGATGGGGGTTAGCAAGGAAAGTTCGCAGGCCGGGATGAGGCTAGCGAGACACACCAGGCACCGTGCAAACTGAGATGAGGTTAGCGGGGGACAGGCGATAGAACAGATCGCAACAGAGGATTCAGTTAGACAACACTTCACCTCACTCTGCACAGGCCGAGATGAGGCTAGCGAAATAGACCAGCCACTGTGCAGACCAAGATGAGGTTAGCGGGGGACAGTAATAGAACATATTGCAATAGAGGATGTAGTTGGACAACACTTCAGCTCACACCACGCAGGCCGAGATGAGGCTAGCGAGATAGACCAATCGCCGTACAGACCGAGATGAGGTTAGCGGGGGACCAGCGATAGAACAGATCGCAACAGAGGATGCCGTTAGACAACACTTAACCTCACACCGTGTAAGCCGAGATAAGGCCAGCGGGACAGAGCATCCACCGTGCATGCCGAGATGAGGACAGCGGGGCACACGCGATAGAACAGATCACAATGGGATTGTGGTTAGAGGACACCGCATCTCACAGATGCTGTGCAAGCCGACCGGAGGCGAGCGGGACAATACGATAGAAGAGATTGCAAAAGAGCCACAGTCGGATAGCATTATAGCTCAATGGGAGGATGCCAGTCTCTTATTGAGGTTCTTCTATCTCTCGCAATGATAGACGGCCCGCCGCTAGTTGAGGGCCTTCGGTCTCTCGCAATGAGAGATGGCCCGTCGTTCGGATAGACGGGCCATCCCTAGTCCCGTACCTCGATCCGTTTGTCATCCAAATTACCACACGTACGCTTCTTACAGGAGCCCGTCTGTCGTTTTTGGGACGGCTGTCGATCGTGGATCAGATCAGATAACGTCGGATTTTGTGAATTTTATCTGATAAGTGTGACGCGCGCCGAACCCGAGACAACCCAGCAAGGGCCCTCACTTTGAATCCGCTTTAGGATTCGAGGTATGAAAGGTTCGCGTCTCTTGATCATGGGCGCCATGAGGCATCATCGGTGTATCCCTCCCAGTAGAACATTGGGGAGAATAACCTAGCCTATTGACGCCTAAAGGCACCTTTTGAGGTACTTGGAGTCGCCACCCAATTTGCAAGAAATTAGGAAAAGGTTTCTCACCTCTAACGGTCTAAACCAGAGTTATGGTGTCCGGAACTTCCCTCTTATTCATGCTTTGGTTAGTTATAAATGGATTTTTAACTTCTTAAGATTATATCTCTCATCTCACGCGATTGATGCATTTAAACTAGATAGCGCATTGAAAGCACGTAAAGAAAATAAATAAAAGCGATAAGCAAAGTAAATAAAGAAAGCGGTAAACACCCAAGCACTCAATTATAAGAGAAATAGGGGCAGAATACAACCCCAATAAAAGGAAATTGAGAATACGAATGGGGGCGGAATACAACCCCAAAAATGAATAAAGTTGCCCCAGAATTAATTACAAGGGCCCAAAATGAAAGAAAATGACTTTAAACACTCACCCAAAAATGAAAGGATATGCATAAATCGGGACATTATTTTAGGAACATTGGTTCCTTCGCACTTGTTCGAAATTTAGGAACATTGGTTCCTTCGTGTTAATAAAAAAAATGGTTCGAAGAGTCATTTTAATTGTTTGAATAAAAAACCGGGATGAGTGATCCCATTTTGAAGAAAATTTGACTCTTCGTTTTATTTATGATATTTTTATTATTAGGCTAAAACAAGGGACATTGGTCCCAATTTATTAGCAAAAATCCCGATTTAGTAGTAAAAGTATTTTTGTGATTTTTTATCGCACGCGTGCACAAATAAAATTAATATTTACAAATAAGCACATAACACGTAAAAAAAGGGGGAGTCAGAGGGATCTCACCAAACCGATGTGATTCTCCGCGCGTTGCGACCCATCCGGGGAGCCGCAGGGACACTCACATAACCCGACTCAAGTTAAATCTCAGACAGGAAATAATATCAAAAATAATATTAGTAAATATTCGCAACAGATTAGTCAAACAAATGCAAAGTATAATAATAACAACAATAAGTGAGATAAATGATAGCACTAAACAATAATAATAAAAATAATACGGGATATTAAATAGTAATAACAATGCCAATAATGCTAACTAGTTAATTAGTCAATAATAATAGTAATAATAATGATAATAACCACAATGGTAGCACAATGAATATGGCAAATGGCTCAAATAACCCTAGTATTAATAATGATAATAATAGTAACAAAAGGTCAACGAGAAAACAAAAAAAAAGAAATCAACTTGAAACAAACAATTAATGCATCAAGAGTAATATTAATCACATTGACATGCACAAAATAAATAATAAAGGCGGTAGTAATGGCCAAAAATAATATTTATCAACAATAAATAATGTACTAAAAATTGATGAGAATGAGTCCAAGAATGTTTACCCTCAGAATTTTTGAGATTGGAAATAGGATGTCTCGATCCGTTCCCTTGTCGATTTTTTTTTTGGATGATCGTAATATTCAAAGAGAAATACAAGTTCTAAATAGATTTTTGAAGAATATACTTTTGAAGTAAATATTTTTGAATGAAAATTTGAGCAGAGAAAATTGATTTTTCTTGCTCAAAATAAATCCCAAAGTGAAGTATCTTTCTTGAAGGAAAACCTAGGAATTAAAGCTTGAGAAAAAAACTCAAAGGATTTTTTTAAAGAAATTCTTAAGAACCCAAAGCCTCCTGGAAAAGTAGAAAGCTAGAGAAAAAGGTTGAGAGAAAAAGCTTGGAAAAATCCTTGAAAAAATTCGTTGTTCTCTCTCAAATGAGGGGAAAATCCCCATTTAATTTTTGCCTTGGTCCAAAATGGTAAGGGACAAGAAATCTTTTATTTTTAGTTAATCAAAATTAACATAAAATGGTGAAACAACGGAAATGTCAGACTGAAGAAAATCAGACTGAAAACGGCGAAAAAAACGGACAGGAAAAAAACAGGTCGCGCGGAGGAGCCAAAGGGCGCGCGGCAGCCTGCGCGTGGTGCCTTGGCACCGCGCGCGGCAGGCTGCTGCGCGCAGCCTGCCTCGCGCAGGCAGGTCGCGCGAGGCAGCTGCCTCGCGCGCAGGGGGGTGCGCGCGAGGCAGCTGCCTCGCGCGCAGGGGGGGCGCGCGGAGCGCCCCGCCTCGCGCGCAGGGGGGTCGCGCGAGGCGCCCGCCCCTGCGCGCAGGGGGGGGCGCGCGGAGCGCCCCGCCTCGCGCGCAGGGGGGTCGCGCGGAGCGCCCGCCCCTGCGCGCAGGGGGGGGGTCGCGCGGAGCGCCCCGCCTCGCGCGCAGGGGGGGGCGCGCGGAGCGCCCCGCCTCGCGCGCAGGGGGTCGCGCGAGGCGCCCGCCCCTGCGCGCAGGGGGGGGGGCGCGCGAGGCGCCAGCCTCGCCCGCAGGCGCCCCTGCGCGCTGGGGCAGCCTGCCGCGCAGGCGGCCCCACGCTGCCGCGGTGGCACTCGCGAAAATTTTTTTTTTTTTTTTTTTTTTTTTTTTTTTTTTTAATTTTTAATTTTGAATTTTGGCACAATATTAATATTTTTTCCTATTTTAAATTTTAATCCCTAAAATATATATTTTAAAATTATTTTTCGAAAAAACACAATCTTGACAAGGGAACGGTCGATTCTCATTTTTCTTGCCGAAAGTCGGTCTTTTGTTTCATCATCGGGTAATCCTGATCTTGGACCGCCTCGGGACCCGATGTCTACAGTTGCCCCCAATTTTGGGGAACTTAGAACGCAGGCGCCTAAGTGAACCAAAATTCAGAAAAGAAGGGAAGAGATGCGTACCTGAGGCGGTCGCTGTCCGAAACTTGATTTTGCCAGCTTGTCGGCATCATAGGACTATAACCGGTCACATGATTGAGGAACGTCAGCTTGTCGACGTGAGACCGATGGCTGAGCGACTGATAAACACCAGCTTGTCGGTGTGTGAAGGCGCCAGACTTTGGAGAACGTGATTGATAGAACACCAGCTTGTCGGTGTGTGAAACCACGGCTGAGCGACTGATAAACACCAGCTTGTCGGTGTGTGAAGGCGCCAGACTTTGGAGAACGTGATTGATAGAACACCAGCTTGTCGGTGTGTGAAACCACGGCTGAGCGACTGATAAACACCAGCTTGTCGGTGTGTGAAGGCGCCAGACTTTGGAGAACGTGATTGATAGAACACCAGCTTGTCGGTGTGTGAAACCACGGCTGAGCGACTGATAAACACCAGCTTGTCGGTGTGTGAAGGCGCCAGACTTTGGAGAACGTGATTGATAGAACACCAGCTTGTCGGTGTGTGAAACCACGGCTGAGCGACTGATAAACACCAGCTTGTCGGTGTGTGAAGGCGCCAGACTTTGGAGAACGTGATTGATAGAACACCAGCTTGTCGGTGTGTGAAACCACGGCTGAGCGACTGATAAACACCAGCTTGTCGGTGTGTGAAGGCGCCAGACTTTGGAGAACGTGATTGATAGAACACCAGCTTGTCGGTGTGTGAAACCACGGCTGAGCGACTGATAAACACCAGCTTGTCGGTGTGTGAAGGCGCCAGACTTTGGAGAACGTGATTGATAGAACACCAGCTTGTCGGTGTGTGAAACCACGGCTGAGCGACTGATAAACACCAGCTTGTCGGTGTGTGAAGGCGCCAGACTTTGGAGAACGTGATTGATAGAACACCAGCTTGTCGGTGTGTGAAACCACGGCTGAGCGACTGATAAACACCAGCTTGTCGGTGTGTGAAGGCGCCAGACTTTCCTGCGAAAACAAAAGAGATTTGTATGCAAAGGTAAGTTATGCACGTGCATATGCATATGTCATGCGGAATGCAGGTGACACCGTTCATCTGAGTGGCCCAGTAGTCGAGGCGCGATAACTCTCGTTGAAACGACTCGTGGCTTCTCTGGTCGATTATGCCCCCAAGTGCCGGAGAGCGCTGTCCTGATTCAGGAGCTCTGACTCATAATTTTTCAGGGAGGTTTGCCCGATGTGTGTCTTTGCTTGAAAGGGGTTGCCCAAGGTAATGCTGCCTTATCACTCCAAGCGTCATTGTTTTAAAGGTAGTGCGTCCCTCGTGGATTTTCACACTAGCTTTTCTTAGCGGGAAATGCGTCCTTGTCGGATTTTCACATAACCCCGTGCCTTATTTTTTTGCCTGGAATGGATCCAACCCAATCCAGCGGCTTTTATTTATTTCATTTTTTTGTAGGGCAGACTGCCTGTTGCCAGGTTTTCACCCTGCCCTTTGGCCTAACTTTTGCTTAGAGCGCCAGTCACGGTTTTCATCTCTAACGGCTTTTTATTTTTTTTTTTTTTTTTTTTTTTTTTTTTTTTTTCGGCTGCACGGATAAATTGTGCATGCTAAAAAGGGGAGTGATTGCAATGGATGCATACAAATGGGGAGTGACATGTTACTTGTTGGAAAAGGACTATTGGCATTTATTGAATAAAAGAGTTTCTCTAATGCATAACTGCATACATGTACATGTTTCTCGTGTGACTTCATTGCACATGATCATCATTTTGACATTAGGCCCAAGTTACCGGACCACATCTAATCTCGAGATAGATTTTAAAAGCATCACAACTCTTGTTATCAATCAGCCCTCTCGGGTTTTCTTGATTGAACATTTTTCTCTCTCTTTTCTTTTTCTTTTTCTTTTTTTTTTTCAGCCGTGGAATCTTTTCAATCTGTCGACGTTGACCGGCTCCCTGAATTCATTCCCATCACTATCTGTCAGGATCGCAGCTCCTTTAGACAAAAGCTTCTTCAGAACGAAAGGTCCTTCCCAAGTTGGCCTGAACTTGCCTCGAAAATCCGGAACCCCTGGCCTCATCTGTTTAAAGACTAGGTCTCCTTCTTTCAATGGGTGCTTTCTTACTTTCTTCCCGAATGAGCGAGCTAGCCTTTTCTGGTAGACCTGATTGTGGTAGTATGCCCTCATCCTACCTTCGTCCAATAGGTTCAACTGTAGTAGCCGCTGCTGGGCCCATTCGGCTTCTGGTAGCTGAGTTTCTGTCATCACCCTCAATGACTGGAGTTCTATTTCTACTGGTAGGACTGCTTCCGTCCCGTAAACCAGGGAGAAAGGGGTAACTCCTGTGGAAGTTCTGGCGGTGGTCCTGTAGCCCCATAGAGCGAATGGCAATTTCTCGGCCCAGTCTTTATAGGTTTGCACCATCTTAGCCAATATCTTCTTAACGTTCTTATTAGCTGCCTCGACCGCCCCGTTGGCCTGTGGTCGGTATGGAGAGGACTTATGGTGTTGGATGGCGTACTTCTTGAGCATCTGTTTAGTCTCAGCTTGGAATTGTACCCCATTATCCGACACGATGTGATGAGGGAGACCGTACCTACAGATCAAGTGTCGCTCGATGAATCTGGCCATTTCCCGGGCGCCTAATTTCTTGAAGGATTCAGCTTCAACCCACTTGGTAAAGTAATCAATGGCGACCACGATGAACCTGTGCCCGTTAGAGGCTGTCGGGTGTATCTCTCCTATTATGTCAACCCCCCATGCGGCAAATGGCCACGGAGACGTCAGGTTGCACAATTCCGACACTGGCAGGTGTCTCAGATTAGCATACTGTTGGCATAATTGGCACTCCTTCACATATTTAGAGCAATCTGTATCCATTGTTAACCATAAGAATCCTTGCCGCATTATTTTCTTTGCTAGGGCCAGACCATTCATATGGGCCCCACAGACCCCTGCATGGGTCTCATCCATAACCCTTTTAGCCTCTTTTTCATCTAAGCATCTGAGTTGCATGCCATCGGCTTGTCTCTTGTACAACACCCCATCTACACTGATGAATTGAGTGGACAGTTTGCGGATTAGCCTTTGGTCTTTTTCAGTGGCTTCTTCCGGGAATATTGACCTCTCCAAATAATTCAGGACATCATAGTACCATGGCTTTCCATCAGTAGTTTCAACATCCCCGACTTGTTCGGTCTCAAAGTATGGCTTGCTCGAACTGGAAATGAGCACAGGCTTCATAACTATTCCTTCCGGGTTATCCCACATGGATACCAAGGTGGCTAGGGCATCTGCCAATTGGTTCTCATCTCGGGGCACGTAGTTAAAAGTGCAAATTTCAAACCGGCCACTAAGTTCTTTCAAGCACTTTGCATATGGCAACAGCCGCTCTTCCTTGACGGCCCATTCGCCTCTGACTTGGTGGATTACTAAAGATGAGTCTCCGAAGACCTCTACTGTTTTTGCCCCCACGGCTGAGAGCGCTTCTAACCCAAAGATGCAGGCTTCATACTCTGCTTCGTTATTGGTGGCCCTGTACCTCAGTTTCTTGGCTAAGGGGAGCTTCTCACCATCTGGGGTTACTAGAATTACTCCTGTCCCGGCCCCTTTGCTATTTACTGCCCCATCAAAATACATCTGCCACTTCTGCACGGTGATGGCTACCACGTTTTCGTCGGGGAATTCATACAATAGCTGGTCTCCTTCAATTGGATGGTCAGCAAGAAACTCCGCCACGGCTCGACCTTTAATGGTCTTTCTAGTAATGTATTCCACGTCAAATTCTTGTAGCAATATCAACCATCTTCCCATTTTCCCTAGTAAAGAGGGTGCCTGTTGCAGGTATCGGAGGGGATTTTGCTTGGCAACAGCCTGCACTTTGTAGGAATGAAAGTAATGCCTCAGTTTCTTGGATGCCCAGATTACTGCCAGGCAAATCTTCTCCACTTCAACATACTTGGCTTCATAAGGGAGAAATTTCTTGCTGAGGTAGTAAACCGCAAATTCGACCCCGAATTCATCCTCTTGGGCCATCATGGCTCCTATAGAATTTTCCTCTATTGCTAGGTAAAGGATCAGTGGCTTAGCAGGCCGCGGCGGTCGTAGCACTGGGGGATGTTGGAGGTAATCCTTAATGACATCAAAAGCCTTCTGGCAGTCATCGTTCCACTTGACCGGCTGATTTTTCCTGAGGAGCTTGAAGATTGGTTCGCACACCGAAGCGAGCTTGGAAATGAACCTACTGATGTACTGTAATTTGCCCAGAAAACTCCGGACTTCTTTCTCCTTTTGGGGCGCTGGCATTTCTCTGATTGCCTTGATTTTATCAGGGTCCACTTCTATTCCCCTTTGGCTCACCACATGGCCTAGCAACTTACCAGAAGTAACTCCGAAAATGCACTTCTTAGGATTAAGGCGAAGGTTATACTTGTCAATCCTCTTAAAGAATTTTTCTAGGGCCTCGAAGTGCCCTTCCCGAGTAGCCGACTTGATCATCATATCATCGACATACACTTCGACCTCCTTGTGGATCAAGTCATCCAGGATCTTAGTAGCCATCCTTTGGTACGTCGCTCCGGCATTCTTTAACCCAAAAGGCATCACTCGGTAGGCAAATGTCCCCCATTCTGTGATGAAAGCTGTCTTGATTCGATCCACAATCCTGTTAAGGATTTGGTTGTACCCAGCATACCCATCCACAAAGCTGTACATCATACAGGCGGCTGCGCTATCCACTAGTACATCAATATGGGGTAGGGGAAAGTCATCTTTCGGGCAGGCTTTATTCAGGTCTCGGTAATCAACGCACACTCGGACTTTCCCATCCTTCTTGGCTACGGGGACAACGTTAGCTAACCATGTTGGGTACTGGACCTCTACCAGAAACTTGGCTTCGATCTGCTTGTGCACCTCTTCCTTTACCTTTTCTGCCCATTCTGGTCTCAGCCTTCTGAGCTTCTGCTTGACCGGCTTGCACTCTGGATAGGTCGGAATGGCGTGTTCAGCAACTGCCCGATCAATCCCTGGCATATCCTCATAGGTCCAGGCGAAAACTCTTTCATATTTTTTCAAAATTCTCTCAAATTTTATCCTTTCCTCAAGAGTTACGTCGGATGCTATCAAGATTTCCTTCGGATTTTCCAAAGTCCCGAGATTAAATGTGGTGGTATTGGTTGAGTTAATGTCAAATATAAATGATTCATGCTCGTGATCATGCATAATGAAATCATGAGAAACATCGCACAAGTAAGCAAAGTCATTCATATTATTGAAGTACTCAGAATTACAGACAGAATTGTCAAATAGTTCGGGAATAAAAAGTACATCAGCAAAGCTATCATTATCATCTTCCGCTGGAGCCGGCTCTGAGGTCGATGGCCCTTCGCCGTCGACGATCTTCAAACTTCCCAACTCTGGTGCCGCCTCTTCATCTTCTACTTTCTCCTTGCCCTTCACTCGGGTGGCCAACAGACTTTCAGTGACAATCTCCTCGGGAACCTCTCGATCCCATGCTAGACTCTGATTGAAGATTTCCTCATCCCAGAAGGCTTCCACCGCCTTGACCATTCCCTCGGACCAGTCAAACACATCATTGAAGATTTCAAAACCTGGGGTGATCTTGCCACTAATCCACTGAGGCTCTGCCTCCCCACAGTAGGCGCATGCCGATGCAGCCGGTACAAAAGTCTCCAAAATGTGCGGCACTTCCGCAGGCTTCTTCTCGGGTTTGCTCCTCTTGGCATCAGTGACGTAGCCCAAACCCTTCCTATCCTTTTGCCCCCTTGTGGCGACAGGCTCTTGAATCCCTTGTGAGCTCTTACCCAAACCAGCCCCGGGGAGAAAGCTCATCTTCTTCATCATATTGACAACTTGGGGACTTACTACTGTCCCGTCTTCCTCATTCACCATGGCCACGTGAAACCCGCTAAAGGGTTGATTGGAAATCCCTAACACCGATACTTGATTATCACTAGCCGCTTTAATAGTCACGATCTGGCCTTCATGGGGAATCTTGATCATTTGGTGGAGCGTAGATGGAACCCCTCCTAACTTGTGAAACCAAGGCCTTCCCAACAGCACTGCGAAGTTAGCCGGTATCGGCAGAACAACAAACTCAGCTTCTATCTCAACTGGCCCGGTCTTGACTTGTGCCTTAAAAGTCCCAGAAGCTTGCCTTCTCGAGTTGTCATAAGCGGTGATGGTCAGATCGGATTCACTCAACATGCTCTCATTCAATCCTAGTGAAGGTAACGCCACTAGCGGGCACACATTAATGGAGGAGCCATCATCCACCATGACACAGGCCGTGTGTTTACCATTGACCTGAGCTCGGATATACAGGGGGCGATTGTGATTACGACCCTCGACTGGCAAGTCGGCTTCGGTGTAGACTATGTTTTCTTCAGATCCCCCTTTCACAATGCCCAATAACTCGGAGGGTGAGATAGTGGTGGCGACTGTCGATTCACATAAGGCTTCAACTAGCTTCTGCCTGTGGCTCGGGGATTGCCTCAATAGGTCCCAGATGGATATTTGTGCTGTCGTTTTCTTTAGTTGCTTTAGGATCTGATTCTCTTCCGTTTCTCGCTCTTCACTCGGAGGCACTGGATCCTGCTGTCTCTCAACCTCTGGCACCACTCTCCCACTGCGGGTCACTGCTTGCACTTCTTGCACTTCTTCTTCACCCCCAGAACTCCATAGACCCTCTGGCCCATCGGCTTCTTCAATCTCACTTTCACTGGTCGTGTCCCAACATTCTATCATATTGACCTGGGGCCTCTCCCTATTGACTCCCTGTTCGGGGCGGACGATAGCCATGTAATCATTGCCGTAAAGATCCCTCAACACATACCATTCGGGCAAGCTTGATCCTACCATAAAGACTGGGGGAGGAACGGCGTTAAACCCGGTATTCTTCTTCTTTTCCCTCTTTTCAGGGTCGGAGATCTGCTTACTGTCAATGAGATCTTGGACCCGATCCCTTAAAGTTCTGCAGGAGTCAGTGAGGTGACCGGTGTGCTGGTGGAAAGCACAGTATTGATCCCCCCTATGATTCGGCTGGCCATAAGTCTTAGCTTGTCGGGCTGGTAATGGATGAAGTTTTCCCTCTTTCATTAATCGTTCTAGGACCCAGGACAATGGTCTTCCCAAATTTGAATAGTGTCTCTGGTTTACATCAGTGGCTGAAACTTCCGCTGTTCTGCCCACTCTGTTACTGCTGCTTCCGGCGCCACCAGACCTATTTCCCCCTTGGGTCCCGAAGTTCTTCCGAGCAAAACTGTCATTATTGGCCTTCTTTGCCAAGTATTCCGCTTCAGCTTCAATTGCTATGTCTTTTAAGGATTCCCAATCCTTGAGCCCTTTCATCTTAAGCCCCTCCCTCAAGTATGGGCTTGCATTTTTGATAAACAGTCTGATTTGGTCCGACGTGTCGGGCTTCCTCTTCATTTCCATAACGCGATTCCTCCACCGCGTAAGGTAGTCATGGAAAGATTCACTAGACTTTTGTTGCAGGAGCTCTAGGTCTTTCAACGTCACTTCCATGCGGGTGCTACAGTCGTACTGCCTCATGAACTCACTTGTAAGCAGATCCCAATCTTCTTTCGACCTCCTGTCTAAGCCATGGTACCAATCAACCGCTGACCCTGTCAAACTAAGGCAGAAGTACTCCACCTTTTGCTTCTTGGTAAGTCCTGTGCCCTTCATGATTAAGGCATACTGCTTGAGATGGGCCGAAGGATCAGACGTGCCATCAAACTTTGGTAAATCTGGCATCTTAAATCTCTGAGGCAGCAGCTCCTCCTCACCCAAGTCTACATCTTCGGGGATGACCCCCTTTCCGACCGACACCATTCGTGCGATGGCCTCCATTCTTTCCTCCATCTTCCTCATCACATCATCCTCTAGTTTAGGAACTTTGCACCTCACAGCTTGAGGGACTACTGGCTCATCTTCCTCTTCCCCCAAGAAATCATCCCTCGGGTCTGGGATCCTTACCCTTTGTTGCTCAACTGGTGCCGCAACTCTAGGCTCGGTAATTGGCTGTGGCACAGCAGCGGTTGGTATGGTGGTCTCCACAACAGGTGTTTCGACCGGATCAACAGTTGGAGCTCCAGATGCTTGTCCAGCGTGTGGTGTCATTTGGGCGACAAAGTTTCCCATCATAGCAAGCATTTTCCTTTCAAAGTCTTCGAACCTTTTGTCCAAGTCTTGTGTTGTTACAGCACCCGAATCTTGCGGTAATTCTGCCATTACTGATCCGGAGGATTGTTCTGAATAAGAGTCTGAGTTTCTATCCCAATCTGAACCCGAAGCTGATGCCAGACTTGACTGCTCAACTACTTGATTTCTGACCAACCTCCCGCTAGGATCTCTGGACCACTCAAATGGATCTATGATGGCTGAAAAAACCCAATTCGTTAGCATGATGCATGGATGGCATTAAGAATGCATGGTCGTGTTGATGCAGCATCCACAACCACATGCAAGCAAACAGACCCTTCCAACCTTATTCCTCCCGCACACGGGGCAATGTGGTCTCTTTCCTAGGTGGGCTTAGTCCATGGGTCAACAGGGGACCCTATGAACGCGAAGAGGGCACGGCGAAAAACCGGCAGCATAACAGCTCTAATCTAATGCGCAGGCGTATGAGTTTTGGCCATTACGTGTTTGGACAATTCAATCAAGTTAAGGTGGGCTCACCGGGGCATGAAAGCCTTTGATAAGAGACCACTTAATTTGGTTGAATTTGTCTAATACATAAAGGCCCACATCACAAGCGTTGTATTAAGGAGCATACCACCTAGTGGAAGTTTCTACTTGCCATTACATGGGCTTTAGTCAGGGTGATTTTCTTTAGGCTACCCAAGCATGGTTCGCGCCAACGGGTCTAGCTCATCACGAGCATAACGACCGATTGGGTTCCCATTTTGATATACCAAAAGGTACAAGGCTTGGGCTGGTGATTATCCTTAACACTTCCCTACAATGAGTGAAAGTAGAGTCGTGCTTCGGGAACGCACCGGGGTAAGATAGGGACCAACTAGCGTAAG
Source organism: Excoecaria cochinchinensis (assembly GCA_947683425.1). Lineage (NCBI taxonomy): Eukaryota > Viridiplantae > Streptophyta > Magnoliopsida > Malpighiales > Euphorbiaceae > Excoecaria > Excoecaria cochinchinensis. The sequence goes on from CANTUQ010000009.1 coordinate 11,229,176, forward strand.
TCTAAGGCTTTAAAATGATATGATGCAATTTTCGAAAAGAGATAGAATTTTAAGTTTCAAAAACCCAATTATAAATTTTAACCAAAGCACTTTCGGAGTGAAGTCTCAAACATCAATTCCCCAGCGGAGTCGCCACTGTGACGCGCGCCGAACCCGAGACAACCCAGCAAGGGCCCTCACTTTGAATCCGCTTTAGGATTCGAGGTATGAAAGGTTCGCGTCTCTTGATCATGGGCGCCATGAGGCATCATCGGTGTATCCCTCCCAGTAGAACATTGGGGAGAATAACCTAGCCTATTGACGCCTAAAGGCACCTTTTGAGGTACTTGGAGTCGCCACCCAATTTGCAAGAAATTAGGAAAAGGTTTCTCACCTCTAACGGTCTAAACCAGAGTTATGGTGTCCGGAACTTCCCTCTTATTCATGCTTTGGTTAGTTATAAATGGATTTTTAACTTCTTAAGATTATATCTCTCATCTCACGCGATTGATGCATTTAAACTAGATAGCGCATTGAAAGCACGTAAAGAAAATAAATAAAAGCGATAAGCAAAGTAAATAAAGAAAGCGGTAAACACCCAAGCACTCAATTATAAGAGAAATAGGGGCAGAATACAACCCCAATAAAAGGAAATTGAGAATACGAATGGGGGCGGAATACAACCCCAAAAATGAATAAAGTTGCCCCAGAATTAATTACAAGGGCCCAAAATGAAAGAAAATGACTTTAAACACTCACCCAAAAATGAAAGGATATGCATAAATCGGGACATTATTTTAGGAACATTGGTTCCTTCGCACTTGTTCGAAATTTAGGAACATTGGTTCCTTCGTGTTAATAAAAAAAATGGTTCGAAGAGTCATTTTAATTGTTTGAATAAAAAACCGGGATGAGTGATCCCATTTTGAAGAAAATTTAACTCTTCGTTTTATTTATGATATTTTTATTATTAGGCTAAAACAAGGGACATTGGTCCCAATTTATTAGCAAAAATCCCGATTTAGTAGTAAAAGTATTTTTGTGATTTTTTATCGCACGCGTGCACAAATAAAATTAATATTTACAAATAAGCACATAACACGTAAAAAAAGGGGGAGTCAGAGGGATCTCACCAAACCGATGTGATTCTCCGCGCGTTGCGACCCATCCGGGGAGCCGCAGGGACACTCACATAACCCGACTCAAGTTAAATCTCAGACAGGAAATAATATCAAAAATAATATTAGTAAATATTCGCAACAGATTAGTCAAACAAATGCAAAGTATAATAATAACAACAATAAGTGAGATAAATGATAGCACTAAACAATAATAATAAAAATAATACGGGATATTAAATAGTAATAACAATGCCAATAATGCTAACTAGTTAATTAGTCAATAATAATAGTAATAATAATGATAATAACCACAATGGTAGCACAATGAATATGGCAAATGGCTCAAATAACCCTAGTATTAATAATGATAATAATAGTAACAAAAGGTCAACGAGAAAACAAAAAAAAAGAAATCAACTTGAAACAAACAATTAATGCATCAAGAGTAATATTAATCACATTGACATGCACAAAATAAATAATAAAGGCGGTAGTAATGGCCAAAAATAATATTTATCAACAATAAATAATGTACTAAAAATTGATGAGAATGAGTCCAAGAATGTTTACCCTCAGAATTTTTGAGATTGGAAATAGGATGTCTCGATCCGTTCCCTTGTCGATTTTTTTTTTGGATGATCGTAATATTCAAAGAGAAATACAAGTTCTAAATAGATTTTTGAAGAATATACTTTTGAAGTAAATATTTTTGAATGAAAATTTGAGCAGAGAAAATTGATTTTTCTTGCTCAAAATAAATCCCAAAGTGAAGTATCTTTCTTGAAGGAAAACCTAGGAATTAAAGCTTGAGAAAAAAACTCAAAGGATTTTTTTAAAGAAATTCTTAAGAACCCAAAGCCTCCTGGAAAAGTAGAAAGCTAGAGAAAAAGGTTGAGAGAAAAAGCTTGGAAAAATCCTTGAAAAAATTCGTTGTTCCCTCTCAAATGAGGGGAAAATCCCCATTTAATTTTTGCCTTGGTCCAAAATGGTAAGGGACAAGAAATCTTTTATTTTTAGTTAATCAAAATTAACATAAAATGGTGAAACAACGGAAATGTCAGACTGAAGAAAATCAGACTGAAAACGGCGAAAAAAACGGACAGGAAAAAAACAGGTCGCGCGGAGGAGCCAAAGGGCGCGCGGCAGCCTGCGCGTGGTGCCTTGGCACCGCGCGCGGCAGGCTGCTGCGCGCAGCCTGCCTCGCGCAGGCAGGTCGCGCGAGGCAGCTGCCTCGCGCGCAGGGGGGTGCGCGCGAGGCAGCTGCCTCGCGCGCAGGGGGGGCGCGCGGAGCGCCCCGCCTCGCGCGCAGGGGGGTCGCGCGAGGCGCCCGCCCCTGCGCGCAGGGGGGGGGCGCGCGGAGCGCCCCGCCTCGCGCGCAGGGGGGTCGCGCGGAGCGCCCGCCCCTGCGCGCAGGGGGGGGGTCGCGCGGAGCGCCCCGCCTCGCGCGCAGGGGGGGCGCGCGGAGCGCCCCGCCTCGCGCGCAGGGGGTCGCGCGAGGCGCCCGCCCCTGCGCGCAGGGGGGGGGGCGCGCGAGGCGCCAGCCTCGCCCGCAGGCGCCCCTGCGTGCTGGGGCGGCCTGCCTCGCAGGCGCCCCTGCGCGCTGGGGCAGCCTGCCGCGCAGGCGCCCCTGCGTGCTGGGGCGGCCTGCCTCGCAGGCGCCCCTGCGCGCTGGGGCAGCCTGCCGCGCAGGCGGCCCCACGCTGCCGCGGTGGCACTCGCGAAAATTTTTTTTTTTTTTTTTTTTTTTTTTTTTTTATTTTTAATTTTGAATTTTGGCACAATATTAATATTTTTTCCTATTTTAAATTTTAATCCCTAAAATATATATTTTAAAATTATTTTTCGAAAAAACACAATCTTGACAAGGGAACTGTCGATTCTCATTTTTCTTGCCGAAAGTCGGTCTTTTGTTTCATCATCGGGTAATCCTGATCTTGGACCGCCTCGGGACCCGATGTCTACAATAAGTATAAAAACTCTTCAAATTTGAATTGGATTGGGACAGTTAATGGGATTAAAGCTGAATTTCAATTTCCTTTTCAAATTCAAATTCTAAAATTCATATTTATCCAAATTATCTTTTAAGCTCTATAAATAGTGGATTAAATCCCATTATTTGGGCTTGGTAAATTTTTAAGGGAAAAATCTTTTTGTTAGCAATTTACTAAAATCCGAATTTAATAGCTTTACTCAAGATCTCTATTTTGAGTTACTTTTTATTCCATAAAAATTCTTTCAACCTTTCTATTCTTTTCTCAATTTTTACTTGCGAATTAAGCTAATTTGAGGTAACGAAATTCATTTGTTTCCGTCAATCCTACTAATTCCAATATCTGAATCGTTGCCAAATTCTCAACAAACAAAAATATAAATTTTCTTTTCTTGATCCATTTTATTCGATCATTGTGAAGCGTGTGGGACCGAAGTCATTTGATATCAACCCAAAAGTCAAAATCCGAGGGTAAACATTTTGGATTCATATTTGTGTAATTTAATTGACTTATATTAATTGTTCCCATTTTTAATAAGATTTTTTTTATTTAACAAAGAATTTCAAATCATAATTTTGAAATTTTCCTGATTTTCTGAGATCAGGGGTGATCGACGGACAGAGTGGTTACCGATGCCCGTTTATCGTTTGAGAGACGGGACGTGGGTGACGCACCATTCCGTCCACCGGTCACACCAGGGACGCCCGTCGGTCATGTGCAGAAGGCCGTCCCTGGGCAAATTCTCATATTTTTAACTTGTTTCTTTTACTTTTTATTTCTTTTTATCTTTCAACTCATTTTCTTTAAAATTTCATGTTATTTTACTTTTCTTTATTTTATTTTATTCTTGATTTTGACACTGACATGTTTATTTTTTTGAGTTATTATCTGACCATTTTGGATGAGTTAGAGTTCTTAATGATGGTGGTTGCGCCAATCAGAAGATTTCCATCCGGGTTCCTTCTTTACCCTTGTTTTTTCCGTTTTTATTTTATTATGAAAATTGTTTTAATCTCGTTAAAGTAAAAATGGCCAAATATTTTATAGTAATTAATTTGGGATTTTTCGAAAATCGGGGGCCAAATTGCCATTTTTAGCCAATAAAACCGACACTTCTCAAAAATCGAATTGTAATAAATATGCATGGCAGGACCAATATTCCAATGAATATCCCGATTTCTGTATGATTTACCTATCGTTTTATAATGGGGGTTGTATTCTACCACTAGTTTTATTGTAATTTATTTTCGTGTATTTTATTTTATGTCAATTTACTGCTTTATATACGTGAATGGATTGAATCTTAACTAACTGGATTGTATGGAAAGTTGGTGAAACAATGAATTCAAAACTTAATTGTAATATTAATCAAGGTACAAATAAATGAGAAGTTTCGAACCCGCTCTGGTCTTATGCTCAATGAGGTTAGAGGACCATCTTGATGTTCTATTGGGATGGGTCTCCAAGATATCTCTTGTTGCCCAACCAAAAGGCCTAACTTGCACACTCCTAGGCTCCACGTGTAACACCCCATACCCCCTGGAAGGATATCGGGGCGCCACGCGGACTCATACGTATACATATACATATACATACACTAGCGGAAGCGATAGCTTTACACACATCCATTTAAGAATAACAAAATAATATTACATTAGGGCCCAACATGCAATTCATATTAACTACATATATACATACATATTTATCTTTTTACATGTTCATATTACAATCTGTTTCCATTTAACTTTACATATACATTTACATGTGATTCTTTTGCTTTTATTACGTAATGAGGTTACTCAAAACATCACCAACTCTATCTCTAACTTATACAAAAAGACATAGCAAAACTTCCAAGTGGCCTTGACCCGCAGATGCACACTCTTACTGGGCCGAACCTGTAACCTACATGGAAATAAACATTCGTGCTAAGCGATAACGCTTAGTGGGGATGAAAATAATACAAAGGACTTCTTTCTGAAGTCACACATAAATAACACATTTCATATAACACAATCAAATATCTCATGCATATAACTTTCACACTTGTACAGGACATGTAATCAAATATAGCAATCACCGTGTGTTCACATACATGTAATCGTGTACTTGTATATAGAACCTTCATGTATTTAAACATTACTCTCATGTACTATAACATTTATTCAGAAGAATACTTTTAAATCAGTTCATGTTCACTATACAATAACAATAATAAGCCTGAATTCCTTACATGGTGGATATGGGTATCTCTAGATACTGTTTACAGTATCTTACATGTGGAGAATTAACTCAAACTCGATGGAATACACGAGGTATTCCAAACTCTGGGCACAATTAAGGCCAACTCTAGCAGCTGCACTCTAGCCCTTTATAAGCATGCTTATCTATCCACTATAACGGTAATCAGGCTCAATAACAACTCATACACTATACATAGATACCAACTCATCAACTATAATTCAAGTGCACTCATCAACTTCAGAGGCATTTGATTCATATGCAATCTTTATTAATCACGTTCAACAACTAAAAGCATGTAACATTTAAATTCCATGTATAAACTCTTATATCACATCATCATATACATGCACTCATAAGTTCACACATATTTATGATGCCATTTGCTTTCTTTCACACAATTGTACATTGTTACTTTATTAGTTAAATAACAAATCTTAAACATACTCTAATGTATTTTCTCATAGATACCCACTTTATAATCATTTAATAACCTTAATCATGTATAATAAGTTAAGGGGAAGGGTAAGGGGTTCACCCATGCCGACCATGGGCTCAAAATGAAGAAAAAAAGTCTTAATATGGGTTGGTCTGTCTCAAGATCGCGACCTGTGTCGCGCTCGCGACATAAGCTCGCCTCTGGTGCCTCACGAGACTGCTTTTTACCATAAACTTGCATCACAAAAACCACCCTCTAGACCACATTTTTAGGCAAAGTGGTATTCATAACAATTGTTCACTAGAATTTTATCTTTCAAATGGAATAAATTTCAGGTCTTTTGGATATCTACAACTCTAGATATGATTCAAACAATATATACTATTCCAGTGAACTCGCCAGAACAGGGTCACCTACGTTCTAACTACTTTTTAGGATACTTAGAGCCCGAATTAGATCAAGTACCCTTTTAGAAATTTTTAGCTATGGATCTTAGGTTTCAGAAGAAATTTCAAACAACTCCATTGAAGCCTTATAACTCTACTTATGACAAATATAATATACAGAGGTCTGATGATAACTGAGCAGAATTCACTCACAAACATACTTTACACATGAAAGTTGTATGTGGACCATCTAACACACATATAATCACAACATATCCATATACATATACCATGAAACACTGCAAGCAATCAAAATGAATGAAATAAAGATCACACGCGATCCCTACCTCTAGGAAACTCGATCTTGTGCTCTCTACTCGATTCCGACCTTCTCCTTGCCTTTATCCACTCTCTTGGCCGTAGCTTGAACCAAAATCATGCAAAACACTTGAATTACTCTTCTTCTCACTTTAAATCAGAAATAGGAATATGTATATAGAAATAGAAGACCAATACTAACAAATTAAGTCACTTACCTTGTTAGGAGACCAATCTATTTCTTTACCCAAACTCTTCAACCCAGTCCAAATGAATCACTCAAAACAGACCAAGGAAGAAGAAGGAACAAAGGAAATGGCATGAAGAAGAGAACAATAGAAACCAAAAGAAAAGCAAAATAAAACCAAGAGCCAAAGAAAATCCAACGTGAAGAAGGAAGAGGGCAGATGGTAAATTTCTATCTCATATTTACTACTTTCACTAAAGTCAATTACTTCAATTAATTACATACATATCCTTTAAACCAAATTAATTCCCTTGAACTTTTACCCAAGTCAAATATTCTTTTATCCATTGGTCAATTATTCATTTTAGTTCATGTAAAACTTCACCATCTCTTGCCACTTGCCACCCTCCTACAATGCCATGTGTCACAAATCCCCTCTCAAAGTGTCTTAGAACCCACTTGTGCAAGCATCTCGCGAAAGGGTTCTGTTCCGCTCGCGACGCTTGTCGCGCTCGCGATAGAACGCTCGTACCCACACCAACCAGCTATAGTTGGGAAATTGCTGGAGTGCTTTGTCATGCCCGCGACACTTGTCGCGCTTGTAACACCCCGTTAACCCCGTTGGAAGGATACCGGAGCGCCACGCTGGCAAACTGAATTACTTAAACATATATCCAAATAAACAAATACATTTAATTAAAATATAGCACGTCCTTTAACATACATCATAACAATATCGTTTACAAAAAAGGCTCGTAAGTAAATACATATACCAAAATAGTTGTTCCATTACAAAAGATTCATTTTCCTATGAACAAGCCAAGTACAAAAGAACAGCGGAAGACACAAAAATAAACTTCATCCAAAAAGACTTCTAGTGGCCAACCTGCAGATGTCTGACTCCAAACCGAACTCGCCACCTGCACTAGAAAAGAACCCGTGCTAAGCGATAACGCTTAGTGGGAAGGAACAAAACAATTGGAAATATGCATATACAATATTTACAATAATAATTTAAACTCATCGTAACCAAAAAAAAAAACGTGGAATTATGTTTTGATTCAATAATCAAAGGCATCAAATTTCATATAAGCATATTTTCATAATTCTACAAGACATGCATCAACATACTTTACAAGCAATTAACAACTCAATTCATACTTAGCTTCGAGTATTGCAACAAGGCTTATCGTTTATTACTTACGTAGCTTGTATAACAAAATATTCTTATAATTTAAGCATGTAACACATCATAACACATGCATCTTAAAACTTAGGATTAACATACTACTCACCATTCTAAGTACACATATACAAGGTGCATATCTTAAAGTTATTCATGAATTCTTACGCATCTTATACATTTAATCTTGTTAATATACATCTCAACATATGCAACACATATTAACATATAGCCTGATTAGTCTGAATATAGACTTTAGCAGCGGATGCGGTCCATTGGATACTGATAGAACACAGTATCCCAAGCATATGGAGACATGAGTCTCAAACATGTGATTTTCATATGGAGACTGAAGTCTCTCATTATTTCCATATAGACCCAAACGGGGTCGAAACAAGGATCCAAACGGGACTCGCATATAACGTTTTATCATATAGCAGCTGCACACACACTCTGACCTAAGTAAGCGCTTACTTATCCACTACTATGACTATTCAGGGTCAGATAGCAACTCAATCATGTTCTACAATAATATTCATAAAATAGAGAAGAAATCAAGTATAAATGTACAATTTCGTGTACACAGTATGTATTTAATCATGATTAAGACATATAATTATGCACAAATCTAACTAAGAACATATAATCTATCAAATAATAGGCCAAATAAGACAAATCATGTGTCATGTAGTAAAAACCCTTGGAAAAATATGCTTTAAACCTCTTTTTCAAAATAGGGCAGGAGAGCCGGTCACGAGTTGCACATGCAGTGGCGATTCGTGATGCTAGCGCCTCCTGCCTCGAAGGAAAAGGGACGATCACGAGTCGTAATCCTCCCTCACGACTCGTGACGCTCACGCTCTGCAAGAAAGGAGGTCACGAGTTGTGATTCTTCCTCACGACTCGTGACTTCCAAGAGAAGAGGGACACGAGTCGTGATTCTCACTCATGACTCGTGACCTTCCTCTCACAACCATCCAGGCGTGTCACGACAGAATTCTCGATCTCCAGAAATTCAAAAATGAAAAATTGAAGTAAAATCAAAACCCAACTATACCCAAACCCATTTTTGCATGCTAATACATGTAAAAACTTACGTTTTTGGCTTCTATATCCCGTTCACAATCATAATAACACAAATCACACAATATTATCACACATAAAAAAAAAAAGAAACATCATTTACAGAGATTTAAACCTAAGATTTCCAGCTCATGCATAAGTACGTAATCTCAAACCTTCACATGCAAAACATCAAAACTCTATCATCATAAATCCTATACGTGAAGTCATTTTGCTCATGCATTTCCATAAACAAATACACATAAACAATATTAATATCTGAACATCAACAAGAATCCAAAAAAAATAACAATGGACAGACACTCCCAAACCTGTTAATGAACTTCAAAACGTCTACTGCCTCTTCATGCCCCTAACTTCCCTTTTCCTTTATCCTTCCTCTTCTCTTCAGCAGTTTACATGAACCTACAAATAAACCACAATATCAACCCAAAGAAACAGTAACGAATATCCCGAAAGAAGGAGAAGATAGAGAACCACACATAAACTTACAGCCACTTACCTCCTAAAACTTCTTCAAAACTCAAACCCTAGCTCCACAATAGATGAACACACATGCAAATGGGGAAAGAATAGAAAATGGAGAGGGGAAGGAGTGGCTAACGTGAGAGAGAGCAAGAGAGTGAAATCTGATGGCTTCTTTAGGAAGCTACAAAAAAATTCTGAAACCCTCCTTTCTCTCTCTCACATGCACACACTCACCTTTCCACTTGGCATGATCTGATTGGACCCCCAAATCCACTAACTACTCATTTTTCCAACAGCTCCTTACAATCACTAATAAATCCTTGTCAAAATACTTTTTACTCACTAAATAAAAATCTGCAATTTAATACTTTTAATTCCTTGCAATTTAATCCTCTTTTCTCTTATAAATTACCCAATCGCCCTTAATTACACTTGTAAAAATTACCAACATATCCATATTGTCCAAATAAAATTGCTAATTCCAACTAGGCCACTTTTGGGGTGTGAGAATTCTCTCCCCCTTAAGAAATTTCATCCTCGAAATTTCCCTGCTTATCATTTACATCTCAAAAATATCAAAACTGAAACGAAACAAAACTTAACATATCAACACTTACCAGAAGGACCTGTGGCATCAGTCACATCTTCTCCAATCAAAGCATATACCCTAGGCCGATTATATTCTTCCGTAGCACCAGGTCGTTGCACCGTCTCTTATGGTGCTTGCGGAGCTCTACTTCTATCACGGTTGCTTCGAGTCACATTGGATCTTTTACTTTCTTTTTGATTCTTGTCCTCTTGTCGATCAGGGAAACTTGCAAACCGATGCTCCATACTCCCGCACTTAAAACATGCGCCGGTAATCTTGTGACATGTACCCCAATGGTACCTATGACAATGCTCACACTCAGGTGCTAGATTTCCCTTACTACCATGTGGGGCTACACTCCCTACTTGTGAAGGCACTTGAACAGTTCCTCTATTTCCTTGCCCAACTAGGGCACCTTTGGGTCTCTTGTTACTAGCAACTCAATCATCCGATGCTCTCCTCTTCTGTGCCATCTTTTGCTTTACCATCTTCGATTCCTCTAACTTTATATCAGCAGCTACTAGTTGATAATATCCAACTGGATGCATAATGGGCATTGCTGATAATTGACCTCGGATTACTTCTCTCAATACTTCTTGAAAATGTCTGCATCTAAACTCATCTGTCAACAACTGCTCGGGCACATACTTGCTCAACCGACTAAACTTGTTTTCATAATCACTCACTGTCATACCCAGCTGCTTAAGACTAATGAACTCTCTCCACTTAGCTTCATGATATGCTTTTGTCACATACTTCTGCTCAAACTCTTGCTTGAAGAATTCCCATGTCAGCTCAGCTGGTCGCTGATGATTCCTCATCACAAGCTCCCACCAATCATATGCCGGTCCTTGGAGCAACGATACTGCACATAAAGCTCTTTAATTTGCAGGACAGTTAATCTCTTGTAAAATCTGACTTACCCTTTGAAGCCAGAACTCAGCCACATCTGATTGATCCATAGTAGTTCCATGAAAATCCTCTGCTCCTCTTTTTTCTTAACAATTCAGTTGGAGCCTTAGGAGCAGTCAACCTATCTACCACTTGTAGTAACCCTTGTACTAACACTGTATCAAAACCAACTCGCATATTTGCACCTACTGCTGGTCCAGGTTCCTGTGCATGTCTATCCTGTCCGACCGGATCACCTCCTCGGACCGGATTATCTCTACGACCCACATTGACACTGTCCATTGTGTTGCCCATATACTCACTTGGATCCGACTCCATATAAACACTACACAACACAAGACATCTGCATTAGGCCACGACACAAAACTGACTCGCATGTATAGACTCGACTCTTCACTCAAACAATCACAACATAACCCAGAGCCACCAAACCTGGGCTCTGATACCAAGCTGTAACACCCCGTTACCCCCATTGGAAGGATACCGGAGTGCCACGCGGGCAAACTCAATTACTCAAACATATATCCAAATAAACAAATACATTTAATTAAAATATGGCACGTCCTTTAACATACATCATAACAATATCGTTTACCAAAAAGGCTCGTAAGCAAATACATATACCAAAATAGTTATTCCATTACAAAAGATTCATTTTCCTACGAACAAGCCAAGTACAAAAGAACAGCGGAAGACACAAAAATAAACTTCATCGAAAAAGACTTCTAGTGGCCGACCTGCAGATGTCTGACTCCAAACCGAACTCGCCACCTGCACGGGAAAAGAACCCGTGTTAAGCGATAACGCTTAGTGGGGAGGAACAAAACAAACGAAAATACGCATATACAATATTTACAACAATAATTTAAACTCATCGTAACCAAAAAACAACATGCAATTAAGTTTTGATTCAATAATAAAAGGCATCAAAATTTCATATAAGCATATTTTCATAATTCTACAAGACATGCATCAACATACTTTACAAGCAATTAACTACTCAATTCATACTTAGCTTCGAGTATTGCAACAAGGCTTATCGTTTATTACTTACATAGCTTGTATAACAAAATATTCTTATAATTTAAGCATGTAACACATCATAACACATGCATCTTAAACTTAGGATTAACATACTACTCACCATTCTAAGTACACAGATACAAGGTGCATATCTTAAAGTTATTCATGAATTCTTACGCATCTTATACATTTAATCCTGTCAATATACATCTCAACATATGCAACACATATTAACATATAGCCTGATTAGTCTGAATATAGACTTTAGAAATGGATGCGGTCCATTGGATACTGATAGAACACAGTATCGCATGCATATGGAGACATGAGTCTCAAACATGTGATTTTCATATGGAGACCGAAGTCTCTCATTATTTCCATATAGACCCAAACGGGGTCGAAACAAGGATCCAAACGGGACTCGCGTATAACGTTTTATCATATAGCAGCTGAACACACACTCTGACCTAAGTAAGCGCCTACTTATCCACTACTATGACTATTCAGGCTCAGATAACAACTCAATCATGTTCTAAAATAATATTCATATAATAGAGAAGAAATCAAGTATAAATGTACAATTTTGTGTACACAGTATGTATTTAATCATGATGAAGACATATAATTATGCACAAATCTAATTAAGAACATATAATCTATCAAATAATAGGCCAAATAAGACAAATCATGTGTCATGTAGTAAAAACCTTTGGAAAATATGCTTTAAAACTCTTTTTCAAAATAGGGCAAGAGAGCCGGTCACGAGTTACACATGCAGTGGCGACTCGTGATGCTAGAGCCTCCTGCCTCGAAGGAAAAGGGACGGTCACGAGTCGTTATCCTCCCTCACGACTCGTGACGCCCACGCTCTGTAAGAAAGGAGGTCACGAGTTGTGATTCTTCCTCACGACTCGTGACTTCCAAGAGAAGAGGGACACGAGTCGTGATCCTCACTCACGACTCGTGACCCTCACTCACGACTCGTGACCTTCCTCTCACAACCATCCAGGCGTGTCACGACAGAATTCTCGATCTCCAGAAATGCAAAAACGAAAAATTGAAGTAAAATCAAAACCCAAATATACCCAAACCCATTTTTGCATGCTAATACATGTAAAAACTTACCTTTTTGGCTTCAAATCCCGTTCACAATCATAATAACACAAATCACACAATATTATCACACATAAAAAAAAGAAACATTATTTACAGAGATTTAAACCGAGGATTTCCATCTCATGCATAAGTACGTAATCTCAAACCTTCACATACAAAACATCAAAACTCTATCATCATAAATCCTATACATGAAGTCATTTTACTCATGCATTTCCATAAACAAATACACATAAACAATATTAATATCTGAACATCAACCAGGATCCAAAAAAAATAACAATGGACAGACACTCCCAAACCTGTTAATGAAGTTCAAAACGTCTAATGCCTCTTCAAGCCCCTAACTTCCCTTTTCCTTTATCCTTCCTCTTCTCTTCAGTAGTTTACATGAACCAACAAATAAATCACAATACCAACCCAAAGAAATAGTAACGAATATCCCGAAAGAAGGAGAAGATAGAGAACCACACATAAACTTATAGCCACTTACCTCCTGAAACTTCTTCAAAACTCAAACCCTAGCTCCACAATGGATGAACACACATGCAAATGGGGAAAGAACAGAAAATAGAGAGGGGAAGGAGTGGCTAACATGAGAGAGAGAAAGACAGTGAAATCTGATGGCTTCTTTAGGAAGCTACAAAAAAATTCTGAAACCCTCCTTTCTCTCTCCCACATGCACACACTCACCTTTCCACTTGTCATGTTCTGATTGGACCCCCAAATCCACTAACTACTCTTTTTTCCAATAGCTCCTTACAATCACTAATAAATCCTTGTCAAAATACTTTTTACTCACTAAATAAAAATCTGCAATTTAATACTATTAATTCCTTGCAATTTAATCCTCTTTTCTCTTGTAAATTACCCAATTGCCCTTAATTACACTTGTAAAAATTACCAACATATCCATATTGTCCAATTAAAATTGCTAATTCCAACTAGGCCACTTTTGGGGTGTGACAGCGCTTGCGACAGAACTCTCGCGCACAACACTTACTTTTTCGAACAAAAACTCCGCAATTCTTCTAGGGCCACTTTGGGGTGTTATAAATCTCTCCCCCTTCAGAAATTTCGTCCTCAAAATTTCCCCCGATATGATATACATATATCAAGCTATATACTGCATTATTCAATAAAAGACTTGCTAGATGATCCGATCTGTGTCTCTACATCTTCAGTGGTCATCACATATACACGTGGCTGATCTTCAGTAGGGAATGGCCTCTCAACCGTTTCCGAGGGTGGTCTTTCAATTCTACCTCTTCCTCTCCCACATCTAACATTTTCAGAAGCATTCCCTTTGTCTTTACTCGCTTGTGATGCCAAATTTTCCTTTGCTTTGGGATATTGGGCAAGTAGGTGCTCCGTGCTGCAACATTTAAAGCATGCTCCGGTGAGTTTCCTACACTCACTCCAGTGACACCTTCCACAATGCTCACATTATGGCGCCGCACTTCCTCTACTGGTAGGTGGCCTCACACTCCCCACCGAAGTTGGCACATATGCAGATCCTTGCTCATCTCTTCCTCTTTTCACTTCTCTAGCTTTTCGAATAGTACCCTCATTTTCTCCTATAAACCTTCTCTTTTGTTCTCTGTTCTGTTTCAATAATTTCGATTCCTCTAATTTTACAGCGGCCAATACTAAAAGATAGTAGTTCACTGGTTGCAAAGCAACCATAGCAGACAGGGGACCCAGAAGGCTCTCTCTCAATCCATCCTCAAACTGGCGACATCTAAAATCCTCAGTCAACATACCCTCCGGTGCATATTTACTCAAACAAGTAAATTCTTTTTCATATTCCCCTACCGTTATATTCTTCTACTTGAAAGTCACAAATTCTTTCCATTTAGCATCTCGGTAAGCTTTGGTTACAAATTTCTCCTTGAACTCTTACACAAAGAAATCCCAAGTTAAATCCACTGGTCTCTGAGAATTTCTCAAAACTAACTCCCACCAGTCATATGCTGCACCCTGCAGTAATGACCCGATGCAAGCTACTTTCTGATTCTGTGGGCAACTGATTTTTTATAAAATTGTTCCTGTCTTTTTTAGCCAGAACTCTGCTACCTCAGATTGATCCAAGGATGTCCCATGGAACTCTTCAGCTCCTCTCTTTCTTATCAAATCCGATGGTGTCTTTGGAGCTGTCAATCTATCCAAAATCTGTACCAACCCTTGCATCAACTGCGGGTTATCCTGAACAGGACTTGCTCTTTCCTCTCTATCTTGTGCTCGTACATGTGGATCCACTCGAATCGGGTTCACACTACCCGTAGTCTCTCCAACGTTCTCACTCGGGTCGAACTCCATCTATACCTACAAAATAGCATCTACATTAGGCCACACTCTAAGCAAACTGATACACATATACTATACTGTGACGCGCGCCGGACACCGTCGGCCGCCCGCAACGTGGGCGACCGGGCCATTTGGCGGGTCCATTGGCAGCTTACGATAAATCGCAAGTGCGTCTATGTTGGGCAACAAGGAGGTATCATGGAGTCGCCACCCAATAGAACATTGGGAAAGTTACTCTCGCCTCGGAGAGCCTAAGACTTGCGCTTAGTATCCATGTTGGGCCATGAGGCCTAGGATTAGCGCTAAAGTCTCGTGACCCAAGAAGTATTTTGGAGGATAACCTCTAACCTCTTGAGCCCAAAGACCTGAGCTGGGTCCGGGATTTCTCATCTATTTCTACCTCAATTAGTTTATGATCAAATTTTAATGTCATTAGTTCGCTCTCTCTCCACACTATGCAGTTGATTAAAAGGCGCATTTATTTACATTCGGAAAGCAGTAAATGAGCAGAATAAATATCAAAAACGATAAATTACAATAATACAAGGAGCGGAATACAACTCCCTTTTGTAAATGTGCGATTCATACACAAATCGGAGCATTGTTTATTTTGAGGACTTTGGTCCTCTCATGCATCATTATTAAAAATGGGATATTTAATATGTGATGATCTTTATTGGATGAAAATAGGGCGTTGGACCCTTTTGCATTTTATACAAAACTCAATTTCATTTAAGTACAAATCGTTGATCTATTCTTACATTTAACGGGATAAAAAGAGCTTATTCATATACATAAAATAATCAATGAATGAAAAAGCGAGAGGAATAAATCATGAGGTTTAAGAAAACTAAACCGGACGAAATCCACCACGCATGGTAGGCAGCCACTCAAGCTCGGAATTATCCAAAAAGACCAATGTACACTCACAGAAAGTTAAGAAGTGTTAATATTCATAAAATTAACACATAAGAAATCGAAGGGACTGAATAGAGATGAAAAATGATCAAAGAAAATGGGGACAGAACCCACCGACGGCCTTTCCTGGTTGACCGACGGGCGTCGGTTTGGTAATTCGATATACCCGTTTGTCACTCAGAAAGGGCATCTGTAGATGGGTGACCGACGGGCGTCTGTCATGAAGATGACCCGTCGGTCACCTCTGTCTCCGAAAAACAGAAAGGAAACAAGGGCCTTTCAAGATCAAAAAAATAAGTTTTATCCAAAAAAGGAGATGAGAGAGTTAAAATGAGGAAAAGTAATGACAGGTATTCAAAAATTTCACAGAATGAATAAATAAATGATAAATGATTAAATATGAGATGAAAATAGAGAGAGAATCTGGAATATTTACCCTCAGATAATCGCTTTGGGTAAGATTTTTGTGTCGGTTAGATCCCCTCGCGTTCCACGAGAAAAAGAAAATGAAAGATTAGAGAGAGAAAATGGGCTATTTCACCTCCAACCCTTCAGAAAATCGATTTAGGAGTCAAAATCTAAAGAAAACTAATTAGTTTTTTAGTTTATTTGATTGATCTGATCCTTGATTAAGTAAAGTTCTTTGGAAAAGAGTGTTTTTGGAAGAGAGAGAAAACGTGCTTGAATTTTGGCAGAGTTTCCTTTACTGAAAATTTTTCCAACCCTTTTCAAATGAAAATCCGGACCTTATATAGCCAGACACGACCGACGAGCGTCGGTGTATGGGGGCGGGCGTCGGAATAATCCTACTGACACAAGGACACTTCCGACGGCCCTGCCACATCCACCGACGGGCGTCGGAACGGTTGCGTGCTCCGGGAAACCAGGCGGCTCCTGATAGGGGCGGTGACTTTCCGACGGGCGTCGAAAAATGCCCTGAGCCGTCGGTGATTCGAAGCGACGGGCTACCTCCACAGACGGGCTGGCCGTCTGTGGAGGACAAAAAAGCCTTTTTGACTTGAAAAACTTCCGTTTTCTCCCCCTCTGCCCAGGAAGTGTAGAAAAACCTCATTTCTCACGGAACGCGGGACTAAAACCTCCAACTTCAGCCTCCCGTACAGGCTTGAACATTGATTTCATCATAGGGTAACCTCTGATCCGGACCGCTCCAGGACACGGTGCTTACAGTTTCCCCCAGTTTTGGGGAAACTAGCGCACAAGCGCCTAGATAAGCCAAAACTCAGAGAAAGGTTGGAAAGGAAGCGTACCTGCGACGGCTTTTCACCTTCCATGCCTTTTGCCGGGTAGACCTCATCTCGATCTGTAGGGCTTGGTGAGATGCAGCATGCTTTGGCTACAACCTCGATCTGGTGAAGTGCGGCACCTTCTGACCACAGCTTCACTTGGTGAGATGTAGCACTCTCTGGCTACAACCTCGATCTGGTGAAGAGCAGTGTTTCTCTAACCGCAACTTCGATTGGTGAGACGCAACACTCTCTGGCTACAGTCTCGATCTGGTGAAGAGCAGTGTTTCTCTAACCGCAACTTCGATTGGTGAGACGCAACACTCTCTGGCTACAATCTCGATCTGGTGAAGAGCAGTGTTTCTCTAACCGCAACTTCGATTGGTGAGACGCAGCACTCTCTGGCTACAGTCTCGATCTGGTGAAGAGCAGTGTTTCTCTAACCGCAACTTCGATTGGTGAGACGCAGAACTCTCTGGCTACAGTCTCGATCTGGTGAAGAGCAGTGTTTCTCTAACCGCAACTTCGATTTTTGAGATGTGAGGTGAGGAGACCCCGCCGGGTTCCTTGTCCCAAAAGGGATCTTTTTAATCGATGTCTGTGTTCAGATCGGTATTTCTCTGTACCTGTGAGATAAAAGATTTTGTTAATTCATGTTTGAATGGTCGTCTTTTGACATGTCTATTGATGGCATGATTTTACTTTATTCGTTATGCCATGTTTCATCCTTTGTTCATTTTTTTCTTATTGAAATGTTATTGATTATCATTTTTGTTTGTTTGCTTCGTATTATTATTTTTTTATCGTCATTTTTATCGACACATGAGTAAATATGAGAATATACACGTTCTGTGATGTTATTTAAGCAATTAATCGAAAAAACATGCAAATAATGAAGCAAAAGTTTTCCATTAGACATGTCATTTTTGTACAACGCAGATACAAAATATACAAAAATATACAAAAGATACAAAAACAACTCCCTGAAGCTCAGAGAGGTGTGTAGTCTGAAGGCTCATCGGGATCCTCATCATCCGATATATGCACGGTCCCTGGCGGAGGTGGACGGGCCTGAGGTGGTGGCGGAGCTGTAGAGGGTCCTGCCTCGTGATCGTGGGCTCGCCTGAACTGCACCTGAGCGTAGCCGTCCAAGAAGGGCTGGGTACAAGTGCCCAAAAACCCTAAGGTCTCTGAGATCTTGTCCCCCAACTTCTTGAAGGCTTGGCTCAGCTGAGTGGTCTGCTCTGCGGCGGCCGTCCTCCTATGCTCTAGGCTCTGCTCCGTCTGCTGCCTAAACTCCCTCATGGTCTGAGAAAGAGGAGGGAGAATCCCCTCCATCACCTGGACGCGGGATCTCAGAGAGTCAAGTGACTCATCAATCATCTGAAGGGTCATATCGACCCTCTGAGACGCCTGGTCCTGTGACGTCCTCACATCATGAGCGAGCTGCTGCCTCAACTCCCTCTGTCCCTGAGCAATCTGCTCAACCAGCCTCATCTGCTCTCCCCTGAAGGCCTCCAAGACACGAGTCTGCTCATCTCTAAAGGCATCCATGGCCCGAGTCTGCTCCCTCGCTGCATGCTCCATGTAGCCTGCCTGCTCTCGGGATAGGCGCTCCACCGTCTGGGACTGCTCCTGAATAGCAGCCTGCTGGCGATCCAACCTCTCATGAATGGCCCTATCCCTCTCATCCTATCGCCGCTCAAAGGCCATAAACATGGAGGAGAGGAGCTGGGAATAGTCCGGCTGAGCTGGTTGATGTGGTGCTGGCTCCGGTGGTGGTGCCGAAGAAGTGGATGCCCCAGGATCGCCTCGGGAGTATGGATGGTATCTCTCAGAAGGCTCATGGGCATGCCTCTTTACCCTGGCGCTCGGCGATGGGGCTGGAGTCGGGGGCCTAGATGCCGGTGGAGAGGCAAAGAGCTCGTCCATCGTGATCTCAATATCAAAGTCCGAGGGGGTCCTAGGAGGCTCCTGCTGCTGTGGCGGAGGTACTGCCTGCGACTGAGGAGGCTGAGGAGGCTGGTGCTCCGGCTGAGGCTCTGGCTGCGGAGGCTGAGGCTGTACCTGCGGAGGCTGAGGCTGTGGCTCGGGCTCTGGCTGTGGAGGCTGCTCCTCCTAGTGCTCTGGATGATCAGGATCTGCCCCCAAGGGTGGAAGGTGGAACATCTGCCGGGTCTCGTGGATAGTCAACACCCTATAGGCCTCTGCTTGGCCAGAAATCGGGGAGATCATCCCCATCTGAACTGCCGCTGCAGCGTCTACATGAATCCCCTCCGGCAAGGGTCCTCTCAGCCTCTCGAGGTTAAACCCCAATCCCAACAGTAATCGAGTGATGACTCCTCCTACCATCACCACTGGCGTCGACCCTCTGCCAACTCTGACCAGGTTGGCCAAGATCTCGTGGCTAATGTTGAGACGCTGGCCTGCCACCATAGCCCAGAGGCTCCAGATCTCGGCCGCGTTAAGCGACCCTGGATTACCAGCTCGACCAAGGTACGAGCAGGGAAAGCACTCTGTGCAGATACCGGAGTGCCTGAGACACCAGTACGGTGCTCTTCGCTGTATCGTGATCGTACAACACTTCTGGTATAGCAATAGCCGCCCAATGGGCGCGTCTCACCGCTCGCCGCGGGATCTCAACCTCCTCTCCCGTAGGGAGCCCCATGGCCTGAGCAAACCTCTGCCTGGTGATGCTGACATGGTCGCCATCAAACCAAAACTGTACCACCCCCGGGTCGGTATCTACACTCTGAAAGCCCGTGTAGCGGAGAGTGGCCAAGACCTGACGGGTGGCCTCTTGAAATGTCTGGAAGGTAGGCTCGAGAAACTCTGTCCAACCAGCTCCCTCAGCAAGTAGATCAAACTCCGGGGCCAACCCAAGGGCCTCTAGAAAAGGGCGAGATACAAAGCGGCTGGCCCGAAACTCTACCTGAGCCAATGCTCTGTATCTCTGAGCGGACTCGTCATCCATCCAAGCCGGAGCCTCAAGCTCGGGCTGGGCCTGTGGTGCTCTGCATCTGGGAGGCATCCTGTAAAAGGGAAGGAGTCAGATAGCGAAAACTTGGCAAAACAAGCACTATCAGGTTTAATTTCCAAAATCTAAGGTCCATCTAGGCCTTAACAGGGCAACGGCGGCCCGATCATGAGATAAAAAAAAAAAAAGTAATGACAGATAAAAATAGCAAACATCCTGTCTAAGGAAGTAGCCTAACATGCCTTGCACGCATCATGGCAAAAGGAACATGCAATCCTCATGGAGATAATTAAAGTGAATAAAAATGGGCTTTCTAAGTCCTAAGGCATGCATTATACATGGAAAGCAAATAAATATTCTATTCTAGAATAAAGAAAAATAAAAATTTGGGCAGCACCCCGGCAGGGATGTGCCCAACCTCCTGCATGAAAAAGCAAGATAATAGGCCTCAGGCCCTAGAAATATTAAATGCACGTAAATGGGGCGCACCCCGGCAAGAGTGTGCCCCCAACAACTCAAAAACAGTGGCCTCAGGCCGCAAAAGCAAATCATGCACAAAAATGGTGCGCTAAAAAAATGCATTTCTAAAGCACCATGATTATAGAAAAAAACTCTATTTCTATGTGATCATGCAAAAAGTTCGGATTTAATTACAAAAAAAAAAATATAGAAAATTGGGCAGCATTTCCCCCTAAATTCTAAAATCATCTAAAACTTCTTAAAGTTAAAAGAAGAAGGGATGTAGAAATAAATTGAATAAAAATCAAAAAAAGTAATTATTTACTTACTTGTAATCCGGAGAAGTGTAGAAACTGGAGAAATAAAAATATCCGAGCACCGGGTGAGTATATGATGCGAAAAAATGAAGAAATCGCGAAAAAATAAGAAGAAAAGACTCAAAAACTGCTAAAAACTGCTTAGAAACCGCTTGAGAGAGGAAGAAGAAAGGGACAGCAACGTTTGCGCCGTCTGTCACTCGCCCTTATATAGAATTTCGTGACCGACGGGCAGGGCATCTGTACAAGCGACCGACGGGCTGGCCGTCTGTCGCGCAATAAATGCAATTTAATGCGCGTGATGAATGCAATGATGACGCGTGTTTCTGCCCGGTGGACTTCCGACGGGCAGGCCGTCCCTATGGAGGGGCGGTCAGGCCGTCTCAGTAGAGAGGCGGGCAGACCGTCTCTGTAGAGGGGCGGGTAGGCCGTCGGTGACCCTTTCCTATAAAATCTGCAAAATTTTTTTGTCTCTTCATTTTCCAACACCTTGGGCTTTTATTCTTCTCAAAATGTCTTCCCCTCTTGCCCAAAGGATGCACCGTATTTTAGATGACAAACACACTTGGGGAGAAGGCGCCCTTTCCTCAATGGCGGGGCTGAAATATCTGTACCGGGTGAAGATCGACCAGAACCTCCTCCTGGCAGCGACCCACTTCTGGAACCCCCGATTTCACGTCTTCCAGTTCACCTATCAGGAACTGTGCCCTCTTTCTGAAGAATTGGCTTCCATTCTGGGAGCCCGGTTCCCTCCTGGCGCTCTGCCTTGCATCCCCCGCTGCGGCCTACTTCAGACCCGGGACGTAGCCCTAGCTCTGGGCATATCCCCCTCGGAGGCCAACCAGCTGATTCCTCTGAGTTCCTCCTTTGCTCTGGAGCCACTGATCGAGGCCCTAGATCAGTTCACCGACATCCCCACCTATCGGGTAAGTATCACGTTCCTATTTTGCATGGTGAACTTCCTTACTGTTGTTCCAGGAGGCTTGACAGGTGACTTTCGTCTGCTTGGAGTTCTGAGCGACTTTCATCTGGGATTGTCCCCTCTACCACTTGTCTTGGCCGAAACCATCTTGGGTCTGGACGCTGTGAGCTCTGGGTCCACTACAACCTTTACCGGTAGCCCCTTATTACTCCAGGTATGTCATTATTTTAAAGGTAGTGCGTCCCTTATGGATTTTCACACTAGCTTTTCTTTGCGGGAGGTGCGTCCTTTCGGATTTTCACACAACCCTGTGCCTTATTTTTGCCTGAAGCAAACCCTACTTACTCCAGCGGCTTTTTTTTTCTTCTTTTTATTTATTTATTTATTTATTTATTTTTTCACAGATCTGGCTACAGGAAAAACTGAAGATGCTGTCTGAACCACCCCCTCGAGTCACTCTGCAGTACTCGCCGAGCCATTTCTTGCCTCGTCGGCGATTGTATGGGTGTGCCACGGCTGGTGAAGGTATTACCAGATTTAGTGAGCTGTCAGATGATGATATCAGTTTTACATCCGCCAGGCTCCCGCTATCTCATGCGGTCACCGATGGGTCATCGGGTTACGTTCCCCTCTGCGGCCTCCGCCAGGCCACCTTCTGCATCACCTCGCGATGTACACGGCAGCTTGGGATGACCCAGGATATAGTGAGGGTTCCCCTGTCTTTCCGAGGAGGAGATCTCTCGGTCGCATTTGCTTCCCGGTATCATGAGCTATGGGATAGGTTACCTGTGAAGACCATCATCCCGAGGTTTGGCAACCATTCTGCATCCTCAACCAGCGGGTACAAGAAGTGGATCCTCAGCCCAGCCTCTGATAATAGGACCCGAGGGCTCAAACACCTGATCGGCGAGAGCAGCAGCAGGACCTAGCCTAGTCTATATGTGTATTTCTTCTGGTGCTATATTTCTTTTTTAATGCAGAACTAGAAAATGACAAAAGTGAAAAGAATAATATTCATCCCTTTCATGAGTTTTGTGTACATTTCTAGATAATTTCAGCATACATGATCAGTTTTGGAATTTACTCAGCTGCTTATGCGCCATCAATACATGAAATCAGATTTTAACAGCATCAACTCCTGTTACCGATCGGCCCTCTCGGGTTTTCACGATCGGACATTTTCTCTCATGCCTCTAATTTTTGCACAGGATGCCTTTTTTCTGTTTTCACCCTGTCGAGGCGCCCAATTTTAGCATAGCCGCCTTTTTTAGGTTTTCGACTTGCAGGGCATTTTATTCTCTTCTTTTTATTTTGGTCTTTAGCCGTGGAACCTTTTGAGTCTGTCGACATTTATCGGCTCTTTGAATTCGTTCCCATCGCTATCTGATAAGATTGCAGCCCCTCTGGACAACAGCTTCTTAAGGATGTACGGCCCTTCCCAAGTAGGTCTGAATTTCCCCCTGATGTCTGGTATCCCTGGCCTCATCTGCTTGAACACTAAGTCCCCTTCTTTGAGCGGATGCTTCCTCACTTTCTTCCCGAAAGTTCTCGCTAATCTCTTCTGCTATATCTGATTATGATAATAAGCTTTCAGCCTACTTTCATCCAGTAAGTTCAAGTGCTGCAATCTCTGCTGCTCCCATTCGGCTTCCGGGATTTGGGCCTCCATGACCACCCTCAGCGATTTGAGTTCTATCTCTACCGGCAATACTGCTTCTGTTCCGTACACCAGGAAAAATGGTGTAGCGCCTGTAGATGATCTTACCGTCGTTCTGTATCCCCACAGGGCGAAGGGTAACTTTTCAGCCCAGTCTTTGTAGGTTTGGACCATCTTGGACAAGATCTTCTTCACATTCTTATTGGCGGCTTCCACTGCTACATTCGCTTGCGGTCGGTAGGGAGAGGATTTATGATGCTCAACACCATATTTCTCGAGAAGTTTTATGGTTTCCCCCATGAACTGCACTCCATTATCAGACACTATGTGATGAGGGAGGCCATATCTGCATATCAAATTCCTCTCTATGAACTTGGCCATGTCCCTCGCGTAAATTTTCTTGAAAGATTCTGCCTCGACCCATTTGGTGAAATAGTCGATTGCGACTATGATATATCTGTGCCCGTTGGACGTCGTAGGGCGAATCTCTCCAATTATATCTATCCCCAAAGCAGCAAACGGCCAAGGTGACGTTAGGTTATGTAGTTCTGATACCGGCAGGTGTCTCAGATCCGCGTACTGTTGGCACAATTGACATTGCTTGACATACTTTGAACAATCAGTGTCCATCGTGAGCCAATAAAAGCCTTGCCTCATTATCTTTTTGGCCAAGGTCAAACCATTCATGTGGGCCCCGCAGACCCCCGCATGGGTTTCTTCCATTATCTTGCGCGCTTCTCTCTCATTCAAGCATCTGAGCTGAATCCCATCTGACCGTCTTTTGTACAGCACCCCTTCCAAGGATATGAACTGAGTAGATAACTTACGTATCATCCTCTGGTCTTTTTCAGTTGCTTCTTCTGGGAATCTATCGCTTTCCAAGTAATTCATGATATCAAAGTACCATGGCTTCCCATCTGACGCCTCTAGTTCCATTACAGGCTCGGTTTCAAAACTAGGCCTATCAGAGCTCGAAATTAGCACCGGTTTCATGGCCACTCCTTCAGGGTTATCCCACATTAACACTAAGGTTGCCAACGCATCAGCCAGACGGTTCTCATCTCTGGGCACAAAGTGGAAAGTGCAAGTCTCAAACTGCCCACACATCCCTTTCAGATATTGAACATAGGGGACCAATCGTTCTTCTTTAACAGCCCACTCTCCTCGGATCTGGTTTATTACTAAGGACGAGTCACCAAATACCTCTACGTTTCTTGCCCCCAACACAGCCAAAGCTTCTAACCCGAAGGTGCATGCTTCATACTCAGCTTCATTGTTGGTTGCCTTGTATCTCAGCTTCTTAGCAAGAGGAAGCTTCTCATTATCTGGGGTCGTCAGGATGATTCCGACTCCGGCTCCTTTGTTATTAACTGCCCCGTCAAAGTGCAACTGCCATCCTTGAACAGAAATCGTGCCTATGCTCTCGTCAGGAAAGGTAAATTCGGGGGCGTCCCCTTGGATAGGATGTTTAGCAAGAAATTCGGCTACAGCTCGCCCTTTAATAGTCTTGCGGGTGATGTATTGAACATCAATCTCCTGTAGCAAGAGCAGCCACCTCCCCATCTTTCCAAGCAAAGATGGTGCCTCCTGCAAATATCTTAAAGGATTCTGCTTGGGTACGGCCTGAACCTTGTATGAGTGGAAGTAATGTCTTAGCTTCTTTGATGCCCAGATCACCGCAAGGCAGATCTTCTCCACTTCAGCATATTTTATTTCGTAAGCCAGGAACTTCTTGTTGAGGTAATAAATTGCAAACTCCACCCCAAATTCATCCTCTTGAGCCATCATGGCGCCCACTGAACCGTCTTCTACTGCCAGATACAGAATAAGCGGTTTAACAGGTTGCGGAGGCCTTAGTACTGGCGGATTTAACAGGTACTCCCTGATATAATCAAAGGCTCTCTGGCAGTCTTCATTCCAGACTACGGGCTGATTCTTTCTAAGCAGCTTGAAAACAGGTTCGCATATCGAAGTGAGCTTGGCAATAAACCGGCTGACATACTGCAGTTTGCCCAGGAAACTCCTTACATCTTTCCCTTTTTGTGGCACAGGCATCTCTCTGATAGCTTTCACCTTATCGGGGTCAATTTCTATCCCCCTCTGACTGACGACATGTCCCAACAGCTTTCCTGAAGTCACCCCGAAAATGCACTTCTTGGGATTAAGTCGCAGATTATACTTGTCGATCCTGGTGAAGAACTTCTCTAGAGCTTCAAAGTGTCCCTCTCGGGTGGCTGATTTGACCATCATATCATCGACATACACCTCCAGTTCTTTGTGAATCAGGTCGCTTAGGATCTTGGTTGCCATCCTCTGGTATGTGGCCCCCGCATTCTTCAGGCCGAAAGGCATGACCCGATGGGCATAGGTACCCCACTCCGTGATGAAGGCAGTCTTAACCCGGTCAGCTATCTTGTTCAGGATCTGGTTGTAGCCCACATATCCATCCCCAAAACTGTACATCGCGCAATTGGCGGCACTGTCTATCAATACATCAATATGGGGTAGTGGAAAATCATCTTTAGGGCAAGCCTTGTTAAGATCTCGATAATCCACACACACCCTGACCTTTCCGTTCTTCTTAGCCACAGGAACCACATTCGCCAGCCAAGTAGGATACTGGACTTCCACAAGAAACTTAGCTTCGATCTGCTGTCGGATTTCCTCCTTAACCTTGTCAGCCCATTCTGGTCTTAGCCTTCTCAACTTCTGCTTCACAGGCTTGCAATCTGGGTAAGTCGGGATGGCATGCTCCGCCACGGCTCGGTCAATCCCCGGCATGTCCTTGTAGGTCCAGGCAAAGACTTTTCCATGTTTTCTTATTATTCTCTCAAATTTTTTTCTCTCCTCAGGAGTTATGTTTGTTGCTATTAGAATTTCTCTCGAATTTTCCGAGGTTCCAAGATTAAAAGGCGTTGTGCCAGTGGAGTCAATGTCAAAAATTGATGGAATATGATCATGTTCATGCATGTTGAAATCATTAGAAACATCGCACAAATAAGTGAAATTGTTCATCTTATTGATAATATTATAGTTATCATTTACATCATAAAAGAGTTCTGGAATAAAAAGACAATCTAGGCTAGAGTCTTCTTCTGCCGCTCCCGAGGTTGACGCTATTGCAGCTTGCTCACTGACTTTCTGATCTAGCAGAGGCCCTTCAGGCGCGTCGGAAGAAATCTTCAAATCCTCCATTCTCAGCTCTAAATCTGCTATCTTCCCTTTTCCTTTCAGCCTGGTAGCTACCATCTTCTCGGTAATGATCTCCTCAAGCTCGCACTCGTCCCAAGTGATCCCCTGAGTCATGACTTCCTCATCCCAAAAGTCTTCAGCGGTCTTGATAAACCCGACGTGCCAGTCATACACATCATTAAAAATCTCAAAGCTAGGGACAATCCTCCCATCTACCCACTGTGGTTCATCTTCACCAGTATAAGCACATACTGAGGATGCGGGGACAAAGCTTTCTAAAATGTGGGGGATCCTGTCTGTTACCCTCTTCTTGCCGAAGCCACCTCTGTACCCCAGACCTTTCCGGTTCTTCTGCCCTCGAGTGGTGATCGCGGTCTGCAGCCCTTGGGAGCTTCTACCCAATCCAGCCCCGGGAAGATAGTGCATCTTCTTCATCATACTAACCACAGCCGGGCTATCTTCTGATCCGTGCTCTTCCTTTATCATAGACACATGGAAACCACTGAATGGCTGATTGGCAATTTCTAGCGCTGAGACCTGGTTTTCCCTGGCCGCCTTGATAGTCACCACCTCCCCTTCGTGCGAGAATTTTATCATCTGATGCAGTGTGGATGGCACTCCTCCTAATTTATGAAACCAGGGTCTCCCTAGCAAAGCCGAGAAGTTAGCAGGAATGGGCAGAACTACAAATTCAACTTCCACTTCGATAGGTCCTGTCTTGACCAAAGTCTTGAAGTTTCCTGAGGCTTGCCTCCTCGAGTTATCGTAGGCAGTGATAGTCAGATCGGATCCGCTGAGCATATCCTTGCTTAAGCCAAAAGCTTGCAAAGCTATCAAAGGGCATACGTTGATAGAAGACCCATCATCCACCATAACGCAAGCAGTGTGCTTGCCACTAATCTGCGCTTTAATGTACAAAGGCCGGTTGTAATTGCGGCCTTCTGCCGGTAAGTCAGCGTCGGAAAAGATCAACCTCTCCTCGGATCCTCCCTTGATTAAACCCAGAAGCTCTGACGGGGAAATAGTGGTGGCGACTGTGGCCTCAACCAAAGCCTCTACTACCTTCTGCCTATGAGAGGGGGATTGCCTCAACAGATCCCAAATGGAAATCTGAGCTACAGTCTTCTTCAATTGCCTTATAATCTGTTCCTCCTCTGGCTCCTTTCCTGCTAATGGCTGTACCGGCTCAGGTAGTTTTGCAATCTCGGGGATCACCCTTCCACTTCTAGTGACAGCGCTTATCTCTCCCTCGTCTCCATCGGAGCCCCACAGATCAAGATTCAACCCTCCATCATCCTCGGTTTCTCCACCGCTTTCACTGCTAGACCAGCAATCAAGGGTCGCCACAATTGCTTTCTCCTTCTCATCCTCAGAATTGCCAACAGCAGACTCCTCATTCCCATACAGATCTTGTAGCACGTACCACTCTGGCAGGCTAGATTGGATCATAAACACAGGTGGGGGTACGGCATTATAACCAGGCTTCTTCTCAGCTTCTCTCTTCTCAGGGTCAGAGATCTGCTTGCTGTCGATCAAGTCTTGAATAGAGTGCCGGAGCGCTTTGCATTTATCAGTGATATAGCCTGAGTGCTGGTGGAACGCACAGAATTCGTTGTCCTTATGTCCCGGTTTCCCTTGTGTCAAAGCCGGCCTAGGAGTTAGAGGATGCAATTTTCCCTCCTTCATCAGCCTCTTCAAGACCCATGATAATGGTCTTCCCAAGTTCGAAAACTTCCTCTGGGTGGTTACCTCAGTAGCAGACACTTCACCCATTCTTCTAGTGCTGTTACTGGGACCTGCCGGCCTACTGGCTCCTTGATCGGGGTTAGCCCTTTTGGCAAAATTATCATTGTTAGCTTTTCGGGTCAAAAACTCCCCTTCTGCTTCGATGGCTATATCTTTGAGAGACTCCCAGTCCTTTAACCCCTTCATCCTCAATCCCTCCTTCAAGTACGGGCTCGCGTTCTTAATGAAAAGACGAATCTGATCTTGGGTATCAGGCTTTCGGCGCATCTCCATTACTCGGTTCCGCCATTGGGTAAGATACTCATGGAAGGATTCTCCGGCCTTCTGCTGGAGTAGCTCAAGATCTTTCAGAGTCACCTCCATTCTGGTATTACAGTCGTACTGTTTCAGAAACTCCTCAGTGAGCAGATCCCAATCTTCTTTAGTGCGGCGGTCAAGGCCGTGATACCAATCTATGGCATGAGAGGTCAGACTCAGACAAAAGTATTCTATTTTCTGCTTCTTGGACAATGTGGTCCCCTTCATGACCAGAGAATATTGCTTCACATGTGCGGTGGGATCAGAAGTACCATCGAACTTCGGCACATCCGGCATTTTGAAGTTATAAGGGATTGGGTCCTCTCCGTCCAGCTCCCTATCCTTAGGATTCATCCCGTGAGCTCTGCCTATCATACGAGCCATAGCCTCGAATCTCTCTTCCATCTTTTTCAAAATAAAATCATCAGCCTGAGGCGCCTTCCCCTTCTCAGATGCCATGCTCAACCTATCATCCTCGATATCTCTATCGTCATCAATTCTTAGCACTGGCCTTCTTCTCAGCTCTCCCGAAGCCACTGATCTTAACTCTATCGGCGGCGGCCTAACGAGATCCTCTCGCCTTTTAACCCTTTCTTCTTCAGGCTCATTCTGTCTCACTGGAGGAGGAGGAGGAGGATTCGGCTGAGCGTTCTGCTGTGCCAAGGCGGCCAACATATTCATCATCCTGCCCTCGAATTCTTCGAAACGGCGGCCCACTTCTTCCGCAATCATGGCCCTGGTGGCATCTTCCCCCCTAGGTGAGTTTGCCATCTGAGATACTGTGCCACTGATTTCTGATAAAATCTCCGGTAGACCCTCTCTATCTGACAGCTCAGGAGTAAGAACTCGGATCAGTCGCCCGGTTGGTGATCTAGTCCACCTGGGCAGATCAATGATGGCTGCAGGAACAAAAGTTAGAGTGATGCATGAAATGTAGGTATAATGCATGATCGTGATATGCAACATTTACAGAGCACAAGCAAGCAAGTAGGTCCTTCCACCCTTATTTCTCCCACACACGTGGTCGTGCAGTCTCTTTCCTAGGTGGGATTAGCCCAAGGATCAACGAGGGACCCAATGGACACGTATAGTGCGCGGCGAAAAACCGGCAGCATAACACTCCTATACTAATGTACAAGCGGATGGATAATGATCGTCACGTATTCGGACGGTCCATAAATTTCGACATGGCCCTACCGGGGCATGATAGCCTTTGGCTAGGTTGCCGAGCGAGATATTTGGATTCATCCAATGCGTGAGGATCCATACAGCAAGCATGAGATTATGGTTCATTTCACCTGCGGAAAGTGACTACAGCCATTACATGAGCTTTGGACAAGGGAGATGTTTCTTTGAGGCTACCCAAGCATGATCCCTGCCGACGGGTCTAGCTCATCACGAGCATAGCGACCGATCGGGTCATCATTTTGATATACCATTGAGGTACGTGGCTTGGGCTGGTGATTATCCTTAACACTTCCCCAAATTGAGTGAAAATGAGGAGGTGCTTCAGGAACGCACCGGGGCTAAAAGAGGGACCAAACTAGCGTATTCTAAGGCTCTAATGATATGCAAATGCAAATTTGAGAGAAAGCGAATTCATGAATTAAATTTTAATCATAAATGTTAAAAGAGGTATTTTCAAATTGAAACCTCGAACCATAAACGTCCCCAGTGGAGTCGCCACTGTGACGCGCGCCAGACCCCGTGGGCCGCCCGTTCGACCGCCCGCAACGTGGGCGACCGGGGCATTTGGCGGGTCCGTTGGCAGCTTACGATAAATCGCAAGTGCGTCTATGTTGGGCAACAAGGAGGTATCATGGAGTCGCCACCCAATAGAACATTGGGAAAGTTACTCTCACCTCGGAGAGCCTAAGACTTGCGCTTAGTATCCATGTTGGGCCATGAGGCCTAGGATTAGCGCTAAAGTCTCGTGACCCAAGAAGTATTTTGGAGGATAACCTCTAACCTCTTGAGCCCAAAGACCAGAGCTGGGTCCGGGATTTCTCATCTATTTCTACCTCAATTAGTTTATGATCAAATTTTAATGTCATTAGTTCGCTCTCTCTCCACACTATGCAGTTGATTAAAAGGCGCATTTATTCACATTCGGAAAGCAGTAAATGAGCAGAATAAATATCAAAAACGATAAATTACAATAATACAAGGAGCGGAATACAACTCCCTTTTGTAAATGTGCGATTCATACACAAATCGGAGCATTGTATATTTTGAGGACTTTGGTCCTCTCATGCATCATTATTAAAAATGGGATATTTAATATGTGATGATCTTTATTGGATGAAAATAGGGCGTTGGACCCTTTTGCATTTTATACAAAACTCAATTTCATTTAAGTACAAATCGTTGATCTATTCTTACATTTAACGGGATAAAAAGAGCTTATTCATATACATAAAATAATCAATGAATGAAAAAGCGAGAGGAATAAATCATGAGGTTTAAGAAAACTAAACCGGACGAAATCCACCACCATGGTAGGCAGCCGCTCAAGCTCGGAATTATCCAAGAAGACCAATGTACACTCACAGAAAGTTAAGAAGTGTTAATATTCATAAAATTAACACATAAGAAATCGAAGGGACTGAATAGAGATGAAAAATGATCAAAGAAAATGGGGACAGAACCCACCGACGGCCTTTCCTGGTTGACCGACGGGCGTCGGTTTGGTAATTCGATATACCCGTTTGTCACTCAGAAAGGGCGTCTGTAGATGGGTGACCGACGGGCGTCTGTCATGAAGATGACCCGTCGGTCACCTCTGTCTCCGGAAAACAGAAAGGAAATAAGGGCCTTTCAAGATCAAAAAAACAAGTTTTATCCAAAAAAGGAGATGAGAGAGTTAAAATGAGGAAAAGTAATGACAAGTATTCAAAAATTTCACAGAATGAATAAATAAATGATAAATGATTAAATATGAGATGAAAATAGAGAGAGAATCTGGAATATTTACCCTCAGATAATCGCTTTGGGTAAGATTTTGGTGTCGGTTAGATCCCCGCGCGTTCCACGAGAAAAAGAAAATGAAAGATTAGAGAGAGAAAATGGGCTATTTCACCTCCAACACTTCAGAAAACCGATTTAGGAGTCAAAATCTAAAGAAAACTAATTAGTTTTTTAGTTCCTTTGATTGATCTGATCCTTGATTAAGTAAAGTTCTTTGGAAAAGAGTGTTTTTGGAAGAGAGAGAAAACGTGCTTGAATTTTGGCAGAGTTTCCTTTTCTGAAAATTTTTCCAACCCTTTTCAAATGAAAATCCGGACCTTATATAGCCAGACACGACCGACGGGCGTCGGTGTATGGGGGCGGGCATCGGAATAATCCTACTGACATAAGGACACTTCTGACGGCCCTGCCACATCCACCGACGGGCGTCGGAATGGTTGCGTGCTCCGGGAAACCAGGCGGCTCCTGACAGGGGCGGTGACTTTCCGACGGGCGTCGAAAAATGCCCTGAGCCGTCGGTGATTCGAAGCGACGGGCTACCTCCACAGACGGGCTGGCCGTCTGTGGAGGACACAAAAGCCTTTTTGACTTGAAAAACTTCCGTTTTCTCCCCCTCTGCCCAGGAAGTGTAGAAAAACCTCATTTCTCACGGAACGCGGGACTAAAACCTCCAACTTCAGCCTCCCGTACAGGCTTGAACATTGATTTCATCATAGGGTAACCTCTGATCCGGACCGCTCCAGGACACGGTGCTTACATATACTCTATCACCTTCAAGTCCTGAACCATTTAACCTAAAGCTCTAATACCACTTAAATGTAACACCCCCATACCCCCTGGAAGGATATCTGGGCATCACGCGGACTCATACGTATACATATACATATACATACACTAGCGGAAGCGATAGCATTACACACATCCATTTAAGAATAACAAAATAATATTACACTAGGGCCCAACGTGCAATTCATATTAACTACATATATACATACATGTTTATCTTTTTACATGTTCTTATTACAATCTGTTTCCATTTAAATTTACATATACATTTACATGTGATTCTTTTACTTTTATTACGTAATGAGGTTACTCAAAATATCACCAACTTTATCTCTAACATATACAAAAAGATATAGCAAAACTTCCTAGTGGCCTTGACCCGCAGATGCACACTCTCACTGGGCCGAACCTGTAACCCACACAGAAATAAACATCCGTGCTAAGTGATAATGCTTTGTGGGGATGAAAATAATATAAAGGACTCCTTTTTGAAGTCACACATAAATAACACATTTCGTATAACACAATCAAATATCTCATGCATATAACTTTCACACTTGTACAGGACATGTAATCAAATATAGCAATCACCGTGTGTTCACATACATGTAATCGTGTACTTGTATATAGAACCTTCATGTATTTAAACATTACTCTCACGTACTATAACATTTATTCAGAAGAATACTTTTAAATCAGTTCATGTTCACGATACAATAGCAATAATAAGCCTGAATTCCTTACATGGTGGATACGGGTATCTCTGGATACTGTTTACAGTATCCTACATGTGGAGAATTACTAAAACTCGATGGAATACATGGGGTATTCCAAACTCTGGGCACAATTAAGGCCAACTCTAGCAGCTGCACTCTAGCCCTTTATAAGCATGCTTATCTATCCACTATAACGGTAATCAGGCTCAATAACAACTCATACACTATACATAGATACCAACTCATCAACTATAATTCAAGTGCACTCATCAACTTCAGAGGCATTTGATTCATATACAATCTTTATAAATCATGTTCAACAACTAAAAGCATGTAACATTTAAATTCCATGTATAAACTCTTATATCACATCATCATATACATGCACTCATAAGTTCACACATGTTTATGATGCCATTTGCTATTTTTCACACAATTGTACATTGTTACTTTATTAGTTAAATTACAAATCTTAAAAATACTCAAATGTATTTTCTCATAGATACCCACTTTACAATCATTTAATAACCTTAATCATGTATAATAAGTTAAGGGGAAGGGTAAGGGGTTGACCCATGCCAACCATGGGCTCAAAATGAAGAAGAAAAGTATTAATATGTGTTGGTCTATCGCGCTCGCGATAGAAGCTCGCCTCTGGTGCCTCACGAGACTGCTTTTTACCCAAAAATGGCATCACAAAAACGACCCTCTAAACCACATTTTTAGGCACAGTGGTATTCATAACAATTGTTCACTAAAATGGTATCTTTCAAATGGAATAAATTTCAAGTCTTTTGGACATCTATAACTCCAGATATGATTCAAACAATATATACTATTCCAGTGAACCCGCCAGAACAGGGTCACCTATGTTCTAACTACTTTTTGGGATATTTAGAGCCCGAATTATATCAAGTACCCTGCTAGAAATTTTTAGCTACGGATCTTAGGTTTTAGATGAAATTTCAAACAACTCTATTGAAGCCCTATAACTCTACTTATGACAAATAAAATATACAGAGGTCTGATGACAACTGAGCAGAATTCACCCACAAACATACTTTAAACATGAAAGTTGTATGTGGACCATCTAACACACATATAATCACAACATATCCATATACATATACAATGAGACACTGCAAGCAATCAAAATGAATGAAATAAAGATTGCATGCAATCCCTACCTCTAGGAAACTCGATCTTGTGCTCTCTAATCGATTCCGACCTTCTCCTTGCCTTTATCCATTCTCTTGGCTGTAGCTTGAACCAAAATCATGCAAAACACTTAAATTACTCTTCTTCTCACTTTAAATCAGAAACAGGAATATGTATATAGAAACAGAAGACCAATACTAACAAATTAAGTCACTTACCTTCTTAGGAGACCAATCTATTTCTTTACCCAAACTCTTCAACCCAATCCAAATGAATCACTCAAAACAGACCAAAGAAGAAGAAGGAACAAAGGAAATGGGATAAGAAGAGAACAATAGAAACCAAAAGAAAAGCAAAAAAAAAACAAGAGCCAAATAAAATTCAACGTGAAGAAGGAAGAGGGCAGATGGTCAATTTCTATCTCATATTTACTACTTTCACCAAAGTGAATTACTTCAATTAATTACATACATATCCTTTAAACCAAATTAATTCCCTTTAACTTTTACCCAAGTCAAATATTCTTTTATCCATTGTTGAATTATTCATTTTAGTTCATGTAAAACTTCACCATATCTTGCCACTTGCCACCCTCCTACAATGCCATGTGTCACAAATCCCCTCTCAAAGTGTCTTAGAACCCACTTGTGCAAGCATCTCGTGAAAGGGTTCTGTTGCGCTCGCGATGCTTGTCGCGCTCACGATAGAATGCTCGCACCCACACCAACCAGCTATAGTTGGGAAATCGTCGGAGTACTCTGTTGCGCCCGCGACACTTATCGCTCTTGCGACAGAACTCTCGCGCACAACACTTAATTTTCCGAATAAAAACTCCGCAATTCTTCTTGGGCCACTTTGGGGTCTTACACCACGGGGTTAGAGGATAATCCCAATGTTCTATTGGGATGAGGTCTCCAAGATCCATTTGGTTTGCCCAAAATGGATGCTTATGCGCCGCTCGCATAATCCTAGGCTCCACGGGGTTAGAGGATCATTTCGATGTTCTATTGGAGTGATGCCTCTAAGATTCCCCTGGCTTGCCCAAAATGGATGCGTGTGCGCTGTCTTAGGCTCACTGAGGCTAGACGAACCTTCCCAATGTACTATTGGGTGGCGACTCCAAGAAACCTCCTTGTTGCCCAACATAGATGCCCTTGTAATTCATTGCAAGTTTTAACGGACCTCCTCTCGATCGCCCTAAAGGAGGGCGGTTCGAGGCGTCCCGGGTTCGGCGCGCGTTACAATCACCCTCTTAGAGATCCCTTATCGACTGTGATATGCCAGATACATTTTCCTCTATTATCTCCAATCAGAACCTCCTTGTTAAAAAGACCTGCATACCTCTCGAGAGGGCTCTGTGCTAGCAGGGGGACTTTGAAAATCTGTGCTCACTGAGAGGCTTAAACGCTTACTGAGTGGCTTAAACACTCACTGAGAGTCTTTGATGCTCACTGAGAGACATTGATTTGGAGCCTCTAGAGAGGAAAATAGGTTTGAGGCTCCTCAGAGGAAAATTATATTTGAGCCTCCAAAGAGGAAATTGGATTTGAGCCTCCCCAGAGGAAAATTATATTTGCTCCTCCTCAGAGGAAATTTATATTTGAGCCTCCTCAGAGGAAATTTATAAAGGTCTTAAAGATAATGCTCTGAAGAGACTGATAATGCCTTAAAAAAGGTCTAAAGATAATGCTCCGAAGAGACTTGGAATGCCTAAAAAAAGGACTTAAAGATAATGCCTTCATGGGATTACATGATTTCGACTTACGTGTGCTTTATCTTGAATTCATCTTGCCGAAGTTGTCCTTTGGCTCGGCCTTTTCCCTATAAATTTATTAGCACAAAAGTATGTACAAAAGTTTGTGTGTGCGTAATGTGTGTGAAATGTACACATAAAGCTACATACACGAGACACGAGCAAAAGATTAATGCACAAGAGTTGTGTGTGCATATCTATACGCGTAAAGAATTGAATGCATGTAAGATGCATGTGATATGCAAAAATGGATAGACCACATCCCAGGTGGTTAAGGGATTCGTTGAGGGTACTGCTCGGCTGCTCACATTATTTGATGCCCCCAAGGATCTAAAAAAGCATTGTCTTGGTGTTACGGACTCTGACCCATAATCTTTTCAAAGAGAACTGACCCGTGCGCATCTTTGCCCCCCGATCAATGAGCATTTTGCCCCCAGGACTCTGAATCAAGTTTTTCCTAAAGGAAAGTCATTCGGAGTAATGCCGCCTTATCGCTCTAGGTGTTAATAGTCATTGTTTTAAATGTAGTGCATCCCTTGTGGATTTTCACACTAGCTTTTCTTAGCAAGAAATGCATCCCTTTAGGGATTTTGACATAACCCTATGCCTAATTGTTTTTTTTTTGCCTGGAATGGACCCAACCCACTCCAGCTATTTTATTCATTAAATTTTTTTTTTAAGGACAGACTGCCTGTTTCCAGGTTTTCACCCTGCCCTTTGGCCTAACTTTTACTTAGAGAGCCAGACACGGTTTTCATCTCTAACGGCCTCTTTTTTTATTTTTTGTTTTTTTTAAGAGTAGGAGGAAGATTTGTCACAAAAAAGTTGTTATTACTGCCTTGAGAATTGCTCTAGCATATGTCCTTATGCCTGCAACAGGTTTCTCTTAACCATTTAATTGCATGTTTACGCCTAGCTTATGCATGCATTTCTATCTTTATACACCATATAGCAATAAGAATGACCATGACTAGACATGTGATACAAAAACACTAGTTTTTTTCAATCTTAATGAGTAACACCTTAGATGCATCCTACTCCTGTTATCAATCAGCCCTCTCGGGTTTTCTTGATTGAACATTTTCTCTCAAGACTCTAATTTTTGCCCAGGGTGCCTTTTTTCGGTTTTAACCCTGACGAGACGCCCATTTTTAGCAAGGCTGCCTCTTTTCGATTTTCGACCCGCGGGCCTTTTATTCTCTTCTTTTGATTTTTTTAGTCCTTATCCCTGGACCCTCTTGAGTCTGTTAATGTTGACTGGTCTTTGAAGTTATCTTCATTATTGTTCGTTGCTACTTTCTTGGATAACAATCTTTGAAGAACAAAAGGACCTTCTCACATCGGCTTAAATTCACCTCATTCGTCTGGATGATTTGGCCTCATTTGCTTGAAGACTGAATCTCCCTCTTTCATTGAATGCTTTCTGACTTCCTTCCCTAATGATCGAGAAGAGTATTTTCTGATGGATCTGACTGTGGCAGTAATCTCATGACCTGTCCTTGTCTGACTTGCTTGACTGCTACTGCTGTTGCTGCGCCCTGTCGAATTTTGAAATCTAGGCTTCCATGACCGTCCTTAAAGATTTGAGCTTTACATCGATCAGCCATACTGCTTTTGCCCCCTTTTGTCGAGGAATAATAGGTGACTCTTGTAGAGGTTCTAGTGGTGGCTCTCTAGCCTCGAAGGGCAAAAGGGTCATTTATCTGCACAATCCTTGTCTCTTGTTCTTTTTTGCCAGCATTAAGTCGTTCATATAGCCTGTACAAATTCTGGCATGAATTTCTTCCATGAACCTCTTAGCTCCTTTTTCGTCCACGCATCTCAACTGAATGTCATCAACTTGTCGTTTGTATAGTACACCCCTTAGATGATTTGTTAATTTATCTTTTGGTCCTTTTTTAGTACCAAGACGAATAGCAAGGTACGGACGTGTGTAGATGAAAGGGATTTGAACAAAGCTCGCCCCCAGGATGGCTTTCCTTCTCTCTCTTTTTTTTTCGTATTTTATTTTTCTCTTTTTTTCTTTTTTTTTTTTCTTTTGTTCTTTTTCCTGTTCCTTTCCTTTTGTTCTTTTTTTTATTTGTTTCTCTCTTTTTTTTTGGATAAGCTTTGTTCAAATCCTAATAGCTGGTACTTTTTCGCTTTTCTTGACTATTAGGATGACGCTAACCAAGCCGGGTGTTGTATAAAGAATTCGGCTTCATCTTAGCTTGTGGATTCCTCCTTTCGACCTTTTCTGCCACTTTCGGCCTGGGTCTTCTAAGCTTCTGCTTGACTGGTCCATGATCGGGGTATGTTGGAATGGTGTCCTTGATGACTTCATGATCATCTCCCGGCACGTCTTCATAGGTCCAGGCAAAGACTTTTTTAGACTTCTTTTTTTTTTTTTTTTTTTCTATTCTCTCAAATTTTATCTCGCTTCAGGAGTCAAATTGGATACAACCAAGATTATTATTTATTGAAATTGAATAAAACAGTGTTTAACGCAATGTCTTAATCATGATTATCATTTATGCTCGATGCGATAAGATATGATGATACATTTATAAGAAAATCCCATATTATTAAAATAGAAAAGAGAAACAAGTGCATAGTTCAGGAATACACTTTAAAAAAAAAAGAAAGGCATTGTAACAACTCTAATTCTTTCTTTCTTCCTCCAGGCCTGGCACCAATTCTAGAATGCGATCCCTTAGAGGACGATAATAGTCTGTTCTATGCCCTGTGTACTGGTGATACGCACAATACCAGTCTGTTCTGTGCCTAGGCTTTCCTTGACTTGCGGCAGGCCCAGCTGGCAAGGGTTGTAACTTCCCTTCCTTGATGAGACGGGTGAAGTCAAAGATAATGGCTTGCCCGAGATAGTGAGGTATTTGGGAGTTGTTCCAGTGGTTGAGACTTCTGCTACCCCAGTATTGCCCCCATTACCACTGTTGCTTCCCTTATTCTTACCCAAGGCTAGGTTTGCAGATTTAGCCATTTTATTCAGATGCTCAG
Organism: Excoecaria cochinchinensis; assembly: GCA_947683425.1. Lineage (NCBI taxonomy): Eukaryota > Viridiplantae > Streptophyta > Magnoliopsida > Malpighiales > Euphorbiaceae > Excoecaria > Excoecaria cochinchinensis. The sequence continues at coordinate 11,268,625 of CANTUQ010000009.1, forward strand.
CCTCAGCTTCAATGGCTATGTCTTTCAGGGACTCCCAGTCCTTCAGCCCCTTCATCTTTAACCCATCATTCAAATATGGGCTGGCTTTCCTAATAAACAGCCTGATCTGGTCTGGAGTACCCGGCTTCTTCTTCATCTCCATTACTCGATTCCTCCATCGGGTTAGGTACTCATGAAATAACTCTTCTGGCTTTTGTTGCAGTAGCTCTAGATCTTTCAGAGTGACCTCCATCCTTGTACTACAATCGTATTGCTGGAGGAACTCCTCCGTCAGTAGGTCCCAGTCTTCCTTTATTCCTCGTTCTAGCCCATGATACCAGTCCACCACAGGATCTAACAAACTCAAATAGAAGTATTCAATCTTCTGCCTCATTGGCAGCGTCGTCCCCTTCATCACCAGGGAGTATTGCTTAATATGCGCGGTGGGGTCCAATGTGCCATCAAACTTCAGGACATCAGGCATTTTGAAATTAAGAGGGATTAGATCCTCCCCATCCAGCTCCTTATCCTCGGGGTTCATCCCGCGACCCCTTGTCAACATCTTCGCCATTGCCTCGAACTTTTCTTCCATCTTTTTCCAGATGGCCTCTTTTGTCTGTAGTGCTTTCCCTCTCTCTGACACTGGCTCTTCATATTCATCCTCTTCTAGGTCATCTTCTAACCTCTGGGCTGGCCTTATCCTCTAGACCCCTGATGTTGTTGCTCTCAAGTTTATTGGTGGTGGGTGAATTTCCTCTTGCCTGTCTTCTCTGCCCTCCTCCCATTCATTTTGTCTCATGGGAGGAGGAGGTGGGTTCTGCGGCACAGCTGGCTAACCCAATGTAGCCATCATGGCCATCATCCGATTCTCAAATTTTTCAAACCTTCGGCCAACTTCTTCTTCTATCATAACCCTGGTAGGATCTGTCCCTCTTGGTGAGTTGGCCATTTCTGAATCTATTGAGAACTGGGATGATGTAGTGTGACTGCTTTCTGAAACTGAGTCGGAGAACTCTACCCTTTCTGCCAGCTCAAAGAATGGATTCCTACGCAGTCGCCCTTGGGGACCTCTTGACCACCTGGGCCGATCTATGATGGCTGCAAAACAAACCCGTTAGGATGATGCATGAATGATGTATAAGATGCATGATCGTGCTTATGCAACATCAACAAATCACATGCAAACACATAGGTCCTTCCAATCTTGTTACTTCCACACACGTGGTCATAGTCTCTTTCCTAGGTGGGATTGGCCCATGGGTTAACAGGGGACCCGATGGGCGCGTATGGTGCACAGTGGGAAACCGGCAGCATAACCTCCCCTAACTAATGCACAAGCACATGGGTTATGATCATTACATATTTAGGCAGTCCGAATAAATTAACATGGGCCTATCGGGGCATGAAAGCCTTTGATTAGGTGATTAATCAAAATATCCGGGTCCGCCCCAATACATAACGATCCATACAGCAAGCATAGTATTAAGGTTCATACAACCTAGGGGGATTGTCTATTTTCATTACATGAGCTTTGGCCAAGGTAATGTTACTTTAGGGCTACCCAAGCATGGTTCCTGCCAATAGGTTAGCTCATCACGAGCATAATGACCAGTCGGGTCTCCGTTTAATATACCATAAAGGTACGAGGCTTGGGCTGGTGATTATTCTTAACACTTCCCTACATTGAGTGAACGTAGAGTCGTGCTCTAGGAATGCACCGGGGTTGATAGAGGGACCAAACTAGCATAGATCTAAGGCTCTAATGAGATGCAATACAGTTTTAAAAAATGATGAAATTTTTAAATTAAAACTCAATTGTAAATTTTAACCAAGGTACTTTTGAAGCGAAGTCTCGAGTATTGTCCCCAGTGGAGTTGCCACTATGACGCGCGTCGAACTTTGGGACGCCCCAAATCGCTCGGTTTTAGGGCTTTCGAGTGGAGGTTCAAGAAAACTTATAAGAAATTACAAGTGTATCCATTTTGGGCAAGAAGGAGGTTTCTTTGAGTCGCCACCGAATAGAACATTGGGAAAGGTCATCTAGCCTCAGTGAGTCTAAGACAGCGCTGCTATGTCCATTATAGGCAAGCCGGAGGTATCTTGGAGGCTTCCACCCTAATGATAGGATGGTCCTCTAGCCTCACGCTTGGGCAAACCAGAGGTGTCTTAGAGGCATCCACCCTAATAGAACATTAGGATGGCCCTCTCGCCTCGTGGCGCCTAGGACTGTGCAATTTTGAGCCTTTTATGGGACACAAGAGGTGTCTTGGAGGCCCCATCCCAATAGAATATTGAGAAGGCCCTCTCGCCTCGTTGAGCCCAAAGACCAGAGAAGGTTCGAGACTTCCTATTTATTCATACCTTTGCTAGGTTTATAGTTGAGTTTTGAATTTATCGTTTCATGCCATTTCTCATTCAATTTAATGCGGTTAAATTAAAGCACAGATTGTCCATTCAGCGAAAGCGATAAATAAATAAAGCATAATTAAAGTAAAGTGTATGAAAATAAATTACAATAAAACTAAGGGAGGGATTACAACCCCCATTTTAAATAAAATACAAATCATGCATAAAACGGGCTATTTGTTAAAGATGAGGACATTGGTCCTCGCATGCATATATATTATAAAATAATTTTGATGTGATAATTTTTATTTTGGATGAAAAAAATTGGGACATTGGTCCCATTTTTATTAGGAAAGATTCCAAGTTAGTTAGTAAAAATGTTTTTGTGAATTTCTTTTTAGCTTGGCTAAAATAAACAATTTTGTAAGAAAATTACATGGTAGAATAAATGAAAAAGCCAAATAAATGAAATATTACAAATAAAGCAAATAAATATTTAACCCAAATGAGCCTTTTGGATCTCCTCGTGTGCTCGCAAAAAATGCCCAAGTAAAGAAAATGAGTTTTTAGAACAAAGATAAACACAAATGAAATAATGATAGTAATTAAATCAATAAGATCAATTAAATGCATAAAATAATAAATAACAAATTAAAACGAATAAAATGAGACGACATCAAAAGAATGATAAATGAATTAAATGTTAATAAACCAAAATAAATGAGAAAAATGCATTATGAATGACAAACAAATTAAAGGATGTGATGGAAATAAAATAAAACATGTTAATGAATTAATACATAAAAATATGAACATGATAACAATAATAATCACGAATAATGAAAATAAACAAATAAATGAATAAACAATAAATATATAACAATAACCATGAAAAAGAATGATAAAAAAAATGAATAAAAGAATGATGAAAATAATTAAATGAGTGACATGATTAATTAATGTTATCCCAATTAACATAAAACATTTACATGGCTAAAAGATCAATCAAAATGAATTAATTAATCACATGTTATAAATAATGAGGAATCAATATTTACATGAACAAAAATGGTATATAAACATATTAATTGAGACAAATATAAAAAATAATAGAACAAATAAATAAATAAAAATAATAAGAATATACATGTTAATCAATTAAATATAAACAAAATAATAAAAAATAAAAAGATTTAAGCCCAGAATGTTTACCCTCAGAGTTTCGGATTCGATGAAGATAAAAATGATGATTGATTTCCTTGTTCTTGATTTACAAGATTAGAATTGAATAATAAAAATGTTGGAATTTTATTCCAAGGAAAAATATACTAGAAAAAAATGATGGAAGAAAATCAACAATTCTTTAAGAACAAAAAATTAATTTCTTTGCCTAAACAATGATTTTTATTAATAAAAATATTCTCATGAACAAACAATTATTTTGTTTGTTCCAAGAAAAAAAATCATTTATGTCACACCCCGTTTGCCCCCTAGTAGTGTGAGCCTGTCTGTGTGAGCATGCATTTACATGTGTTCGGCATATCATAAGGGTATTTTGGTAAAAATGCATGTTTTTAGGATTTTATTAGCATGTGGTTATATGTATGACATTAGTGTGTGTGAATTAATTGGGAAATGCTAGTGTGCATTTGAGCATATCATATTAGGGTGTTTTAAGTTGGGAATGCATAGTGTGTGTGTTCATACCATTGTAGGGTGTGTATTAGTTGAGAGTGCATTGGGTGTGTGTAGTGCATGCTTGTTGGGTGTGAATGGTTAGTTTCACCAATAGGAAATTGACACATGTTTAGGGCAAAGAAAAGAAAAAGAAAAAGGAAAGAAAGAAGGGGAAGGGCAGATTTACGTTTCCTTCTTCCCCTCATTTTCTTCTTCTTCTTCTTCTTCATTTTCTTCACTCTAAGAACTCTAGTGTGCCTTCAAGTCTTTATTGGTGAAATTAATCATCTCTTTGCATCATTTTTGGTAAGTAAATGTATTCTTTTCATTTTGTTTTCATCTTCTTCTTCTTTGGGTTTAGATTTAACTTAGGGTTTGCATTGGGTGTTCTTTGATGTGTTGTGCTTAGCTGAGGCTCCTCACGATCCTAAGGGCAAGGATATTGCTAGGACTAGTGGAGCTAAGTGATTTGAAGATAAGGATTTCAGGTTTGGGACTTGTTTTAGAAATCTTGTTTGAGAATTTAAGTTACTGCAATTTAGGGTTTATGTTCTTGAGAAACTTGAATGTGTTTATGCTTGATTTTGGTTGTTTTGATTTCTGAATTGAGTTGTATTTATGTTGTTTTTACTGTATGGGACATCTTCTGGAAGGTATGATGAGATTTGTATGGTTTTGATTCAATTTTGGAATTGATTTTTGAGTTTTAGGAATTCTGGAAATGGAAAATCGTGATCCTATCGAATCTCTTTGTGTCTGTAGCGTGACTAGCCAAAAACAGAGGCCAGTCACGACTCGTGACCAGCCAAAGAGGCCAGTCACAACTCGTGACCAGCCAAGACGAGGCACGAGTAGTGACTGCCAGTCACGACTCGTGACCGGCCAGAGAAGGCAGTCATGGGTGGTGACTGCCAGTCACGACCCGTGACCAGCCAAAGGAAGAGGCCAGTCACGAGTCGTGACTCCCAGTCACGACTCGTGACCAGCCAGGTGGAGGAGGCCAGTCACGACTCATGACCGGCCAACCTTGTTGGTCACCCCGTTCGGCCTATTTTATGAAATTTCGCGGTTTTCACACAAAAATGAATTTCGTACTTCTTCTGAATGGACTTATACTACTGTGTGATTCATGTCATGCTTTTATATGAGTAATACCATGATTTTTCAGATGAATTGCATGCTATACATTGAAACATGAATTGAATGACACATAACCTGCTAGAGTCAAGTAAGTGGATAGTTAGGCAAGCCTAATAGAGTTTTTTAGCTACAGCCCTCAGTTCAGTTCGGACCCCGATCAGGTCCCCCGTTTGGTTCCTCATGAACCCCTCAGTATTTGGATCTTGTTTAAGATCCCCTCAGTAAAATATTGTGTTTCTGATAAAAATAAAATGATTTTTGATTTGTACCTGTGAGGTACCCTCAGTAATCGATTCATACCCGTAAGGTACCCTCAGTTCACTCGTTATCCACTACCTCGAGTCAGCAGGTGTTCGATTTGTTTGCTCAGTTCTGATTTGACAAAATAAATGTGATATCTGAATAAGTATAATGATGAGATGTATGTTTGATTATTTTTGAAATGGATATGAATTTGAGATGCGGAATGTATGGCATTATATTGTGAGCATGCTTATGGATTATGTTATAACTATTGCATTTGCCATTGTGAATGTGTTATGCCTTGACGACCATTGTGAATGGCCGTCCATATTTTTATGTGTGTTTCCCCACTAAGCGTTTATCGCTTAGCACGGTGTTTTTACCCGTGCAGGTGCGGAAAGAGTTTTGCTCTGAGAGAGTCGCCGCCGTCAAGCCAACACAGAAGGTTTTAGTGTAGGGCTTAACTTTTGTAATATTTGATGATTCTTTTTGTATAGAACTCTCTTGTATCAGTTTTCTTATAGCTTCCGCTTTTGTACTTATATTTTGGTTATGTAATATCTTTTGTTTCAGCTAGTTGATCAGAACATTATTGTAATGGTTTTGTTATATTAATGCATGATCAGCTATTGCTTTCTTTTTCCTTAAAGTTTTAATTATCCCGTATTTCGGCATGTATGTTATGAATGAATGTATGATTTGCTTTGTATCTGTTTGGTGGCACCTTGACTCATACGACATCTCACTCCTTATCGGATAGGATCGCCTACGTATGGGAAGGGGGTGTTACAATTTATGAGAAAAAAACTTATTTTTTAAAAAATCAAACGAAAAACTAGATTTCAAGAACAAACAATCATTTTATTTGTCTCAAAACCAAATTTTCATTAAAAAGGGATTCACAATAAAAAAAAACCTTGAAAAAAGTTTAATTAAAATCAAATAACAAGTTAAAAAATGAATTTTGAGAACAAATATTTATTTTATTTGTCTCAAAATTAAATTCCATCAATAAAACTCCTTTTAAAAATATATTTAGAAGAAATTCTATTGGAAAAAGAAGAAGAATTGATGAACTTTTCTTTTTTCTTTTTGTTGGGGAAAACTAAAAATCTAGCGAGAATTTGTTGAAAAAGAAGTAGAGAAAAAACTAAAGAATAAACCCTAAAAAATTCCCCCCTCCTTTCTCTTTCCATCATTTTCTTTTTATATGAAGAAAAAAAAACAATTAATTAAGAAAAAAAACTCAATTAAATCAGATATTATTTAATTTGAATTTTAAAAATGGTAAAAATCCTAAAAAATGGGATAAAATAACAAATTTTGGTGAAAAAATGGGAAAAAACTGATTCTGGGGGCAAAAATGGCGTTTTGCAGCGAAAATGGGCGACCGACTCCCGTCGCTGGCGAGCGACGGGCTGCCATTGTGCGGCAGGAGAGATGGGCGAGCATCGCTCGCCTGCGCTGGGCGTTGCCGCAAGGTGCCGACGCTCGAATTTTTTTTTTTAAATTAACTAAAAATACTACAATTTCTAAACCCCATTTTTCACCCAAAAATCCATTTTTTATCCCATTTTTGGGGCTTTTTAAAGGTTTTTTTTCTTTTTTTTTTTAAATTCAAAATAAATAAGATCTAATTTAATTGGATTTTTTCCTCTTAATTAATAATTTTTCCTATTTTCTTCATAGAAAAAGAAAAGGATGGAAAGAGAATGGGGGGGTTGATTTCACCCATTTTCACTCAACTTATCACTTATCGCGCAAAAGTAACCGACTTTTTTTTTCTTACTTAAATGTAACTGAACTTTTAACATTATTGCGCAAAAGTCATGTTGACCGGAATCCGGCGACGACTCTTGCCGGAGTGATAAGTTCAACAAATGTTACATTTAAATTAATTTCACTCACGGTCACTAGACTTATCATTTGTCTCGCAAAAGTAATTAACTTTTTTTTTTCAACTTAAATGTTACTGAACTTTTAAAATTTTTACAAAAAAGTCATCAATCCGGCAAGGGTTGTCGCCGGATTCCGGTCAACATGAATTTTGTGCAATAATGTTAAAAGTTCAGTGACATTTAAGTAAAAAAAAAAAAATCGGTTACTTTTGCGCGATAAGTGATAAGTTGAGTGACCATGAGTGAAATTGACCCGAGAATGGGGGGGGTTTCTTCTTCTTCCTCTCAAAATTCTCTCTAACTTTGATTGAATTTTTTTCCAACAAAAAAAATAAAAATAGTTCAATTCTTCTTTCTTTTTTCCAATAGAATTTCTTCCAAATATATTTTTAGAAGGAATTTTATTTATGTAATTTAATTTTGAGACAAACATAACAATTGTTCGCTCTCAAAATTCATTTTTTAACTTATTATTTGTTTTCAATTAAACTTTTTTCAATTTGTTTTTATTTTGAATCCCTTTTTTGATGAAAAATTGGTTTTGAGACAAACAAAATAAATGTTTGTTCTTAAAATCTAAATTTTCATTTGATTTTCTAAAAAACAAGTTTTTTTTCTCATAAATGATTTTTTCTTTGGAACAAAAAAAATTGTTTATTCATGAGAACATTTTTATCAATAAAAATCAGTTTTTAGGCAAAAGAAATTAATTCTTTGTTCTTAAAGAATTGTTGATTTTCTTCCATCATTTTTTTCTAGTATATTTTTCCTTGGAATAAAATTCCAACATTTTTATTATTCAATTCTAATCTTGCAAATCAAGAACAAAGAAATCAATCATTATTTTTACTTTCATCGAATCCGAAACTCTGAGGGTAAACATTATGGGCTTAAATCATTTTTTTTTTCATTTTGTTTATATTTAATTTATTAACATGTATATTATTATTATTTTTATTATTTTCATTTATTTATTTATTTGTTCTATTGCTTTTATATTTGTCACATTTAATATGTTAATATATTATTTTTGTTCATGTAAATATTGATTTCTTATCATTTCTAACATGTAAATATTGATTTCTTATTATTGCTAGCATGTAAATAATTTATTTTTGCTTTGATTTCTCATTATTTTTAATATGTAATTAATTAATTTATTTTGGTTGATCTTTTTGCCATCTAAATGTTTTATGTTAATCAGGATAACATTAATTAATCATGTCATTTATTTAATTATTTTCATCATTCTTTTATTCATTACTTTTTATCATTCTTTTTCATTGTTATTATTATATATTGGTTGCTTATTATTTTATTTGTTTATTGTCATTGTTCATTATTATTATTATAATGTTCATATTTTTATGTATTAATTCATTAACATGTTTTATTTATTTTAATCAAATCATTTAATTCTTTTATAATTTAATGCACATTTTTACTTGTTTTGATTTGTTAACATGTTAATTTATTTATAATCCTTCATATCATCTTATTTTATCTTAATTTGTTATTCATTATTTTATATATTTAATTGATTTTATTGATTTAATTACTAACATTATTTCATTTGTGTTTTATTTTTTATGTCAAAACTTATTTTCTTTACTTGGCCATTTTTGCGAGCACCCGAGGTGATCCAGAAGGCTCGTTTGGGTTAAATATTTAATTGCTTTATTTGTAATATTTCATTTATTTGGCTTTTTTGTTTATTTTTCCATGTAATTTTCTTATAAAATTGTTTATTTTAGGCACGCTAAAAAGAAAATCACAAAAATATTTTCATTAATTAACTTGGAATCTTTCCTAATAAAAATGGGACCAATGTCCCAATTTTCTCCATCCAAAATAAAAATTATCATATCAAAATTGTTTTATAATAAATATGCATGCAAGGACCAATGTCGTCATCTTTAACAAATAGCCCATTTTTTGTATGATTTATATTTTATTTACTATAGGGGTTGTATTACGCCGCTAGTTTTATTGTAATTTATTTTCACGCACTTTAATTTAATTATGCTTTAGTTATTTATCGCTTTCCCTGAATGGATAATCAGCGCTTTAATTTAACTACAATAAATTGAATGAGAAATGGGATGGAACGATAAATTCAAAACTCAACTATAAACCTTACCAAGGTATGAATAAATGGGAAGTCCCGAACCTTCTCTGGTCTTTGGGCTCAACGAGGAGAAGGCTATCTCAATGTTCTATTAGGATGGAGCCTCCAAGACACCTCTTGTGTCCTATAAAAGGCTCAAAATTGCACAGTCCTAGGCACCACGAGGCGAGAGGGCCATCCTAATGTTCTATTAGGGTGGATGGCTCCAAGACGCCTCTAGTTTGCCCAAGTGTGAGGCTAGAGGACCATCTTATCATTAGGGTGGAAGCCTCCAAGATGCCTCTGGCTTGCCTATAATGGACATAGCAGCACTGTCTTAGGCTCACTGAGACTAGACGACCTTTCCCAATGTTCTATTGGGTGGCGACTCCAAGAAACCTCCTTGTTGCCCAAAATGGACGCACTTGTAATTTCTTACAAGTTTTAACGAACCTCATCCCGAAAACCCTGAAAGCGGGCAGCTCGGGGCACTACGGGGTTCAGCGCATCTCATAGTGGTGACTCCGCTGGGGACAATACTTGAGACTTCATTTCGAAAGTACCTTGGTTAAAATTTACAATTGAGTTTTAATTTAAAAATTTCATCCATTTTCGAAACTGCATTGCATCTCATTAGAGCCTTAGATCTATGCTAGTTTTGTCCCTCTTTTAACCCCGGTGCGTTCCCGAAGCACAACCTTACGTTCACTCAATGTAGGGAAGTGTTAAGGATAATCACCAACCCAAGCCTCTTACCATCATGGTATATTAAATGGAGACCCGACCGGTCGTTATGCTCGTGATGAGCTAGACCTATTGGCAGTGACCATGCTTGGGTAGCCCTAAATTAACATTACCTTGGCCAAAGCTCATGTAATGAATATAGACACTCTCCCTAGGTGGTATGAACCTTAATACTATGCTTGCTACATGGATCATTATGTATTGGGCGGACCCAGATATTTTGAATGATCACTTAATCAAAAACTTTTATGCCCCGATAGGCCCATTTCAATTTATTCGGACTGCCTAAATACATAATGATCATAACCCATGCACCTGTGAATTAGTTAGGAGAGGTTATGCTGCCAGTTTCCCACCGTGCACCATACGCGCCCATCAGGTCCCCTGATGACCCATGGGCCAATCCCACCTAGGAAAGAGACTATGACCTCGTGTGTGGGAGTAACAAGGCTGGAAGGACCTATGTGCTTGCATGTGATTTGTGGATGACACATTGCATATTTATGTCATTCATGCACAAATAAAATTTTTTATTTCCTCCATATGTATACATCCTATTTTTTTCATATAATTATTACATGTACACATCATCCTGTGTATAGTTTTTCAAATGTTTTCACATGTATCATTGTAACCTCTTTTGGCCATTGCATACTATTTGTTGCATTACATATTATTCATGCATCATTCTAACTCTTTAACCTTTCAGCCATCAAAGACCACTTTCCTAGTTGGTTAGGGTTTCGACAGCCACATTATCGGAGGGTTTTGATTGAGCAACCAGAATTAAAGTCAAAGAGAAATTAACAGGCATTCAAAAAATCTTCAGAAATTGCTAATTCATCGAGAGAGGCATGTACAACACGAGCCATGATTACCGAAGAAGAGGGCAGACGGCTTGAAGAATTTGAGAACAGAATGATGGCCATGATGGCGACAATGGCCCAGCCTATTGCACAGAACCCGACTGCTCCTCCTATGAGACAAAATGAATAAGAGGAGTCTAAAGAAGACCCACTTAAGGAGATTCGCCCACCACTAGTGAACTTAAGGGCTACCATACCGGAAGCCTAGAGAAGAGAGATAACCCATGGAGTAGAGGATGACTTGGGAGAGGATGAATATGAAAAACCCATGTCGGTTAAAGGGAAAATACCCCAAACAGAAGAAGCCATTTGGAGAAAAATGGAAGAGAAGTTCGAGGCGATGTCTCGGATGTTAATGATGGGAAAAGGGATGAACCCTGAGGATAAGGAGCTGGATGGGGAGGATCTGATCCCTCTGAATTTCAAAATTCCTGATGTCCCGAAGTTTGATGGTACATCGAACCCCACCGCGCATATTAAGCAATACTCCCTGGTGATGAAAGGGACGACGCTAACAAAGAGGCAGAAGATTAAATACTTCTGTTTGAGTTTGATAGGTCCTGCGGCGGATTGGTATTATGGGTTAAAACGAAGAATAAAGGAAGACTGGGACCAACTGATGGAGGAGTTCCTCCAGCAATACGACAGTAGTACAAGGATGGAGGTCACTCTAAAAGATCTAGAGCTACTGCAACAAAAGCTAGACGAGTCATTTCATGAGTACCTAACCCGATGGAGGAACCGAGTAATGGAGACGAAGAAGAATTCGGGTACTCCAGACTAGATTAGGCTATTTATTAGGAATGCCAGCCAATATTTGAAGGATGGGTTAAAGATGAAGGGGCTGAAGGACTGGGAGTCCCTGAAAGACATAGCCATCGAAGCTGAGGCTGAGCATCTGGATAAAATGGCTAAATCTGCAAACCTGGCCTTGGGTAAGAACAAGGGAAGCAGCAATAGTAATGGGGGTAATACTGGGGTAGCAGAAGTCTCAACCACCGGAACGACTCCCAAACACCTCACTATCTCGGGCAAGCCATTATCTTGGCAGTTCACCCATCTCATCAAGGAAGGGAAGTTACAACCCTTGCCAGCTAGGCCTGCCCTAAGTCAAGGAAAGCCTAGGCACAGAACAGACTTTTATTGTGCGTTTCACCAGCACACGGGGCATAGAACAGACTATTGTCATCCTCTAAGGGATCGCATTCGAGAATTGGTGCCTGGCCTGGAGGAAGAAAGAAAGAATTAGAGTTGTTACAATGCCTTTCTTTTTTTAAAAGTGTATTCCTGAACTATGCACTTATTTCTCTTTTCTATTTTAATAATATGGGCTTTTCTTATATGTGCATTATCATATCTTATCGCATGATAATCATGATTAAGGCATTGGGTTAAACACTATTTCATTCAGTTTCAATAAATAGTAATCTTGGTTGCATCAAATTTAACTCTTGAAGAGAGATAAAATTTGAGAGAATAAAAAAAAAGGAAAAAAAAAGAAGTCTGAAGAAGTCTTTGCCGGGACCTATGAAGACGTGCCGGAAGATGATCGTGAAGTCGTCAAGCACACCATTGTTACATATCCCAATCATGGACTAGTCAAGCAGAAGTTCAGAAGACCCAGGCCGGAAGGGGCAGAAAAGGTCAAAGGGAGGAATCCACAAGTTGAAATGAAACCGAATTCTTTATACAACACCCGGTTTGGTTAGCGTCATCTTAATAGTTAAGTAGAGCGAAAAAGTATGAGCTATCAGGATTTGAACAAAGAGAGAAAAAAAAAGACCAAAAGAAAAAGAACAAAAGGAAAGGAATAGGAAAAAGAATAAAAGAAAAAAAAAAGAGAAAAACAAAATACAAAAAAAAAAGAGAGAGAAGGAAAGCCATCCTAGGGGCAAGCTTTGTTCAAATCTCGTTGATCTACACAAGCCCGTACCTTGCCATTCTTCTTGGCTACCAAAAAAGGACCAAAAGACTAATTAACAAATTGTCTAAGGGGTGTACTATACAAACGACAAGTCGATGACATTCAGTTGAGATGCGTGGACGAGAAATGAGCTAAGAGGGTCATGGAAGAAATTCATGCCAGAATTTGTGCAGGCTATATGAAGGGTTTAATGCTGGCAGAAAAGATCAAGAGACAAGGATTGGGTAGAGAAATTACACTTTTGCACTTCGAGGCTAGAGAGCCACCACTAGAACCTCTACAAGAGTCAACTATTATTCCTCGACACATGGGGCAGAAGCAGTATGGCTGATCGATGTAAAGTTCAAATCTTTAAGGACGGTCATAGAAGCCCAGATTTTGAAATCCGACAAGGCGCAGCAACTGTAGCAGCAGTTAAGCAAGTCAGACAAGGACAGGTCATGAGATTACTGCCACAGTTATATCCATCAGAAAATACTCTGCTCGATCATTCGGGAAGGAAGTCAGAAAGCATCCGATGAAAGAGTGAGATTTAGTCTTCAAGCAAATAAGGCCAAATATTCCAGACAAATGAGGTAAATTTAAGCCGATGTGAGAAGGTCCTTTTGTTCTTCAGAGATTGTTATCTAAGAGAGTAGCAACGGACAACAATGAAGATAACTTCAAAGAACCGGTCAACATTGACAGACTCAAGAGGGTCAAGGGATAAGGACTAAAAAAATCAAAAGAAGAGAATAAAAGCCCTGCGGGTCGAAAACCGAAAAAAGGCATCCTTGCTAAAAATGGGCGTCTTGTCAGGGTGAAAACTGAAAAAAGGCACCTTGGGCAAAACTTAGAGGCTTGAGAGAAAATGTTCAATCAAGAAAACCCGAGAGGGCTGATTGATAACAGGAGTAGGATGCACCTAAGGTGTTGCTCATTGAGATTGAATAAAACTAGTGTTTTTGTATCACATGTCTAGTCATGGTCATTCTTATTGTTATATGGTGCATAGAGATAGAAATGCATGCATAAGCTAGGCGTCAACATGCAATTAAACGGTTAAGAGAAACCTATTGCAGGCATAAGGACATATGCTGGAGCAATTCTCAAGGCAATAATAACAATTTTTTTTGTGACAAATCTTCCTCCTACTCCTTAAAAAAAAAAACCAAAAACAAGGATCATTTTAAGAGACGTCAAAGACATTGAAACCTATCCGACTGCAGGCAAGCAACAATACCTCCAATCTAATTTTCCTCTAAGAAGGCTCAAATCTATTATCCTCTCTGGATGCTCAACATCAAATTCTAACACCCTCTTGAGAAGTACGCAGGTCTTTTCAACAAGGAGGCTACGTTAGAGATGATAGAGGAATCAATATTTGAGGAAAAACCAACCGTCCTTCAGGGGGCACCCATCTGACATCGGCCCCAAAAGGTACGTGCTGCCACAGGTAAGTACCTCTTTTATATACCCTGCATATTTGCTTTGTCCTTTATTGTAGAAAAAAGGTTCATGATAAGTGCTAGTAAAGACAATGACGAGTGAGTCACCATGACGACCTAAGGATGGTCGACAATCGGATACTATACTAGCCGGATGGGGGTTAGCAGATTAGACATTGTACTAGTCAGATGGGGGTTAGTAGATCAGACACTGTACTAGCCGGATGGAGGTTAGCAGATTAGTCACTGCACTAGCCGGATGGGGGAAGCAGATCAGACACTGTATGAACCAGATGGGGGTTAGCAGATCAGACACTGTACTAGCCGGATGGAGGTTAGCAAATAAGACACTGCACTAGCCAAATGGGGGTTAGCAGATAAGAATATTATACTAGCCGGATGGGGGTTAGCAGATCAGACATTGTACTAGCTGGATGGGGGTTAGCAGAGAAGAATATTGTACTAGCCTGATGGGGCTTAGCAGATCAGACACTATACCAGCTGGATAGGGATTAGCAGATCAGATATTGTACTAGCCGGATGGGGGTTAGCAGATTAGACACTGTACTAGCCGGATGGGGATTAGCAGATCAGATATTGTACTAGCCGGATGGGGGTTAGCAGATCAGACACTGTACTAGCCGGATGGTGGTTAGCAGATCAGAGATTGTACTGGTCGGATGGTGGATAGCAGATCAAATATCGTATTAGCCGGATGGTGGTTAGTAGATCAGAGATTGTACTGGCCGGATGATGGTAAGCAGAGCGCATGCGGTAGAACAGATCGCAATGAGATTGCAGTTAGAAAATACTGCATCTCACAACGGGATTGTAGTTAGAGAACACTACATCTCACAGACTCGGTGTAGGCCGAGATGAGTCTAACGGGACACCAGCCATAGAGCAGATCACAACGGGAATGTGGTTAGAGAACACTACATCTCACAGACTCCGTGCAGGCCGAGATGAGGCTAGCGGGACACCAGCGATAGAACAGATCGCAATGGGATTGTGGTTAGATAACACTGCGTCTCACAAACACCGTGCAAGCCGTGCTGGAATATGGCATGAAATGAATATGATAATTACGCAGCGGAAAAACATGAAAAAGAATCATACATGCCAAGCAATTCCATGACAAGAATCGAAACATGCCCTTTTAGGGTTTTTTAAAACTTACAACTTTAAATGCCAATTCCAAATTGAATTTGATGATGACCAGCAACTAAGATGAGTTTGTCCACCTTTGATCTTCACCACCAATGCCAAGGAATAGCCTTTATGCCAATCCTCTCTATGTTCACCACACACTTGCAAGCAAGGCTTAAAACCGAGATTGCTAGCTCTCAATTATTAGTATTGTGTAATGGCAAGGATTGAAGCTACAAGCTTTTTTCTTTTCTTTCCTTTAGGTGCTATTCATGCCTCATAACCTAAGAAAACCAGAAAAGAAAAAACCCCTTGTGAAAATCGGCCAAAAGAAAAATTGAGAGTCAGAGAGAGAAGTCTTTCTCTACACCACATCTCCTAGCCTTTTTTCTTTTTCAATCTCTATCCTTATCTTATGGCAAGTCTTTAATCTGAATTTTACTACCTTAAGATAGTTTATTCCATCTTAAACACTTCCTAGAGATAAGTAACAAATAATAGTTTAAACCCTTTTGAATTTAAAATTCAAATTAGGATTTAATACTCAATTAACTTAATCATATAATTAATTAATTGAAATTAAATCTTGTGGGCCGAATTTCTCCTCTCTCATGGGCCAAGGTCCAATAGCAATTTTAATACCCATTACATACATTAATTTGACTTTAATTAAAAGCCCAAATTAATGCCCAATACATTATTTAAATATTTTAAGCCCAATATTTTGTGTGCGATCCTATAGGTCCATTTAATGTTGGCAATGAATTAATGAATTAATTCAAAGGCTATATATATTCTCTAGCAAGATATTATAGCATTCCAAATTAAATGAAAATGCAAATGGCATTTAGTGACCTAATGCAATTTTGCATAGTCCCTTACCCATAAATATCAGAATTAATATAAGGCATGGAACTAGTCATCCTTATATGTAAGTTAATTCCTTTCTTGATATTCCAGTGACACTGAACTCTCAGATAAATAATGGTTACTCATTATTTCATCTCGGTATGGCCATACACTTCTCAGTTCACTGATCAAGTGGCCGATGATATTTTCTCTCTTATAGAGAGGGGTAATCCCTTCACTTCTCTCATGCTCTCTGACATGAATCAATGTATACCCAAGCATACCCATACTTGTCACTCTATTACGAGCACGTTAGGTGTATGTCAAAGTACACAGTAATTCATAAAGAGTTTCATAGAGATTTTAGGTCTAAGAACTCCGATACAAAACTTGCATATGAGAAACACTTATGACTTGTACCATGTAGTGTTCTCATTAATGGATCGAATCCAGATACCATATTGTAAACATCTATCTATGATCTCTGATTGACACTCTTGTCCTTATGATCCGTAAGACAGAACTCAATTTATCAGAGAGAGCATACTAGTCTTAATTCATTTGTTATTCCCATAACAATGACTG
The DNA here is from genome assembly GCA_947683425.1 of Excoecaria cochinchinensis. NCBI lineage: Eukaryota > Viridiplantae > Streptophyta > Magnoliopsida > Malpighiales > Euphorbiaceae > Excoecaria > Excoecaria cochinchinensis. The sequence continues at coordinate 11,285,559 of CANTUQ010000009.1, forward strand.
ACTAGGGATATTTAGAATGAAGTCTCATTTGTTTCAAGGTCTTACAACCATGTGCCTCACACATGATAACTTAAACTGAAACAACATTCTTGGATAGTTCTATCAATTGACATGCACAGGAATACAATGGATAAAACAAATGCCTCATTTATTAGATAAAGTGTTTTATTACAATGTATTAGGGCTAGGGCTAACACTAACAATCTCCCACTAGCACTAGTCCCAATTGGGCATAGCCCTAAGACCGAATGCTCTCAAATGAGCTTCGTGCAGATTTGGACGCAACTGTTTCGTCAAAGGATCTGCTACATTATTTTCACTTTCTATCTTGCTAACCTTGACGTCCCCACGATCAATGATCTCTCTGATCAGGTGGTACCTCCTGAGTATGTGTTTGGATTTCTGGTGTGACCGGGGCTCCTTGGCCTGTGCAATGGCCCCGTTGTTGTCACAAAAAATTTCTAATGGATCTAGGATGTTTGGGACAACTCCTAATCCAGAAATGAAATTTCTAATCCAAACAGCCTCTTTTGCAGTTTCACTCGCTGCAATATACTCAGATTCTGTAGTTGAGTCGGCGACGGTCTCTTGCTTTGAGCTTCTCCAGCTGACAGCACCACCGTTTAAAATAAAAACAAATCCAGATTGCGATCTTGAGTCCTGAGTGCTGGTTTGAAAAGCAGCATCGGCATAGCCTTGTATGACGAGCTCTTCCTGACCACCATACACCAAGAAGTGATCCTTAGTCCTTCGTAGGTACTTTAGAATCCCTTTTACAGCAGACCAGTGCTTTTCACCAGGGTCTTGCTGAAACCTACTGGTTATACTCAGTGCATGAGCAACATCCAACCTAGTACATAACATAGTGTACATGATAGATCCAATAGCAGATGCATATGGGATTCTACTCATGTCGTCCCTTTCCTTTTTGGTTTTAGGGCATTGTTCTTTAGTCAAAGGAACTCCCAAAGCCAAAGGTATGTACCCTTTCTTTGAGTCTCCCATACTAAAACGCTTTAGTACTTTGTCTATGTACTTTTCTTGACTTAGTCCCAAAAGCCGATTCGATCTGTCTCTATAGATCCGAATACCAAGTATTGTCTCAGCTTCACCTAAGTCTTTCATTGAGAAACATTTCCCCAACCATTGCTTAACCATTTGCAATGTTGGAATGTCATTCCCAATGAGAAGGATGTCGTCCACATATAGGACCAAAAATACTACTATGCTCCCACTAACCTTCTTGTACACACAAGGCTCATCTTCGTTCTTGACGAAGTCAAAATCTTTGACTGCCTCATCAAAACGAAGATTCCAACTTCGGGATGCTTGCTTTAATCCATAAATGGATTTCTGAAGCTTACAAACCTTCTTAGGATGCTTGGGATTGACAAAACCTTCAGGCTGTGTCATATACACCTCCTCAAGTAAATATCCATTGAGGAAAGCAGTTTTGACATCCATTTGCCATATCTCATAATCATGATATGCAGCTATGGCAAGTAAGATCCTAATGGATTTGAGCATGACTACAGGCGAAAAGGTCTCATCATAGTCTATACCATGAGTTTGTCGAAAACCTTTTGCTACTAGTCTACCTTTGTAGGTCTGATCAGCTTTGAGTTTAAATAGCCACTTGCATTCAATTACCTTAGCACCTTCCGGTGGATCAACCAAGGTCCAAACCTGGTTATTGTACATTGATTGCATCTCGGATTTCATGGCTTCAAGCCAATTTTTTGAGTTTGGGCTTTCAATAGCTTCTCGGTAGGTAGTAGGATCCTCACGATCTACTAACTCAATAGTGTCACTGTCGGTGATTAGAAATCCATATCTCTGAATCTCCTGACGTACCCTACCGGACCTTCTAGGTACTTGTGTAATGGGTTCTTGTTCCACAAGTGGTTGTGAACTTGATCCCATTTCCAACTCATCCTCTATAGGAATTTGTGGCGCTTGAATTTCTCCAAGTTCTACTTTACTCCCACTATCTTTCTTGAGAAGGAACTCCTTTTCCAAGAAAACAGCCTTGCGAGCAACAAATACTTTGTTCTCGGCTTGTGAGTAAAAGTAGTATCCCTTTGTTTCTTTGGGATAACCCACAAATAAGCAGACAGTGGATTTGGACTCTAGTTTGTCAGATGTTAATTTCTTAACATGTGCTTCACAGCCCCAAATCCTAAGAAATGACATATTGGGTTCTTTCCCAGTCCATACCTCGTATGGTGTCTTCTCAACTGCTTTAGTTGGAGTACGGTTTAGTAGAAACGCAGCAGTTTCTAATGCATAGCCCCAAAAAGAGATAGGAAGATTTGCTTGACTCATCATAGATCGAACCATGTCTAATAGAGTTCGATTTCTCCTTTCGGACACACCATTCCATTGTGGTGTTCCAGGAGGAGTGAGCTGTGAAATAATACCACACTCTTTTAGATGACCGTCAAAATCTTGGCTTAAGTATTCGCCACCTCTATCAGATCGAATGGCTTTTATACTTTTGCCAAGTTGTTTTTCTACTTCGTTCTTAAACACTTTGAATTTCTCAAAAGTTTCATATTTATATTTCATTAGATAGACATAGCCATATCTACTGAAGTCATCTGTGAACGTTACGAAGTAGCTAAAACCACCTCTAGCTTGTGTACTTAATGGTCCACATACATCGGTATGTATTAGTTCCAATAAGCCATTAGTCCTCTCACTTTTCTTATTAAAAGGACTTTTTGTCATTTTTCCATGCAAACATGGCTCGCATGTATCATAAGACTCTAAGTCGAATGACCCAAGTACTCCAGTTTTGTGGAGTCTTGAAATGCGTTTTTCGTTCGTATGTCCCAAACGACAATGCCAGAAGTAAGTAGGGTTCAATTCGTTTGATTTAACCCTCTTTGTATTAATGTTGTATATGGACTCTTTGTTTTGTAAATCAAGGATATAAAGGCCATTTTGCAACATGGCATTGCCATATGAAATGCCTTGGCGACGAATATGAGCATTGCCATTTTTAATAATAAAATCAAATTCATTCAAATCCAACAATGAAACTGAAATAATGTTTCTGCTCATAGCAGGTACATAATAACAATTTTTCAAAACTAAACAAAGTCCGGAAGGTAAAGTGAGTTGATAGTCGCCTATCTCTATGGCAGCAACTCGTGCTCCATTCCCCACACGGAGGTCCACTTCATTCTTCCCAAGTAACCGCCTATTTTTTAGCCCCTGCACATTTGAACAAATGTGAGAACCACAACCGGTATCTAGTACCCAAGTGGTAGAGATAGAAAGGTTAATTTCAACAACAAAAATACCTGAACTGGACGCCTTGGCTCCATTCCTTTTTTGTTCTTCCTTGAAGAGAGCACAATTCTTCTTCCAATGCCCTATTTTGTTGCAATGGAAGCAAGTGCTCTCGCTCTCTTTGGGCTTTTGCACCTTGGGCTTGAATTGGGTCTGAGGTGCACTCCCTTTTGACTTGAACCGAGCCAGGTCATTCTTGGGTTTTGCCTTTCCCTTTCCCTTTCCTTTAGCTGGTCCCTTCTTAATGCCCCCTTGAACCATCAGTATGGGATTTGTCTTTCGAATGTTCTCTTCAGCATTCTTAAGCATCCCATGAAGCTCGGTGACTGACTTGTCCATTGCATGCATGTTATAATTCATTATAAATGGATCATAATCATCAGTCAATGATCCTAAGATCAAGTCAGTGGCCAATTCCTTTGGCACTTGTACCTCAAGCTTTCCTAGAGTATCAAGGTACCCTTTCATCTTGAGTACATGTGTACTAACAGGAGTGCCCGCAGCCATCTTACAGGAAATTAAGGCCTTCGTTGTCACAAATCTCTCGTGACGAGCTTGCTCTTGGAACATCTCCTTTAGGTGCACCATGATCGCATAAGCCTCTTGGTCCATAAATTGCTTTTGCAAGTCAGGCACCATAGTGGCCAGCATCAAACAGGTCACATCATTGGAGTCACTCTTCTTGGTCTCAAAAGTTTCCTTTTGAACCGCAGTGGCGTTCCTGCCAGGTTCAACAGGCAAGGGTGCATCCAAAACATACGACTTTTTCTCTTGCTTAAGCACTATTCTCAAGTTTCGAGACCAGTCTATGAAATTGGTGCCATTCAATTTGTCCTTTTCAAGGACCGATCGCAATGAGAAATTATTGTTTGAAGATGCCATTTGTCAATCTACAATAAAAATTTTAGCAAGATTAAATGAGGTCTTATTTATAATCCCACAAACCGAATTAATATCCCTTTAAATAATTCGCGTTAGTGATTTAAAGTGGGCCAAGATCCACTTTTCACAACAACTTATTAGTCAAGCTGAGCTTGTACACCTAACAAGTTAAGTTACTTAGGTAGGAGAAACTCCAATCATGTCTCGTACATGACTCTTGGATCAAATGGGTTAACATCTTAAGATGTTATAGCACAAACCCATTTATTAGTTGCCTAGGTCCGAGCATCCCTTTCCATGTTAAGTCTAACCTACATTCACAACCCATGCCTCACAAAGATAATCGAGCGTATCTAGGACTCCCAGTCTACGTTATCGATGATCGATGCCTTGACATGTTTCGAATTAGGAAGGCAACTTTGTGACTTACTATTATTATTAGGGATTCAAATTATTACGGCTTACATGGCATACGCTTTGTCATCCATTCATATATATATAAATAATTGCATAAAGTAAAGCGTGACAAACATGGGCCCAAAAACCTACAACTAAGATTCTATACTATTACATAAGAATCTTCGAGTTGGGCTTCTTTACTCCGGTGGGCTTCATCTTGACTTACAAAGTCTTCAAGTAAATTCTATTCTAAGAAATAAATGAAACTTTTACAATAATACATAATGGCTCGCAGGCCATAATTAATTACAAAAACCCAGGGCCCATGAATGCACCATGCATATCCATTCATCACACCAAACAAGCAAATTAATATACATAACATTCATGGATCAAACAAAGTCCAATTTTAATTAAATTAGCCAAGTCCATTAATGGAAATTGTGTACTTGAACCTTTAAGAGATGACCCTATGATGGGCCTAGGCCGAGGCGCAATGGACTAAATCCTCTTATTGAATAAGTTCTCTTAAAAGCCAAAACACAAACTAGTTAGATTTGTGCTATAAATCAACTCTAGTATAATTTCCAATTTTGCCATTTTTAATTTTATGTCATACTACCCATAAAAATTAAAAATACATATAATATGTACCGACATGAATTAAAACAAAAAAATCATGAAGAACATATATATGATACACGGCATACATATAAAAACAAACAAACAACAAAACTAGTTGTTTAATTCTTATGTGATGCCACAAAAATGCACAAATACTTAAATCAATTTTATGAGTCATATAATTATTCAAATAAGGTCATAAAAATGATTTAATATATTGTACCAATCTGATCTAAATGTGTTTTTACCATTTTAATCAAATCAAAACAAACAATGTTGATTAAACATGTAACAAACTCAAACTAGTCATTGTTTTAAGTGATATTAAAATTAATCAATTAAATTGTCATGGACCAGAATTAAAACCAAATTTTAAAAATGTCCAGACCTGATATTTAATCTTTAAAATCACTTACAAACATGCCAAAAACGTTTTTACATTTAATATTCAAAACTAGTTGTTAAACTAACAATTAACATGCCAAAAGCACCTAGTTTTAATATTAACATATACCATCAGGTATTATCAATTAAATATGACCAATAAAAGCTCCTAGAACATCTTAGGACATTATATTAACATGCCATATTAATTATAATACCTATCTAATCAATTAAAATCGTTTTTACACCAAAACAATGCAAAAAACTCAAAACAGAAAATTTCAGCATTGCATGTATTAAAAGTAACGATTTTTAATTAATTATTTCATGCATCTAAAGCACTAAAATAAGCATGTTTAGGCTCTGATACCACTGCTGAAATATGGCATGAAATGAATATGATAATTACGCAGCGGAAAAACATGAAAAAGAATCATACATGCCAAGCAATTCCATGACAAGAATCGAAACATGCACTTTTAGGGTTTTTTAAAACTTACAACTTTAAATGCCAATTCCAAATTGAATTTGATGATGACCAGCAACTAAGATGAGTTTGTCCACCTTTGATCTTCACCACCAATGCCAAGGAATAGCCTTTATGCCAATCCTCTCTATGTTCACACACACACTTGCAAGCAAGGCTTAAAACCGAGATTGCTAGCTCTCAATTATTAGTATTGTGTAATGGCAAGGATTGAAGCTACAAGCTTTTTTCTTTTCTTTCCTTTAGGTGCTATTCATGCCTCATAACCTAAGAAAACCAGAAAAGAAAAAACCCCTTGTGAAAATCGGCCAAAAGAAAAATTGAGAGTCAGAGAGAGAAGTCTTTCTCTACACCACCTCTCCTAGCCTTTTTTTCTTTTTCAATCTCTATCCTTATCTTATGGCAAGTCTTTAATCTGAATTTTACTACCTTAAGATAGTTTATTCCATCTTAAACACTTCCTAGAGATAAGTAACAAATAATAGTTTAAACCCTTTTGAATTTAAAATTCAAATTAGGATTTAATACTCAATTAGCTTAATCATATAATTAATTAATTGAAATTAAATCATGTGGGCCGAATTTCTCCTCTCTCATGGGCCAAGGTCCAATAGCAATTTTAATACCCATTACATACATTAATTTGACTTTAATTAAAAGCCCAAATTAATGCCCAATACATTATTTAAATATTTTAAGCCCAATACTTTGTGTGCGATCCTATAGGTCCATTTAATGTTGGCAATGAATTAATGAATTAATTCAAAGACTATATATATTCTCTAGCAAGATATTATAGCATTCCAAATTAAATGAAAATGCAAATGGCATTTAGTGACCTAATGCAATTTTGCATAGTTCTTTACCCATAAATATCAGAATTAATATAAGGCATGGAACTAGTCATCCTTATATGTAAGTTAATTCCTTTCTTGACATTCCAGTGACACTGAACTCTCAGATAAATAATGGTTACTCATTATTTCATCTCGGTATGGCCATACACTTCTCAGTTCACTGATCAAGTGGCCGATGATATTTTCTCTCTTATAGAGAGGGGTAATCCCTTCACTTCTCTCATGCTCTCTGACATGAATCAATGTATACCCAAGCATACCCATACTTGTCACTCTATTACGAGCACGTTAGGTGTATGTCAAAGTACACAGTAATTCATAAAGAGTTTCATAGAGATTTCAGGTCTAAGAACTCCGATACAAAACTTGCATATGAGAAACACTTATGACTTGTACCATGTAGTGTTCTCATTAATGGATCGAATCCAGATACCATATTGTAAACATCTATCTATGATCTCTGATTGACACTCTTGTCCTTATGATCCGTAAGACAGAACTCAATTTATCAGAGAGAGCATACTAGTCTTAATTCATTTGTTATTCCCATAACAATGACTGATTAGGGATATTTAGAATGAAGTCTCATTTGTTTCAAGGTCTTACAACCATGTGCCTCACACATGATAACTTAAACTGAAACAACATTCTTGGATAGTTCTATCAATTGACATGCACAGGAATACAATGGATAAAACAAATGCCTCATTTATTAGATAAAGTGTTTTATTACAATGTATTGGGGCTAGGGCTAACACTAACAAGCCGGGATGAGCCCAGTGGGATATAGCGATAGAACAGATCGTAACGAGACTGTGGTTAGATAACACTGCATCTCACACCGTGCAAGCCGAGATGAGGCCAGCAGGACACAGTGATGGAACAGATCACAATGAGACTATGGTTAGATAACACTGCATCTCACATCGTGCAAGCCGAGATGAGGCCAGCGGGACACAACGATAGAACAGATCGCAACGAGATTGTGGTTAGAGAACACCGCATCCCACAGACATTGTTCAGGTTGAGATGAGGCCAGCGGGACACCGCAATAGAATAGATCGCCACAGGGTTGTGGTTAGAGAATACCACATCCCACAGACACTGTGCAAGCCGAGATGAGGCCAGCGGGACAGATCAGCCACCGTGCATGCCGAGATGAGGACAGCGAGGCACACGCGATAGAACATATCGCAACAGGGTTGTGGTTAGAGAATACCGCATCCCATAGACACCGTGCAAGCCGAGATGAGGCCAGTGGGATAGATCAGCCACCGTTCATGCCGAGATGAGGACAGCGGGGTACATGCGATAGAATAGATCACAATAGGGTTGTGGTTAGAGAACACCGCATCCCATAGACACCGTTTAGGTTGAGATGAGGCCAACGGGACAAATCAACCACCGTGCATGTAATACCCTTTACCCACACTAGCATACTGTATGATAACATTGATAGTATACGACGCTGAGTGAGGAGTGCTACAGGCGAAAACACGTAGGGAATAATATATAAGCATACCTGCATAATTTTTTTTTCCTAATACACAAAAATTCGCATAGTAGACAAGACGTTCATATAAATGGCATTACACTCTTCATTAACATCTTATTACATGCCAATCACTTAATACAACATTGATAGAGAATTACATTACAGCAATTGTCTAAAACCTCTAAACAATAACTACTACTACGGACTTGTTGGCTAGACTGCTGCGGATTGTCCTCGGCGACACGACTAGCTCCAAACCTGCATGGATACACACCCATGCTAAGAACAAAAGTTTAGTGGGGAAAAACACATAGTATGGACGACCATTCACAATGGTCGTCAGTCACAACACACAATAAATATAAAAAATAGCATCATTTGAACATAAATACATGTTTCAATCAGACTTAAACATCTCATTTAATAAACACATAAAATTAATCATAAACGAAATATTTTAATCATAATCATTGACAAGGTCAAACTGGATGACAATCTTAATTAATACATGCTTTTCAGGTTTTATTATTCATATATCTCATGTCACACATATCATTACATTTAGCCCATAATCAATTCTCAAAATAAAATAGTTCCCATACATCAAAGAGTCATGAGTACACAGCTAATAATCTACTTCATGTCCTAGTATATAAATGCATGTCATACACACATAGTTACTTTCATTTAATCACTTACTTCCAATCATCTCATTACTTTCGTAACATTAACTCAGGTTAATATTTCAAAAAGGAAATTACCAAAGCGGGACCATGTAAGCTTTCAAAGATGTTACCACATTTTCGCATAAGGATCCTACTGGATCTAAACACATAGGTGCGCAAAGCACAAACTCATGCCACATATAAGTCACAATAGACAATGTGATCACATTCTTATTAAGTACATAATCTCACACTTTCATACAGGTCTTTACATATATTTATCACTTCACAACTTATCATTCAATTCACATATTCTTGTTCATTTAATGCCTGTTAAGTCAAGAGGAGTGGATAACGAGTATACAGTGATGGTACCTTACGGGTACGAATCGAGCAGTGACGGTACCTTACGGGTACGAATCGAGCAGTGACGGTACCTTACGGGTACGAATCGAAAAGCAACATCACATTTTCTCATTCAAAAACATTTTACAGAGGGGATCTTAAGCAAGATCCAAACACATTAGGGATTGCGAGGATCCGAACAAGGACCTGATCAGGCTCCAAATAGAACAGAGGGCTGCAGCTAACAGAACTCTATAGGCATACCTATCTATCCACGACTTGAATAACGCAGGCCAACACATACTTGTATCCTTTAATGATGTACATGTTACTTTTAATACTATTTTCAAGGTACATACTTATTGTAGTCATATAATAATCATATGCATAATTCATTTATAATGAAAGCCGTGGCTCATACAAATTATAACAATCATAACCTTTCATTTCAATCACATCTTAGTTTTAATACATGTTTAAAAAAAAAATCGATTCAATTATAGCTTTCATGGTATAACACATCCTAGTTTACGCCATAGGTCATAAGCAAATCATAAATAAAAACCCATGCTAAAAAGCTTAGCAACATACCTTCATAGCATATGCACTCGCGACCTTAGTTGCGATCGCGACAGAAGACTAGATAGCCTCTGTCATGCTCGCGACACCATTCGCGCTCGCGACAGAGCCAAACATCACGCTCCGCCAAACCAATCAAGTCTCAATGGACCATCAAACTGGATCACACTCATAGCAATTCTCACTTAAATACAACTTCACATATAAACTTATTTATTCTTATAATGTCCATAAATACTTTCATAAACATTACTTTCCCCAAATTCATGCATTATACTCAAGAACTTCAACAGAAGTATCTTAAACTATTCAATTTATTAAGAATCATTCCATAACTAGACGGTCATATAAAGACCATTTGAGATATGAAAGGTTCATTTCAATTTCAGCTTATGACACGCTTAAAGCAATCATTTAATTCATTATTAATATCCCATACAAATTCTAACTATAAATAAGTCTACTTGAGACTTGCAGGGCTCGGCATTCGTCAAAACTTGTTATGTACATTTATGAATACGTGTTCTCATTATATGATTATAATTGGGAATATATTGATTTATTAAACATTTAAAGGACGAAATATATATGATGATGATGATGGTAAGAGAGATATAATTACAGTTGCCCACTTTTTGTCTTGGTTGTGGATAGATAGGCATTCCTATAAGGTGCTCGAGCAGCTACCTACCGATTTAACACCTATGGTGTCTACTTTGAGACTAGATTGTCTTGATATACTTCGTGCCTTTAGATACGTGAATATTTGTATATTTCGTGTAACATCCCAAAATTTCTGTTTTCATGAATAGTACTTTTCGAGTAATTAATAGTGTCATATGGGGTGAATAGTACCACTCGGGGTCAGAAAAAAATATTTTCTTCTACCGTTGAAAAGTACAAATCATGAGGAGTTCGAGGATGTAATTTGAAGTGAAATTAAGTTTAAATAGGCTCTTATAAGACAGAAATAAAAATAAGTTACGGTTCGATTTGAATAGTAATGTTAGTTGACCAAACTTTGACCGGGCTTAAAAAAATTGTTAGAGACCTCTAAAAAATTATTGGAACATATCGACTCACTCCAAATATTATTTGGTAATTTTTGGAGGTGAAAATTTAATTTTTGAAAGCACAGGAAAATGAATTATCAAACTGGTAAAAAATTTTATCGGACCGAGAAAAATTACCAAAATGACATCATTTTAACCCAAAAAATTTTGTGCACTCTTAGGAATATTTTTAGACATATTTTTTGTAACACTCTATCCCCGTAAATGGTATGGATATTGAATGTCACAATACTACACTGAAATACACTATAATGCACTTATCAGATTCAGTGAAATCTTTTTTTTTCAACAATAACATTCATACAAATACAATAATATAATAGACATACTGATGCACAATTCATATACCTATCTTGTACAATTTCGTGTTCATCCATTGCAGTCGTATACATGCCATGCCTATACCTTTATTCTTATTGTCGAATATTCTTTCGATCATCAGTAAACCTCGGCCACTACCACTTCATTTTTTTTCCTTTAACCTACACGCAGTAACCACACTACGTGATGAGCATTAAAATTTCCCAGTGGTGAATACATATCCTAAAATTTCCACTACTCAAAGTTTTGCATGCATATTCCAAAATATATAAAATATCTATAACTAACATGTATTCCATTTAAATATGTACATGCATCCATATTTGCTGTCTCCATTAATCCATCCATTTAAGTCATATATGCAAAAGGTACATGTAAAATTTCATATTTACTCTTTGGTCCTTTAATTATGCCATAATTACAATTACGTCCTTAAACTTTTGCTAAATTATAATTTTACACGTAACTTTCTCATATTTACCGAATTGCCACCAATTTATCTTATTTACTTATTTAATCCATTAATTAACATGCAAATTACCGTTTAGTCCTCAAATTACAATTGTCATGCCAAATTACACTTAAGTCCCTAAAAAGTAATTAATTTACATAATTAATCATTTAGTGATATTTTTCTCCTTAATAACCATTATTAAACTATTTATGTCCAAATTCCCGTTTTAGCTCTAAACTTTTTATTTCATTCATCTAGGTCCCTTTTCATTCTAACTTCCCTTTTAACTCCAATTTCTTCATTTTACTATTATTTTTACCATATTGTTATCTTAATCTTTTACATAATTACCATTTAGTCCTTAAAATTACTATTTCAAACTAAATTACCTTTTAATCCTTATATTATATTATCTAATCTTATCTCATCTTATCTCATCTCATCTTATCTTATCTTATCTTATCTCATCTTATTTTATCTCGTCTTATCTTATCTTATCTTATCTTATCTTATAATCACCTAGTTTATTATTTTTCCATTATTAACCTTTTCACTATATTTCTCAAACAATCTAATTTTAATCCATTTTTTCCTAATTTGCCCCTAGTATTACCCAGTAGAAATCAATAGATTGGATATGTGGGACAGTGCTCTAAAGCCCTAAACCTACCAAAGTGGCCACTTAGGGGCCAAATTGTGCTTAGATAGTGTCGAAGTGACCACTTAGGGGCCAGATTATGCTCCAACGATAATGCCTTTACAATTTAACATTTAACATTACATTATGACACTCTACCGAAGTGGCCACTTAGGGGCCAGATTGCACTTCAATAGTGTCGAAGTGACCACTTAGGGGCCAAATTGCACTCCGACAACAGTACATTTATATTTTAACATTTAACACTATTACACTTATAAGTATATCGTCATTGGTCTACAATTGCAAGTCATTATGACTCACTACTGCGGTACACTATAGTCCCTATGGCTAGCCAATTATATGCTACCCTCTGTATAATGGCCTGAATTGTACCCTAATAGCAATATTTATCTAATTGGCGTAATTGGATAAAGATAAATTGAAGTTGCTAAATTTTGAATTGAGTGTAATTGGAGTGAGGACTCAATTGAATAAACAAAATAAGTTTCAGCGACCTTATTGTAAAAAGTGATTGATCAAGAATAGTCGATGTTTAATTAATGGATAATGGTGATTAAGGCAATAAATCAAATTTTGGGGTAGAAGTAGTGGAATCCAAGTGTCCATTTCTGCCTTTGCCACCTTGTCTTATTGCATGCAATACAAGTGACTTGAGGAGAGAGAAAACCCATCTTTAATGCATATCGATCGGCTGCTTCTCCTTCTTCTTTCTCTTCTTCTTCATTTTCCCTTCTCTCTTTGGTCAATTTACCATATTTTTTATTGGGTTGAGTCTTAAAGTGTTGCTTGTGTAGGGTTCATCTCATCTAGGTAAGTAAAGTGGTTTATTGTTTCTCCTTCTCTTACTCCTTCTTGTTTCTGTATTTGATGAATGTGGTAATTGATCATTTGTGGTTCCAATTCTGGAAATTGGACTATATTAATAGTTATGGAACCAAGGAAAGATGAAGTGAAGGCAAAGATTGGTGAACCAAGTGCAAAGTGATCTTAAGAGGAGCTTAGGAGAGGAGGTTGGGAAGACTTTTCAGTGTATTGTTTGATGTGTACGAATATTATAATGCATTAATTAAATTATGTGATTGATGAATGTAGAAAATGAGTGATTATGTGCTTTTGTAAATTGAATAGAAGTGATGAATTAATGTGTTGTTTGTTGGCCATAAGATTAAAATTAAGCATGTTGTTCTATTTTAAGTAATTTGTGGTGTTAGTATGTAAATTGTATAGTTGTGGTTTAATGAGAATTTTAACATTTCTGATTAAGGGTATGTTCATTGGGTAGTCTTATGAGTGTTTACAGTTTTGGATTTTAATAATTGAATGGATTTCAAGCTTGACTAGCTTGGGAGGGTAAAAACTGTATGTGTAAGGTAATTGCCCTAATAGGTTGGTATAAACTATAACTTTAGTTATATAATTCAAATTTGAACGAAGTAAAAAGGATTAGGTTCCTAAGAAATATGTCTATTTATGTGCTAAAAATAGCCATTCTGAATTGGGGACCCTATGATCTTCAATATGTGTGCTTAAGTTGGTTTAAACTTGTAGGAGGGCTTTTAGAGCAAGTCTTATTTCTCTAGCCATAACTCCAAGGATATATGACTAAAAATAATGAAAATTTTGCCATTATACTCTTGTCATATAGATAAGTAAGTGTTTAGAAGACCATGTTAGAAAATAACAAGGTTAAAATGGGTTATAAGAGTCCTTTGTGTGAGTCTGACAAAGTGTGGAGGTAAGAAGTTAGTGTAAGGGAGCTTTGAATAGAAAATTAAATTATGTTGCGAGCGCGACAGGGGACGCGAGTGGGGAAGAATGCTCCTTGAGGCGGTTGTTGGCTTCTATCATGGGTTTGTACAATTGCGCAAGTGTGCCAAATACGAGGGTTGGGTTCTATCGCAGAAGAGACTTGGGTTGCG